>JASPKZ010008903.1:2500-552500 GCA_030220185.1 Diploptera punctata
ACATTTCATAGAAGAGGTTAAAAATTACTTTGTTACACAAGAATTAAATAGCAATTCAACACGACATTGAAACAAAACGTTTTAGATAGTATCCTAGAACATATTTATATCAACAAAAACGAATATGGAAGAAGTAGCAGAGAAATTTGAAAATGCTAATTAATAGAGCATGCAAGAGGTCCTTCAAGACTAAGTACTCCACATTTAAATTACTTGAACACAATCAGTTCCATGGTGGTCGCAAGAACTGACCTTATTGAGGAAAAAAGTCTGCGCTCTCAGAAGAAGATATCAAAGAGCCAAAAAAGATGCAATCTTAGAGATATTAGAAGACGCCAATATCAAGAATGGAAGAGAAATTATGAGATACTCATCGGGAGATCGAAATATGAATCTTTGAAAAATTACTGTACATTAACTAAAAAAAAAAAACAAACCCATGGAACGCAGCCTATAAAAATCGCATCTGGCAAATTAAAAATCAAATCTGACAATGACAACTCTTCGTAAACCAACGGAACCTACACTAGAAACTTGGAAGAAACGATGGAATTCATGATGGAATCTTTCGCTCCCAAGGATGACGAAAGCGGCGACAATGAATACCATATACAAGTCAGAAATGAAGTAATTAAAATGCTAAATACATCCGACTATAGGTTATTTACAAAAAGATGAAATCGGAATGGTAAATTAAAAGAATGGACGTCAGTAAAGCACCACAGTGAAAATGGAATTACAGTTGAAATTCTGTGGGAAATCTATAGCTTACTACCTAAATTCCTCACTGCGATATATAATGCAAGCCTTAGAACAGGATGTTTTCCCAAAAAATGGAAACATGCCATATATAATAACCAATTATAAAGCCAGGTAAAGATGTCACTGACGATGTATCAAAATACCGACCAATTAGTCTCCTAAATGTAACAGCAAAAGTACTAGAAAAACTATTAATAAATCGAATAATGCACCATATGTACAGTAACAATTTAATGAATCAACGGCAATTTGGATTTAAACCTCAAAACTAGTACTGTGGATGCAGTGATGTCATTAAAAGAACTGTACTAGAGGCCATAAATGGTGGACAATATGTTGCTATAGTCAGCTGATTGGATGTAAAAGGAGCGTTTGATGCAGCATGGTGGCCTAGTATACTTTCAGCTTTAAGGGAAGCCAGATGTCACAAAAAATATTTATGAGCTTTGTAAAAGATATTTCTAACGGAAGAACTGCATCACTACAGTAAACAATGTATCAATTCAAAAATCCATAAGCAAAGGCTGCCCACAAGGGTCTTGTTGTGGTCCGGGATTCTGGAACATCCAGTATAATTCACTCCTGAATATAGATTATAGTAAACATACAAAGGTCCTAGCCTTTGCGGATGATTTACTGATGATCACCGAAGGAAAAGCCTCATTGAGCTGGAAAATAATACAAACTTTGGACTTGTATAAGGTGGAAAGTATGGCAAAACATCTAAAAATTACATTCAATGAACAGAAATCGAGACTATTGGTTATAACAAAAAGAAGAGCTCAAGTAGCAAGAACTCTAAACATTTTCCTGAACAATAGATATATACCAGAATCAGAGAGTATAAAATACCTTGGTATAACAATTGACAAAAAGTTTAAATTTGACAACATATAGATCTAGTAACTCAGAGGTGTACAAATCTGATACATGCTTTGGCAAAATCTGCAAAAATAAATTGGGGACTTAAACACTGATGTAATGAGAATTATTACAAAGGGGCTATATTTCCTATCTTAACATATGGAGCCCCCGTCTGGATTGAAGCTATAAACAAACATCATAATGCAGTAAAACTAAATCGAGTGCAGAGATTAATAAATATTAAAATAGCCAAGGCTTTTCGCACAACGTCACATGAAGCGTTATGCATCCTAACAAAAAATACTCCAATAATATTAGAGATCCAAAAGTTAGTAAGTTTATACACAATAAAAAAAGGTGATCCAAAGGAAACATCTTTGGACATACCAAGACATTACTCGCAATGGCCGCATCCTGCCGAGATTTATATAATAAAAAGAAAGCAGGAGAAAGTGAAATACAATATTGACGTATACACTGATGGTAGCAAAGGTGATACGGGTGTAGGAGCAGGAATCGCCATATATGTCAACAAACTACTTACTAAAGAGTTACAATACAGACTAAAAAACCACTGCACAAACAATCAAGCGGAACAGCTAGCAATCCTTAAAGCGCTAGAATATTTAGAAAATGGTCACCATCTTCCTATCCATCAAAAAACAGCACTAATTCATACAGATAGCAGAATAACATTAGATTCACTAGAAAACAATAAAAACCAACAAAACCAATAGCATCCATTAGAGAGATAACTAAAAACTTAGAAATTCAGAATTGGAAAATTCACTACACACATGGGTCAAGGCACACAACGGGAATGATGGCAACGAGATTGCTGATAGGTTGGCTAAACAAGCAGCAGGGAATGGAGAACTTCCAGTGTGTTACGACCGTAAACCAGTCAGTGTAGTTTTTAGTGAATTGCTATCAATGAGTTTAAATAAGTGGGAAAATGAATGGCAAAATACCACAAAGGGGTGCAGTGACAAAATCCTTTTTACCTAGCGTGAAAGACAGATTGAAATTAAATTTACCCTTAACAGGAAAAAAAAAAACAACCTTCTTAACAGGGCACGGTGATATAAACAGTTATTACTATCGCTTTAAAATAAAAGATAGCCCTTTGTGTACATGCGGCATTTCAGATCAAACTATAGATCATCTATTATTTCAATGTACAAAATTAGAGAACAGAAAGGCGGTTATTTAAAACAACATGCTTAAGAAAAATGGTAATTGGACATTCGATAAAGTAAGACTAGTAGTGGTGTATACAGAAGAATTAATCTCCTTCATTAATTCCATAAAATTAAACAAACTTTAGAACAAAGGAAAAAAAAAGCCAATTCAATGAGCATAACAAATTAAAAAAAAAAAAAAAGAAAGTGGCCATAGAAAATTAATTAAAAGACAAGAATTGTTATTTCCTTGTAAATAATTTTATGTAAATAATGGTTGTAAACTAAAGCATGTAGTATTACATTTTTTGTTATGGAACATGCTGAATAAAAGAAAAAAAAAAAAGATACATACATACATACATACATACATACATACATACATACATACATACATACTACATACATACATACATACATACATACATACATACAACATACATACATAATACATACATACAACATACATACATACATACATACATACATACATACATACATACATACATACATACATACATACTACATACATACATACATACATACATACATACATACATACATACATACATACATACATACATACATACATACATACATACATACATACATACATACATACATACATACATACATACATACATACATACATACATACATACATACATACATACATACATACATACATACATACATACATACATACATACATACATACATACATACATACATACATACATACATACATACATATGTGTCTTTGTGTGTGTATTAACGCTCTAGTGGCTGCATTTATTTTTGGGGAGCCAAACTCGGCATATAGCATTAAATAAAATAAATTATGGACGATATCGTCAACTAGCTAAATCGGACCATTAGGAGTATGAGTTCACCTGAAAACGAAAATTATAAATCGCTCTGGCGGCCGCAATATTCGATTTTTCGTAACGAAATTTGGTGTATCCAATTGAAATTAAAACAGGAAGTATTCTTCAAAATTCAGTGAAATCAGACCTTTAGAATTGGAAGTTTACCGGAAACCCGAAATTAATAAGGAGCCGATATATTTGTTTTCACGCAATGTAAATGTATGCCGTATGATACAATTAAGAAATGAAAGATATATTCCGAAAACTAGCCAAATCTAGCTATAAATTGACTTAGTAAGGAATTAGGTAAGTTTGTGATATTCTTGATTTTTAAAGCGAATTTTGTAAAATATAATTTTTTGAAGTTTATAAATATGGCCTTCCTATAGCAGTTCAATAGTGTTAACACCTGGAAGTAATTAGCAGCTCTGGGAAATGTGACTTGAGTTCTGTGAATTGAGACCAAGTTCAGCTCAAGGCAAAACATTCTTCCACGAATTTCTCTCAAGATTCCTGTCACAGACTTCGTATTACATCACGTCTAACAGTACATAACATCACAACATAATGCATTTGTAATATTATGTCATTAATTTAGTTGTATTACATTTTCAAATATAATAATAATAATAATAATAATAATAATAATAATAATAATAATAATAATAATGATGATGATAATAATAATCATAATCATAATAAAGCTCATAGCAAAAGAATGAAATAAATTTTGGCTGAAAGGAAACGCCTCTAAGTACTTTGCATTGTCCTACATGGGCTCATCCGCAATTTTAAAAAATAATCATAATAATAACTACAGTCATTTGATTAATTTCAACTTCGTAGAAAATTCTACAAATATATTAGTATCCGAACTTACTCCCAATATTGACGACAAAATAGATTATCATCAATGTAGATATTAAGGAAATACGTCTACAATAGATCAGATGTTTGTTGAAGGACGGATTTTAGAAAATAAATGAGAATATAATGGCATAGTACATCAATTATATGTAGACTTAAAAAAATAGCATGATTCAATTAACAAGGAGAAGTTGTAAAGTATTCTATTGGATTCAGGATTTCCAAAATGTTAACTGGGTTTATTCAAATGTGTATGAATTGCACAACGAATAGGGTGCGGGTACTAACTGATTAACAACTAACTCAATGCCTCTACAGAATCCGTAGGTACATGCCGCGCGGACATAAACTATATCCCGGGTGTAACTAAATTCCCATTACAGACTTTGAGGCGTATAGTGGGGACCAAGGCGGTTAAGTCTAGCATGTCCGGAAATGTACCGTTTTCCCGCTATCCGTAAAAAAACCACAAGCTCACATTGTTCTCTCTCGCGCCTGTTGTTTATCGTCTGGGTCCACTTATACGAAGGGCTCCACATCAGCACAGATACATTACCTCCGTACCATGTCCTGGTACACAAGAATTAGGTGTAAAATGAATTTGATCTGAATTTCTATTAGAGTTGCAGGAGGGACCTTGGTTAGACTAATTTGTATGCATCAGACAGATTATAAATGTTTAATTGATTATTCTTCAATAGCGCACATGGGCCTAGGTCCTGTAACATCCGCCGCAGCCATAAACTCGCGCTAGTAGGTCTTCCTGGCTTTCATGTGGCCCCATAGGTAGTAGTCTAGCGGGGTCAAGTCGGGAGAATGTGCTGGGTCTTTGGCGCCGAAAATACGGGATAGTTATTTCGTGGTATTTTAACCTTTCAATCCATTAAAAATTGCTTTATTGAATACGGCAATCCTTCTAACTTCGTGTAGCGTGAAAACGGTACGTTTCTGGACATGGGCTCATAATTAATAAGTGTTTCTTAAATTCTATACCAAATATATATTGGTCTCCACTACATGTTCTCAAAGTCTCTAATGGGAATTTAGTTACACCCTGTGTATATAAAAGGTAAAGATGCCTATTGTTGTGTTATCCCTAATTCAGTCATAAAATTTAAATTGGTTCTCACGGATTTATATGTTTTAAAAAGTTTTAAAAAGCCGCCTATCCCCAATACTCTTTGCGATCTATATCAACGAAGTAATATGTTGTTGAAACAAAAAATATAAATTTGGAATAAGAATATCAGAAAATTCAAAATTAAACACCCTATTATTTGCTGATGACCAAATAATAATTGCAAATTCAGAATATAATCTGCAGAAAGGTCTTATGAACTTAATAAAATTACAAAAGAATACGGATTGAAGAAATGTTCAGAGAAAACAAGAATTATGGCATTTCAAGGTGTAGATCCTGTCAGAAGTAAAATTGTACTTGACAATAAAATTTTGGAACATGTCAATAATTTTACATATCTGGGTTTAATATCTCATATGAAGAAGAAGAGGATGCAAATGTAAAAGTGCCAATCATTTTAAGGATTTTAGGATTAATAAATCCTATCTTCAAGCCACAGTTAGTCCAAAAACATTCAAGACTAAAAGTGTATAAAACACTAGCTCTTCCAACTCTTTTGTGTGGTAGCGAAGTAGGGACATTGAAACAGAAGGATATAGAGAGACTTATATCTGCTGAAATGAGATACCTTCGAAGGACTTCAGGATACACACTACTAGATCACAAAAAAATGAAGACATCTTAGAAGAATTGTACATGGAACCTTTAGAAAACAACATTTCTCATTATAAGTCCAGATGGATGCAACATGTTCATCGAATGGAAGATCACAAGATACCCAAACAAATTTAAGATATCAACCTGCAGGAAGGAGAAGACCAGAATGTCCACTCAAAAGACGTTTGAATGGTGTTTTTCTTCAAATTCGTGAATGTACTATGATGATGATGATGATGATGATGATGATGACGATTAAAGTAGTTCCTGGGATACTTCAGACGTGGCATAAACCTTTATCTCTCTGTTCTAAACACAATCCACCTTTTGAAAACCAATACAAAGTTTCGAAAGCCGTCGTGATGTTGAAAGTGGTTTAAGAAGTAATTGTTCAGTCTCCCATGATTGTCCTTGAAGAAATGTTCTATATTTTTGGGTAATATTGTATTTTAATGTCGACTAACCAACTTATACATGAGTCATAACAATATAAAAGGATAATAATGATACAGTATCTTCTGCATTTACGATTATTTTTATTTTCTTGTAATATGGCTCCATCTATGAAAAAGCCTTAAGAATATCGAAATGTTCTTTCATATTAGTTACATTACGTATATATCAGTTTTATTAAAATTACATATTTTACACATTAACAGGGATATCTGTGGTCTCGAGGTAGCGTGCTGCCTTGTCACGCAGCGGGCCCGGGTTCGATCCCCGGTCGGGGCAGTTTCTCTGGGTGAGGTTTTTATCGGGGTTTTTCCTCACCTGTAAGACAAATGTCAGGAAAACGTTAAGGCCCAAACGGTCCCCGAAATCATATGGCCATCATCATCATCATTATCATTACCATCATCGCCATCATCCTTCACCGGTGTGGAAAGCAACGGGAAGTTACCACGCCTACAGTTCCCTAATAAAGCTGCAAGCATAGCATGAAAATGCTATGATTGCAGTGAAGGACCTGCCTTCGGGCAGAATTACTATGAAAAAACAGGGATATAATAATTAAGTTTATAGCGGCTAAGTAGACATTTGATTCAAACCAATTTCGATTGTTCGTTAAATTATGTAGTTTCTCTGTATTTTCAATTTTCATTGTTATTTCTCTAAAACAATATATTATTATTATTATTATTATTATTATTATTCTTATTATATTATTATTATTATTATTATTATTATTATTATTATTATTATTATTATTATTATTATTATTATTATTATTATTATTATTATTATTATTATTATTATTATTATTATTGTTATTCGTGTTTGTGCTAGAGACAATATTTTTGCTAGAACGTAGGAGTAATTTATTTGTTTGCAGACATTTAATGACCATGTGAATTCTTAATATTATCATTAAATGTTAAGTTAATTTTTAGAGGGAAATAAACCTAAAATATTGAATGTCGTTTGATATAATTTATATTGTTTTTATTTTTGCACTCATATAGCTCCTAATATTTATTATGAAATTTAATAAACTGTGAATTCAGTGTTAATTTTAATTCATAGGCTTCTGTTTTAATATCATGGATTTAGGATACCTCAATTACTTAGTTAGGAATCCTTGTCTTGAAGAAATGAATGAGGCATTTGGGGACAACTGTACATCGGTTGGGAGTGAATTCGATAAATTTTCTCATGAGGTTCATACTATGTTCATGTATTCATATTTTGTTAACATTATCTAAAATTTTACATTTGCACAAAAAGTAAAAAACTATCATGGGATTAGGCATCCTTATATATGTCCACCGCTGTGGTCTCGAGGTATCGTGCTGCCTTGTCACGCAGCGGGCCCGGGTTCGATTCGCGGTCGGGACAGGCTCCTGGGTGAGGGTTTTTCGGGGTTTTTCCTCACCTGTAACACAAATGTCAGGAAGTTCAGGGTCCAACGGTCCCCGAAAATCATCCGGCCATCATTACCATCCTTATCATTATCATCACCATCATTCACCGGTGTGGAAAGCAACGGGAAGCTACCACACATCTAATTTTCTAGTAAAGCTGCAAGCATAGCATGAAAATGCTATGATTGCAGTGAAGGACCTGCCTTCGGGCAGAATTACTATATATATATATATATATATATATATATATATATATATATATTGCTTTCCACACCGGTGAAGGATGATGATGATGATTATGATGATGTGATGATGATAATGATAAGGATGATGATGATGACCATATGATTTCGCGGACCATTTGGGCCTGTCTTACAGGTGAGGAAAAACCCCGATAAAAAATCACCCAGAAAAACTTCTTCGACCGGGGATCGAACCCGGGCCCGCTGCGTGACAATGCAGCACGCTACCTCGAGACCACAGCGATGGACTATATATATATATGTATATATATTTTTTTATATATATGTGTGTGTGTGTGTGTTTGTTTGTTTGTGTGTGCGATAACCCTCTAGCGGTGCACTTTTGTTTCTTCATGGAAACAAACTAGATACCGAAGTAAAGCTGTGAATTAAGAAAAGTAAGGTTATCACTGGACTTCTAACTCTGGTACCCCACGGTCACTCCATGAGGAATTCATGATGGACGAATCAGAGCCGGGCAGTATTTTTCTGAGGGTTTCTCCCGCTTTCCCTGACAAAACTTAATTCCACCACTACCTCAGACTCATCATTTAATCTGCTGTTGTGATGATGCGACAAACTTGGTCAGCCGTCACCTCTTATATCACAGACTTCACATAATAGGGACTTCATCTTATCTCATCCCTTGATCTGGAGTTAAGTTGGACACCGAATAGAGTGTTCAAATTAAGAAAAAAAATCTTAATATTTGTGGTAAAGCACAATTATTGATTAAAATGTTAAAATTATAAAATTCGTACGTGTTACATCGGTCGTCCTTAACTAAACTAACATCTAAATAGAAAACATCGTCAAACGTTAAAAAAATGTGGACCTTTCAGCATCTATAATGACACTGAATATTTTAGTAGATTTTATACGATAGGTGTTTGGACGTGATCTCGTTCAACGACTGCAACCCTCTGTAATAAATCTACTAAAACATTCAGTACCATTGTATATGCTAATGATGGAAGACTGTCTTCTGAAAGGCCTACATTTTTAACGCTTGTTTTATAAACAGAAGTTTGTTTTAGTTGAGGACGACTGACACAACAGGTACGAATTTTATAACTATAATATTTTAAGAAGAAACAACTGTAAATTATTGTTTATTTATTTTAGGTTTCCTGAAAAAATGAAGTTCCTTATTCCACTGTTGATGGCAGTAGCTACCCGTTATTCCGCCAATTTTACGGACGATTTCTTAGCAGTTTCAGCGTAACATAAGGTAACTTCACAAATATTTCTGTGAAGTTTAACATAATCCACAGAAATGAGTGAAAATCACATGTTATAATAAGTGAGTCCGCAGACTCTGGGTAAAGTAAGCAAATTCCTCAGCAACTCGTGAAGTTTATTTAATCTTATGTATCATGTTATGTTTAAAGAAAACAAAATTATGGCAGATAGAGCGACTTGTAAATTTCGAATTTCGGCTAAACCACCTCTCCTAATATTCTGTTGACTCTGATTTTCAGAGACTGCCTATCTCATTTCATTTCAATAGCATGAGCTAAAATTCATTGCAAAAAAAAAAGGAAAGAAAGAAAAAAAGAAAACTGTTGGCTCATTTTTTTAAGCTTCAGCATAACTCCCACTCCTATTTGTTCGATATTACTGGTTAACGAACTTGAGCTTTATATATCTTAATTGAATGTTATATGCCGCGTTTGATTTAAAATAACTCCCGCTGTAGCATTAACAGATACATGTATTATTTTATTATTCGCTGGTTGAGTGGAAAAGAATGCCTAATAACCTTACCTCTGCCGGCTTAAATAAAACATTATTAAATAGTGCACAGAACAAGGATGAATCCTCATTTTGTCCTAAGTTGAGTTTTACGTGGGAAAATGGTTGTTAATGTCGCATGAGGGCCTTTTTTCCAGGTAAATATCAAATTTGGAACAAATTACGCTCATCACCTGGTACTGGTCGGTTATTGTATTAACTAACTCAATCTCTATCCGATCTAATGTTTTCAATTTTCCGCTGTAGGGGTAAAATAGTGGAATTCCGATCATTCTTGTTCTACCAACTGGCTGTGTTCCCTTTGGTTTTCCTACAAGAAGCTTCCATGCCTCTCTCTCATTTTCCATTCGTGCCACATGCTCTACCCATCGCAATCGATGAGGCTTAACTGTTCTCATTATATCTGGTTGCCTAAACTATTATGCTGTCTTCTCCACTTGCCTGTCTGCTCATCTCTCTTACGTCCAAAAATGTTCCTAACAATATGATATGACTACACAATTCAAAACACTAATATCTAATGAACTTTAATCGGCTAGCTGTTATGTTTCTTGCCTCTAGTTCCGAAAGGCGCGGGTTCAAACCCTACCATGGTCAATGTAATTTTTTTAGAATGAAAAAATTCGAGGGACAAGTCCTCTGGGAAGAACTTTAAGCCGTGGGTCCCGAGTCTAAAAATATTCAGGCTCGTAAAAGATACTTAAGCCTGAATAAAAAGGTCTCTAAGCAAAATTTTCCGATTATTTCCATTCTAGTACTACCTTGGTTTCCTAGATGTACTATGAGGCGGAACGCTGATCCCGGGTCTCACAATGGCATCTATCCGAAAACAAGTGTAATTAAATTATAGTTGAATTTCTCCCCTGTAGGGTGAGAGCTCCTAAGTCTCGTTTAGAGACACAAGGGCTTACTACTTAGTACTAATATAGAATTATGGACCTTTATAATCTGCATGATTACAGTTTTTCTATTTTTAGTGAATTTCGAAGGAATGAAGCTATTCAGGTTGTTCTCATGAAAATATATTTTTAAAAAATATACATGTCTTATATACAGTGAACGCCACGGTTAAAGTCATATGAAGGTGGACTATGTTGAAGCTGCTTCTTCAGGAAATAACCACTTTATTTTTTTTTGGTCTCACATTACTCCATTGCACAGTGATTCGAAATAACAAAAAACTGGCAAAATTAATAGAATTAACTAATTTTTATAAATGTTCATAAGTATTATATTTGATTGTTTTAGTGCAGTTAAAGCTTATTTAGCAGGCAAGTCATGTGACACAAATGGGGAATGAAAGAGGGACATAGAATCTGCTTTAGGAAAACTAAAGGGAAAAACGTTCAGATGGTAAACGGTTAATGATGTGGGAGAATAACTATTAATCATGATTTGAGAGAAGTAGATTATACAATGGATATTTCGAAATCAGGTCAGGATAGGGATGTGTGGAGAGCTCATGTCCGCGCGGCCATGAACCTACGGATCCGATTTGTTCTAGTGAGTTACTTAGAGCTTATTAAGCAGATGAAGATTGGTTTTGCTCAGTGCAACTTGTAGTGACTGTATTACTAGCATATTAAAATAAGTTTACTTAGAAGTAAAACATTTAATTCCATGGCATTTCAAACAGTGGGCCTTTAAAAAGATGAATTACATCGTGTGGAAGATATTTTGCAGGTTTTCTTGACAGTTTTTTTAGTTTCAAGGATCTCAAATAAACATGACTTACTTTCACTACTGCATGTCACTGCAAACGTTTTTTTTTTTTTTTTTCACTTGTCGCATTCTAGAAAGTATAAGCTCTTTTTTTAAATATAAATTTGTTACTGCTTTCAGCTCCTTTCTTTTTATAACCCAACGAGAAGTTGTTTCTTCACATCATTTATTTATTGGACACTTATTAATTATATAATAATATATTAGGATGCGAGGTTGGGAAGTGGTTTCAATTGTATATTTGATCTCAGTTGAAGAGAACGGGTAAAGAACCAGGTAAGTCACTGTTTTGTCAAAATGGAGTTTGAGTTACCATTAGTTTCTCTTTAGAAAGCACTATCATTTACAAGTGTGAAACAGTAAAATTTACAGTTTAGTCATGGAATTATTTACCTCCAAAGTTTGGCACACAAGTAAGGATATATTTACATTCTACAACAACAACAAAATAGTATTTTTTTTTTTAGGTTTCAAAAAAATTACAATTATTTTTTCCCTATACCCTTCAGTTATAATAATAATTTATTTGAACTGGCAGAGTCAAGACCATAAGGCTTTCTCTTCCACTCAACCAGTAAAAAATATTGTATACAGAAAATGTTTACACAAGATCATAACATATACAATTATAAAGAAATATTTATATAAATTAAACTAAAATTATGGTGAATCAAGTCAATAGTCAATAATATTAGTGATGTAAAAAAGCATAAATCATCAATTAATCCTCTGAAAGTAATAGTAGTTGTACAGTGAGGTTCACTCGACTTGCGGCCACTAGCGTCGACTCTGCGTGGGCAGCGCGAGTTGATGACTTAATGCTTACAGTCACTTTCCCCGCTATCGGGCGCAGGTCGAATAGTAGTTCCTCTCACCTCTCTTGGTTTGCCAAATTCGTGACTTCATTCTAACCTCCTCCTTGTTGTTCGATTTCTGTTGTACAGTGCTGCACCATGTAATTCTTTGTCTTCCTCTTTCCTAGACAATCCCAGTGGATTCCATTCCAGTACTGTCTTTGGCTCGCTGTCTAGTTCTCTCCATTCCATTTCTATTTGTGATATTTAATATCCTAATCCACTGAAAGGCCAATTACAAAAAAAAAATATTTTAAATTTCTTTTAAATTAAGCTACTGACTTGCAGTCGTCACTGATCTCTTGTGCTAAAGAATTCCAGAGTCTAGCAGTAGATAAAGTATAGGAATTAAAATAATAGGAAATTTTGTGTTGTGGGATGTGAAGTAGGAGGTTCTGGTGTGATTGTGTACTCAAATTATTATTAACTTTAATTTAGGTTACAGTAACAACTTCATCGAAAGTATGTCAGGAACTTCTTAAATTTCCAACTTATCTTAAATAAAACTAGTTTCCAAAACGCTTTGAAGAAGTTTTTTTTTAAACCTAACATATCATTGAGGACGACTGAGATCGCAGGTACGATTTTATCAATTTTTTGAAGAGAAAATTATTTTTGCTTGAATCAGGACTTTAAGTCAATATCTCTTGTTTTATGTACTAGTGCAAGTAGGCTGGTTATTCAGACACAATTTTTTCTTTCTGGATAGTGCACTAGTATGTTAAACTTGGGTTCAAATTTCGGTTCAGACAAAAAATGTTATAAGTAGTACCACGAGTGATTTCCAAACTATCCATAAATTCACTACTTTTGAAGTGATAAGTGAATTTATCTAGGGAATTTGGACATCAAGAGTGGCATTTGTTAGGACTATTTATCGAATAAAATTAAGCTGTTTATTTTTACTTACTTACTCACTGGCACTATCGAACCCGTAGGTTCATAGCCACGCGGACATAAGCTCTCCATACATCCCTATCCTGAGCTAATGTTTTCCAATCATTCCCTGTATAATCTACTTCCCTCAAATCATAGGTAATGTTATTCTCCCACCTCACTCTTGGTCTACCAACTGGGCGTTTTCGCTCTGGTTTTCCTACAAGAAGCCTCCATGCAAGTCTTTCATTCCCCATACGTGCAACATGTCCTGCCCATCGCAGTCTACGAGACTTGACTGTTCTTATTATATCTGGCTTCCTATAAAGACCATGTAGTTCATTGTTTTGTAGTCTTCTCCATTCACCTGTCTGTTCATCTCTCTTTGGTCCAAAAATTTTCCTAAGAACTTTATTCTCAAATACTTGTAATCTCCTTTCCTCTCTTAAAGTAAGAGTCCATGTTTCGCACTCATATAATATAACTGGTAGAATAATAGTGTTATATATTTTCAGTTTAACGTTTTTTGAAAGGAGTTGGGACATCAAGAGTCTCTGCAGTCCATAATAGCACGCATTTCCAGAATTGAGCCTATGTTTAATCTTTTGTGCATCTCATTCCTACACAAATCATTATTTAAATATAGTTATTTTAAAATATTTATGTATTTAATGTAAACGGTGATGTTTGAAAACAAATCAGAAACGATTGTTATGCTTCATTTGTTCATCACTGCAACCAGATCATGTTATTTATTGCCAAAGGATCACAATATTGTAAGAATGCACCCTAGTGGAGAAATTTATAACCAACATTATAGGTTATTAATTAATTTTTGATGTCCGATGATGTATATATGTCAATTTTATTTTTCTGGAACGTAAATTCCTCAGAAATAATACGTTTAAGAAAGTGCAAACAGTGATTTTTTTGTGGTATAATCAATTGCTACAAATGTTTTATATTATATCTTCCAAGCACTATCTGTTTACATTCGTGCACTATATATACAATCTGGTAGTCACTGCAAAATTATGCTATGACCTATTTATAATGTTAAAAAGGAGGAGTTTGATTTTAAAGTGATAAAATTAAATTGATGAAATCGAGGTGAAAACCGACTGTGATTGGATGTAAATAAAAAATTATTGAAATGTGATTGGTCCATGACTCCCATTTGGGGCATGAGTTAAATAATAGTCTTCAAAAAATGATTTATCAATCCAACTGAGTCTATAAATTATATATATGAGCCCTTGAGTATTAAAATGGCTCATGTTCACTTTTGGTTCAATTTCAAGTGAGAATGTTTACTTATAGCTCATGAGTATATCTACCTTTATAATCATATTTTTCTAGTGTTCCCAAGTATCTAATAAAACAAATAAAATAATTGTCCTGTATACACTGTTTATAATATATTATTTAAACCAGTATTATAGAAGAAAGTACAATTTTCATGAAATGTAACATAATGGACATGACCTATTTTAACACTGAAGGGTTCATGTAAGTATTAAATAAAGATAACTTTGTTCATAAATATTTTTATTTATTGAATTATGAATACAGAAATGATAAAGCTAACTCAGTTTTAAAGTATATTTAAATAATTTCAATAAAATTACTAGTGGATGCAGTGGCGGTTTTTCAGGGGAAGCTAGACTTCCCTTCCTACACCGTTTTATCAGAAAATTAGCAAAAATAATTCCAATAGTGACAACATTATTATTTCCTATTTTAGATTGAGAAAATATGCTAAAACAGGTAATAGTGTGAATCTACCAGCCTATACGCAGACATCCCCACGTGGGGTAAATGTGTTCTCTTGCTGGAGTTCCTTCACTAACTTAATTTAATTATATTTATTTCTCTTCAGATGTCAGCAAGTGACAAGTCAATAACTCCTCATTTCAAAGAGATATATAATAGAAAACTAATACACTTGGATTTAAATTTTACTCAGAAGCTCTTTCATGAGCCAAAAATCTTTCGACTCGGCAAGTCTTTCCCGGAGGCCTTGTCCCATCGATTTTTCTATGAAAAAATACTCTAGTAAACTTAATATTAATAATTAATAAAATTAAAATGCGTTTAATCAAAATTAAAATGGGAGTTTGACTGAAGATGAAGGGGAAATGATCTTTGAAGCCAGTATCGTGAAAATACGGAACTTTATGTGGTGAGATATAAGAAAAATGTCTCCAGTCATCTAGATGGTAGCTTAGACAAAATTTCAACTGTCGAAAAGATTGCTGATAATATGAATGACTTGATGTTTAAACCCAGGACCTTTAGCTGAATACACTAATGTTCTACCATCTAAGCTATCTTAAGGCCTCCTAAGGCTCAGATGGTAGAGTATTAGCATATAAAGCTGAAGGTTCTAACTCCAGTCTAGGCATATATTTATCCCTTCAAATATAATTTGTCCGTCAGTGAGAAATGTTAAAAACATTAATATTGGTAGTTTGTTATTAATTTTACTGAAATAATTTTGAACAAACATTTAATCTGATTTAGTTATTTTAGCATCACAGTTTATGTTATTAGCAGTTGTAACTAAGGAAGCGGATAACTAGCAGCTGTAGCTATTCCATAATTGTTATTTCTATTTCTGGCCATCAAAAAATAGCCTTTCATTCCCCAGCTTTCTCCCCATGAATTTTTAATTATATAATAGTCTTCTTTTGTTTCCTTATCAGTCCCATATCCAACAACCAGGACAGCATGGGCCATTATATCTGGATCACAATTATGTTGATATATGATTCCTGAAAATAATTCAATACAAATAACATCTCTCTTGTACTTCTAAACTCTATCTCATGTTTTTTTATAGAAAAAAGTAATGTATACACCAAAATTTAAGTTCTCTTAAAATTAATTCTGACTTCCATGGTCATAATACAAAGAAAGCCAAAAATTGGACATGAAAATTTTGTAGGAAAACCAGTGGAAAAGCGCCGACTAGGTAGACCAATAATGGATTCTAACACAACACAACCATAAGCATAAAGACGATAAATACTAATTTTAAGATCCAGTGTTGTTTCTCATACTGGGACTTTGTTCCGTTCCACTTTTAATCAAAATAATGAGATCGATTAATCATAAAATAGTGTTATAAAATAAAATCAATAACCCCTTTCTTCCAGGCACTTCACTTTTCGTGTAAACTATTATTAACGGGTCCCAAAACCACAACTGTCATGAAAATGAACCGACGAAGGTCCTGAAACTGGTCTGAGAACGAGAAGAATATGAGGTGATGTAACACAATTTTACTTAAATAAATAATATCCTCATAGTGTTAATCCAAAAGAAGTCAATTTTGATGTTAATATTTAATTTTAACATTTTCCAGTCCTAAACAGAATTTTGTTTCTAAAAAATCAAATAATTTCATTAATATTTGGATGGTATTATGCATCAACCAGTTATGTACTACTATGTAACCTTTGAGAAAAATGTATTTAAAGTTTAAGTCAATCTTCACAATTTATTGTCGCACCAAACTAACAACGCTAGTTATTCTTGTTTTTCTTTATCTTCAAGATTAGGCTGTAAGCCTGTACAGACTCAAAGTATATCCCTCCATCTGGTCATGGGGCGCACAAAAATAACAACGCTAGATACTCTTGTTTTTCTTTAATTTCAAGATTAGGCTGTAAACCTGTACAGGCTCAAAGTATATCCCTCCATCTGGTCATGGGGCGCACCAAACTAACAACGCTAGATATTCTTGTTTTTTCTTTAACTTCAAGATTAGGCTGTAAGCCTGTACAGACTCAAAGTATATCCCTCCATCTGGTCATGGGGCGCACAAAAATAACAACGTTAGATACTCTTGTTTTTCTTTAATTTCAAGATTAGGCTGTAAACCTGTACAGGCTCAAAGCATATCCCTCCATCTGGTCATGGGGCGCACCAAACTAACAACGCTAGATATTCTTGTTTTTCTTTATCTTCAATATTAGGCTGTAAGCCTGTACAGACTCAAAGCATATCCTTACATCTGGCCATGGGGCGCACGAAACTACAACGCTAGATATTCTTGTTTTTTCTTTAACTTCAAGATTAGGCTGTAAGCCTGTACAGGCTCGAAGTATATCCCTCCATCTGGTCACGGGGCGCACCAAACTATCAACGCTAGATATTCTTGTTTTTCTTTAACTTCAAGATTAGGCTGTAAGCCTGTACAGACTCGAAGCATATCCCTCCATCTGGTCATGGGGCGTACCAAACTAACAACGCTAGATATTCTTGTTTTTCTTTAACTTCAAGATTAGTCTGTAAGCCTGTACAGACACAAAGTATATGCCTCCATCTGCTCGTGGGACGTCCAACAGAACATTTACCTCTTGAAACATATCGTGTAGCCTGGTTTGATAGACGAGAGGTCTCCAATTTGTTCTATAATTCATATATTTGTAATTGTCCTGTAGTATCAGTATTGCGGATAAAAAGTAAAGTACAGTGATCCCACAACAGGCCTCAGGAGGCCTTTGGGGTAGTAGGAGGTTAAGGCTCCCACGTTTTCTTGACAATCGGCACTTGATGTCAGCCGGGTTGTCAGCCCTGCGTGACGGCAGCCTTTACCCCAGAACAAGCGTCTGGTACTCATTTCCGTTAGAGGCTGAGTCGACTCCAGGGCCATAGTGCCGCCAGAAGGTTTTGGTCAGTTTTTAAAAATCCTGACCCCACCGGGACTTGAACCCTCGACCTTCCGACTTGTAGCGCAGTGCCTTAACCACTACGCTACGGCGTGCCCCCCAGTATTGCGGATATGATCTATTAAAGTGCGTCCTGCTCTCCTTCTTAAAAAATGCATTTCTGATGTTTCTCTCTTCCTTGTTACAAATTTACAAATGATTAGTCACAGAAATGGACTCTTTTAAGAAGATCGGCAAGAATATCAAAATTAGACACAATGAAAATAATGCAATAAGACAAATTATGAATATAGAAAAGAATATTTTACAAGACATTGAAGAAATCCAGCTAAGATGGTATGGGCATATAACGAGAAGATGGGACACAGAAACAAACAAAGAAGTATTGAAGTGAATATATCCTGAAAAAGCGAAACGTGGTAGACCAAAGCCAACGTGGATAAAGAGAATACAAGACAACACGAAGAAAATAAATATGACAGAAGCAAATAAGCAAGATCGGGAAGTGTGGAAGAAAAGAATTGTAAATTTTGGTTGAGGATACCTGTATAACTAACTGACTAACTCACTGACGCTATCAAACCCGTAGGTTCATGGCCGCGTGTAAAAAGCTCTCCACATATCCCTATCCTCAGATAATGTTTTCCAATCATCGCCTGTATAATCTACTTTTGCTCATATCATAGTTAATGTTATTCTCCCACCTCATTCTTGATCTACCAACAGGGTGTTTTCCTTCTGGTTTTCCTACAAGAAACTTTCATGCACATCTTTCATTCCCCTTTCGTGCCACATGTCCTGATAATCGCAATCTACGGTATTTAACTTTTCTCATTATATATGGCTTCCTATAAAGATCATGTAGTTCATTTTTATGTAGTATTCTCCATTCACCTCTCTATTCATCTCTCTTTGGTCCAAAAATATGCTAAGAACTTTATTCTCAAATACTCGTAATCTCCTTTCCTCCCTTAAAGTAAAAGTCCATGTTTTGCATCCATATAATATAACTGGTAGAATAGTAGTTTTATATATTTTCAATTTAACGTTTTTTTCAAAGGAGTTAGGACTCAAGAGTCTCTGTAATGCATAATAGTATGCATTTCCAGAATTGAACCTACGTTTAATTTCTTTATGCATCTCATTTCTGTTTGTGATTATTGTTCCTAGGGATTTGAATTCAGCCACTTCCTCAAAATTTCCCTCATTTCCATTATATAATGTATTTCTATGTGTGACCATATATTTACTTTTATTAACACATACTTCCAGTCCAAATGTCTTAGTATTACTCAATAGTGTGTGCGTGTTGGCCTTTAGTATCTCTTCGCTATCGCCCAATAGTACTACATCTTCAGCATAAACTGGCACCTTATTAATACCATCAAGTTGTAGGCCTTCTTCATTCTCTAAAGATTTGATGGCATGCTCTAGTACAAAATTAAATAGTAGACGAGATAGTACATTTCCTTGTTTCAACCCATTGTGAATTTCAAAAGTATCCGAAATCTGTTTGCCTACATACTCCCTTATTCTTTGTGCCATTTAGTCACATTCGTATAAGTCTAACTAACTTTTTAGGAATTCCGAACTCCAGCAGGATACTATATAACTTCTCCCTCTTAATTGAATCGTATGCATTTTAGAAGTCTACGTATAGTTGATGTACAGTACCATTATATTCTCATTTCTATTCTAAAATCTGCTTAAACTAAAAATCTGATCTGTTGTAGACCAGTTTCTTCTAAATCCACGTTGATGATCTCCTAGAATATCATAATTATAAGGAGAAAGGCTGTTTACTTATATATATTTGTTGGAATATTGTACAAAGTTGAAAGTTATGAATGCCCCTATAGGTGTTGCAATCCGTTTTATCTCCTTTCTTATAAATCGGTAGGATAATCGATTATTTCCATTCATCTGGAAGAGCTTCTTTATCCCTAATCATATTAAGCAAGTGGTGTATCTTGTCCATCAATTTCTCTCCCCCTGATTTTATTAGTTCTGCTGGGATATCATCTGAACCTGATGCTTATACAGCTTCAATATTTCTATCGCCATTTCGACCTCTAATGGATCTGTGATTAGCATTTCAGCTGTCCGTAAATTATCCTCTTCAATATCCTGTTCTGTATGTACATTTAATAGCTGATTAAAGTAACTTTTCCATTTAATTAATATACTCATGGAATCTTCAATCATTCCTAATTATGTTGGTTCTAGCCTGAAACCCGTTCCTCTCTATCCTAATTCCGTGATATAATTCTCTAATGTTCCTAATTGTGTCATTCAAGATCAGTAATCTTGTCTCTCAAATATTCCCTCTTTTTTACTCTTAATAATCTCATGGCTTTCCGTCTAATACTACCCAATTACTCTAAATTTACCTCATTTGGCTTTGTAACCATTTTATTTATTTTTTCCTTGCAATGTCGACACATTTCTCATCAAATCATTTCTTGTTTTGCCTCTTTTTTAAATAACCAATGCTTCTGATGCTAACAATTTTATAGTATCTTTTATAGCCTCCCATTCTTTATTTATAACAGTTTCTTCTTCGTTTGTCACATTCTCTTCTGAAGATTTCAGTACTTCAAATCTATTAGCAATTTTAATTGGTATTCTTGCCGCATTTCATTATTTTTCAAATTTTTAAATTAATTTTTTTTTTCAGAATCATCTTTAGCGTTTGTTCCTCTCATTAGCGATAGCCGTCATCTGATATATGATCCGAATTGCAGTCTGTCCCTCTAACTGATCTAACATCGATGATGCTACTGTACCAGCGTTTTCACTAATACATGATCTATCTGGTTCCGAGTTTCGCCATCTAGAGACGTCCAGGTGTATTTATAAATATCCTTATGCTGAAATGTTATGCTCTTAACAATGAGAATCTTTGATGTGGCAAAGGTGACTAATCTAACCCCACTGACGTCACTATCTTCATTAAGACTGAATTTACCAATTACATTCCATAGTTTCATCTAAAATAATATAAAATAGATTAAAATTTAAATTTCACCGAAAAACTTTCATCTTAACCCCTTAACTCAACAATTAACTATTAACTATAAATATTTACTTACATTCCGTGTATAACCGCGACTGCTGGCACATATGTTATCAATATTTAAGAAAATAACTAATTGTTGGTTTGAATATATCTTCCTGCCACACTTTTGAATTAAAATCTCCTAAGACAATTTTCATATGATATAGTAAAGGCTATGAATTTCGCATTCTAATTCTTCATAGAACGTATCCTTGATCTTGTCATCTTTATCTTCTGGGAGAGCATGTACATTTACGATTACAAAATCATGTCATTTACGCTTTAGTATTATGTATGATATCCTATCACTGACAAAATACAATATCTCGGATAGCGGACAGGATCCTCCTTCGGACTAAAAATCCCATTCCACCTTCAGGTCTTTCTGTACCCCCGTAGTATACTGCAAAACTTCCTGATTCCTGACAACCTTCTCCTGGCCATTTAATGTCCTGTAAAGCGACTATATCAAAGGGTAATTTATCTAATTCGGGTAGTAGCTCCTACATTGCTAGGATTAAATCTGCACTTTCCATCCTGTTGATTAAAAAACAAAATGTGATTACTCACAAATTTATATAATCGCAGCTCCTCTTTAGGAACTTAGATGCCCAGCTCTGGTCTCTATTTATGAGAACAAAATTTACGAAGTAATCCAGGTTGTTCAACACCATATTATTTCCCAAGATTATACAGAGAGGCCATAGAAATTTATAAACACAAGGACAATTTCAATAGAAAAGATGAAGGAATAAAACTAGCCAAAGCCTGGTATCACATATTACACAATAGAAAGTCAAAACCTACCAATAACAAGGAGAGAGTTCCGAACCAATCAGAAGCCAGTATGATCCAAACAGCTGCGACTCACGTGACGTCAGCACTAGTATAAATAAGAGCGTCCAGATTTCTGCTGTTCATTCGCAGTCGAGTCTACGACAGGGAAACAACAGCTTCTAGCGCTCGCCACTGAAGATGCCCTCCGCAGTTGAGGGAGAAACGTCTGGAAGAAACGCCAGTTATAGACCACGGCCACATAGCCCGGAATCTTTTACTACCAATTTTCATATTTATTTAAATACAAATTCGTTACAACGGTTTCAGTACTTTGCACCCTCTTCAGATGAATACCATGATTACAAATCAATTTTGTTATTATATATATATATATATATATATATATATATATATACATATACACTACTCTCCCTCAGGGGTCCTCATCTAGGGAATATGTGGATGGCGACCACAAGGTGCCCAAGCTGAGCAAAACATTTCTTCCACTTACTTATGTTTTGCACTCTTTTAACTTTACTATCTAACCTCTCTTGGTTAACTCTTGTTTTTTTCGACTCCGACGCTATTAGGGCATCCGAGGGCTAGGGAGTCTTTCATTTCTTCAATTTCTTCTTTCCTTTATTTTCTTTTCTTCTCCAGAAAAGCCTGACCAGAGGCTATAAGATGGCAGCCCCATCACTGGTCTTGCCTTCCTTTGGCCAGCAACCAATCGAAGGGACTATTATTATGCTTTCAAGTCTTATACGAGAATTTCCAGGAAGGATCAAAACGCTGGAGGGAAAATTTTCTATAGGATCGTAACAGGCCTTGGCCTAAACTTGGAAGGACGAAGATATAGACTACTCAAAAAATTAGGGGAACACATGTTTAAACCAAAGCTAAAAAATAAATATTGCAGCAATTTAATTTTTCAGAGTCAGGTGTTTTGGGATCAAGTATTGTTTAAAATCAGATTGAAGATCTTCTGGGTTTTATTAATTTTTCTCTGAATATGTTAGTGAAATTCCAAGAGTTTCTGAAACCAAAGTGAGTTCGTATGGATTTATTTTTTTTAACAGTTTGAAGAATAATCTGTGGTAGGGAATTGTTATTTTTGTATTCTCTGAAGCTAATTCAGAGCAATGAAACATCAGTTGCACCAGCAGTTGCATTGATTGAAGATGGTTGTTCCATTCGCCATGTCTCTAGGATTCTTTATGTCAGCCCTTCCGTCATCCAATGGCTGTGGAGGCGATATAGAGAGACACACCGGATACAAGAGGATACCTTGGAAAGTTCGTAAGAAAAAGACTACACACGTACAGGATAGATTTCTTGTCTTATCAGCTTTGCGCAGAAAAAAATCTACAGCCAGAGATCTACAAAATAATTTACGCACAGCAACTGGGACGGTAATTTCTGATCATACTGTAAGAAATAGACTGAGAAATGCAAGATTGATGTCTAGAATCCCCTTTAAAGCTCCTCGTTTAACACGTCAGTACAAAGCATTCCGGCTGCGATTTGCTCAGAATCATGTCAACTGGCAGCTCCGCCAATGGAAGGGTGTTTTATTCACGGACGAATCAAGATTTCGTGTAACAGGTTCTGATGGTCGTACACGTATATGGAGACGTCCTGGTGAACTTTTTGATCCAGCCATAATTATTGAACGTGACAGATTTGGAGGTGGTTCGGTTATGGTTTGGGCTGGGATTACTATTGAGTCTCGGACAGAGCTTGTCGTTGTCCCACACAGCGCATGACTGCTGATATTTACGTTAATGACATTATCCTCAAACACCCTTTGGTTACGGTATGGACCCTAATATTCTTCTAATGCAAGATAATGCTAGATGTCATACAGAACAGACTACCAGAGATCTCCTGTAACAATGCCAAATCCGGGTGATGGACTGGCCTGCATGCAGTCGGATCTTAATCCGATTGAGCATATGTGGGATAAGTTGGAAAATTTTATTTGTAAGCGTCCTGCTGTATCTCAGAACCTTGAAGAACTTTCACATGCACTCACCGAGGAACGGGAGAGAATCTCACAAGTTTCTGTAAGAAGGCTTCTACGAAGCATAGGTTTAATGCGATCATTCAGGCTCATGGAGGACACACTAAGTACTGAGTGTTGAAATAACCATGGAAACATTGATTCCAAAAATTGTAAATCTCTCAACTTCCACTTTGTTTTCTGTTACAAATGATAACTTGTTCGTATTACTAATACTGTACAAAATATATTGTTTGAATGTCTATTCTAATTTTACATAAATCTTCAATTTATAATTACAAAAGATCAAACATCAAATTGTTTCAATATTCATTCTCGTGTTTTGGTTTAAACATGTGTTCCTCTAATTTGTTTGAGTAGTGTATATATATATATATATACATATATATATATATATATATATATACACTGGAGTGTTTATATAAAAACAAACAAATCCCTGATCTCTCTTTAAATCGTAGGTTGTGTATATAGGATTCTTTTCCCCAAACGTGTTTCAGGTCTCGTTGTAAACACAGTGAGAGTTTTCCTGTACAATCGGCGAAAATATCTTGATGGTTTATATCTAGATACCTCCTCCTTATTTTTCTCCACATGTTCTTGCGATTTTCAGTCCCTTTTTCCCATATCCAAACCATCTCAATCTTTTGGAGTTCTCTTCTAACCTCGCCTGCCGAAAATTTAACATCAATGTTTCTAATTTGGTGGTCGTAACAAATTACCCTAAGAATTGTTTGTTCACCTTGGATTACCCGCAACCAGTATTTGAGTACCCGAATTTTGCAGTTTATGTCGTCTTGGAATGACCCAAATTCATGTAAAATTCCACAGTTATAAACAGCCTTATTAAGTCCTGTAATATATTTTAGAAAATGCGTATTGTGGCAATTCATTCACACAGCCTCCTGTGTAAATCTAAATAAATCCCTATCGGCAATAATAATCAGATGAAATTATAACATCATTAAATGAAGCAGTTACTGGACTTAGGTCATATTTATATTCAAATTGATCAGGGAAGAGAGTGGAACCTGATTATGTAGGAGCAAAGGCCGTATAAAATGATCCAAAGAAGTCAGCATCAATGTAATCAAATTATTAGTTATTAGAGAGGATTGACAACTCAGGTAATGTAAACCTTTCTTTTGTGAAGACGGAAGTGGCTGACACATGATAATAACTTACTAATGACAATAATCCTTTGCTCGACAGATTGAGTAGAGATATCTTCTAAGCCTCCAGTTAACTGATTTAGCGTGATAACCATAACCCATTAGCTAATGTACAAGCGGGGGTTTTACCCTGACACAAAATACGTTAGCAAAAAAAAGTGTGGGAACATGGCAAGTTTCTAGCGTCGGAAGCCTAGGAAAAAACCCAAGCCTAAGAAGAAAAACCCAAGCCTAGCTAATGTTTGTGACCCGACTGTACGTGAAGCCAGCACGGGGCAAAAAGGTCCAACCTCTGAAGGCGTAAATCGCCAATAATAAATTTGTAACACCCCCGGGATCAAAATAGGAGGGCGCATTAACCAATTATATGTTTCGTTATATGTGCCTAAGCACAGACCTTAGGTCCACTAGATCGAGGTAGTGGGAGTAACTAATTTTCCTATAGGCGAGAGAGGCTTCTCCTCGTCACTTGCTGCTCGTAGAAAACTACATCAAGTCACTTCTCTAAAACACTTCGTCAAGACAGTTAAATAAATTCACTTCGTATAGACGATCACTTGCAGTGTATAAAAGTTAAGAATAAACTACTTTTACCAGAACTTCTTTGCACATTAATTCTGCCCGACGAAGTCCTCGTGGAATCCCGAGATAAGAACCTCAACTCTACCGAATACCAACCTGAGCAACCTAAGTTCTCACACATGGAGAACTCCTTCAGTATTCCTAGTGTCACTAAATCCAATCTTTACCTCTTTGCCCAACAATAACCCTTCTCCATATTGGCGCCCCACGTTGAGCGCCAATATGGAAGAGGGTTATTGTTGGGCAAAGAGGTAAAGATTGGATTTAGTGACACTAGGAATACTGAAGGAGTTCTCCATGTGTGAGAACTTAGGTTGCTCAGGTTGGTATTCGGTAGAGTTGAGGTTCTTATCTCGGGATTCCACGAGGACTTCGTCGGGCAGAATTAATGTGCAAAGAAGTTCTGGTAAAAGTAGTTTATTCTTAACTTTTATACACTGCAAGTGATCGTCTATACGAAGTGAATTTATTTAACTGTCTTGACGAAGTGTTTTACAGAAGTGACTTGATGTAGTTTTCTACGAGCAGTAAGTTGATGAAATTATCTACGAGAAGTAAGTGACGAGGAGAAGCCTCTCTCGCCTATAGGTAAATTAGTTACTCCCACTACCTTCATCACGTGGACCTAATGTCAGTGCTTAGGCACATATAACGAAACATATAATTGGTTAATGCGCCCTCCTATTTTGATCCCGGGGGTGTTACAAATTTATTATTGGCGATTTACGCCTTCAGAGGTTGGACCTTTTTCTCCCGTGCTGGCTTCACGTACAGTCTAGTCACAAACATTAGCTAGGCTTGGGTTTTTTCTTAGGCTTGGGTTTTTTCCTAGGTTTCCGACGCTAGAAACTTGCCATGTTCCCACACTTTTTGCTAACGATGTTTGTGTCAGGGTAAAACCCCCGCTTGTACATTAGCTAATGGGTTATGGTTATCACGATAAATCAGTTAACTGGAGGCTTAGAAGATATCTCTACTCAATCTGTCGAGCAAAGGATTATTGTCATTAGTAAGTTATTATCATGTGTCAGCCACTTCCGTCTTCATGAAAGAAAGGGTTACATTACCTGAGTTGTCAGTCCTCTTTAATAACTAATAATTTGATTACATTGATGCTGACTTCTTTGGATCATTTTATACGGCCTTTGCTCCTACATAATCAGGTTCCACTCTCTTCCCTGATCAATTTGAATATAAATATGACCTAAGTCCAGTAACTGCTTCATTTAATGATGTTATACTTTCATCTGATTATTATTGCCGATAGGGATTTATTTAGATTTACACAGGAGGCTGTATGAATGAATTGCCGCAGTATATACCTTATTTAGTATTTCCTTTCTTTGGAAACCCCAAATCTCACTACCATAGTGCATTACTGGCGTGAACATCGCTCCATACATTTTCTTTAATGTGCTGACTGGAATATCAGGCACTCGACCTAGAATACCGAGTACACTGTTAAGTTGTCCTGTCCCTTTAAATAATTATATATCAATATGTTTCTTCCAATTTCCGTTCACTTTCAACATCGTACCAAGATATTCAAAATTTTTCACGTTTTGAAGTACTTGATCCCTATATTTCCATTCCTCTGCTCTACTCTAAACCGTCCCATTTTTAAAGGTCATTGTTTTTGTCTTACTAACATTTACAGTCAATCCCCAATTCCTACAGTATATTACCAATTATCCCTTGATTGTCTTGGAACAGATAATTAAATCATCTGCATATAACAGGACTGGGACTTTAACATTTCTTATATCCGGAGCCTGAATGTCTCCTTCTAGCATTACGTCTACAATACCATCAACGAATAGATTAAATAGCATTGGTGATAAAATACAACCTTGTCTCACTCCCCGATTGGCTTCACTGCTCTCTGTGATGTGCACTTGGTCTACTTTTATACAAAATTTAACATATTTATAAATTTACATTAAAGCATGTACCATTTTATGAGACAATCCTTTCCGATTTAATTTTTCCCGAAGTGCGCTTCGGGCCACAGTATCAATGCCATCTTAAAATCAATGAATGCACAAAATAATTTACCCCCCATCATTTTCAGATTATCATCAATTAATGTTCTCAGAACAAATACGTTGTCCACCGTGGAGTACCCATCTCTAAAACCTGCCTGATATTTTGAGATCCTATTGTTCTCTTTAGCCCAGTGTCTCATTCGTTCGTAAAGTACTTTACAATATATTTTTCCGAACACTGACAAGAGACAAATTTCCCTGTAACTTTCTGGTACCTGTGTCCCACCTTTCCCTTTGTATAGCGGTTGGATGACACCTGTCGCCCAGGCGTCCGGATAATCTCCTCCATTAAAAAATTTGTTGAACGCAGTTTTCAAATCTTCTAATAATTTATTGGATGATATATTTTTTCAAGAATTCCCCTGGTAATCCATCAATTCCAGGTTATTTACCATTCTTTAAACATGTAATGGAAGAAACCACTTCATTTTTCGAAATATCCTGAGCCAGTAATTGAATATAAATTGGGACAGGGATCTCAACTATATTTCCTTGATTATATCTTAACCTCTCATTTCCCAGCACCCTATCAAAGTAACTTTTCCATTCCCCGGGCGTTATTCTTGTCCGATTTATGGACTTTATTTTGAGTTCGCTTGTCGCTTTCCATATGGTCGCAATGTTCCCACTTTCAGCCGCGACTCTCATTTCTTCGGATTTCTTATTTTGCCATTCTAATTTTGTTTTTCTTAGTAATTCTTTATATTCCTTTCTCACTTGCGCATATTTTTTTCTGTTTTCATATGTGCTTTCTTTTCTAAACTTTAAAAGACTACATTCGACAAACTTCTTCTTCTTTCTACATGCATTATTATTTGACCTTCTTGTTCATTTTGCATTTAACCTTGAATTTTTCCGCTGCTTTTTGAAAAGATTCTGTCAAAATTTTAATAATTTCATCCCCGCTAAGATCATTTAATTGCAGATCGTGTATTAGAGTTTCCAAACTCCTGATAAATTCTTCTCTCCGATCCTCGATCCACCTGAAACGTGTAATTGGCCGCAATATTGTGGCCACCTCATCATTAACTGTCTCATATTTAAAATAAGTTTGTTTGGGAAGTGGTGAGATTCGATTTTGGAAACTATACAGAAATTACTTACGACTGGAATCATGTCTTGTGTGCATATTGAATAATCGATTACGCTACCTCTATTTTTATTAATAAATGTCAGTTCTCCATTTTTATCTTCCCCATATTTCCCATTCAAAGTTCAAGTTTAAATGCATCGCAAAAAGCCGACAGTTTGTTTCCTTCTGAATTTATAACTTTATCTTTACTTCTCCTACCCTCACCTCGTGTTTCATTATCATCTAATTTTATAGTGATATTTTCCTCCCCAATCCTGCGGTTAAAGTCTCCTAAAATTATAATTCCGGAAACCTATATTTTATTTCTGCCAAGGAGTCAGACAAATCAACGAAAAAATTTGGATTATCATACCTGGAATTTAGTGGTTGGCAGACACATTTCTGCTCTTCGTGCATGGTAATATATATAAATTGCCTCTTTTAAAGCAATGTCTACCTTTTTAATATATGGGTCTAAGTTAGCTTTATATATAATGGCAACACCACCTGGATATCTACCTCTCTTTCTTTAGTTTCATTACCCTTGAAATAACCTTTATATTCCATAGATTTACGCATTCATTAGCTTTTAACCATGTCTCTCCTAGAGCTAATATATCAAAAGTCTCAATAAACTCTACATAAGGTAATTATTAAATCCTTAAATAAATTTATAATTGAAATTCAATATTTTTACAATGAAAATGTAATGTTTTAAGTAAACTACATGAACTAAGAAATATAAATGGAATTAAACCACTAAGATGATAAGTTAGCAGCTTTCGTCTGACCTAATAATCCCTTGGTTGGAATTATGTTAAATTATATTATTAACAGTAACATATCTGTCCATTGAAATTTTTTGTTTTAACCCTTTGATATTCCATGTACCGACTGTCAACAAATCCTACTCTATTCCCTTGTCATTAGTCGTACCTGTATTTTTCGAACTTCCCCTCTCAATAGTTCCTATTCTGCTGGTAAATTCATCAGTCTTAGTGATTTTCTTGTTTGCGTTCTTGTGTCCGCCGGTTGTTCACCTCTTACGGGTGGGATATTCTTTTTCCGATCAGCTGTTTTGTGCTGAATGTCAGCTGGTTCCCTCGAAGTTAGTATCGTAGTACTTCCTCTCTCTTTCTCTCGTGTAGAATTTTCACCCTCCTCTGCTGTAAGGAGACCACCTGCTGTTGTAGCATCCCCTGTTGGTTTTGGGGACTCGCTGTCAATGACCTCTTCAAATTCATTTTCAGTGTTGTCCATATTTTGTAGTTGTTTCCTGCTCAAGATTCGTCAATTTATAATTAATTTATTAAATTGCAGGATTGCATGACAGCCCTGCCTCCTCGCCTCGAGCATGTGTAGCTTAAGAAAGTCCCTTTCGCGACGCACCTTCTCACTAAAGTCTTCGGCAATATTGATACCGGTCCCTTTAAGATATTTACTGTCTCTAAGGATCCAACACTTTATTTTGTAGTGTGATAATTTGCATACAATCGGTCTCCTTCCACTATTCCAACGACCTACTCTGTGCGCTCTTTCAATATCACTGTCAACCAAATCAATCCCGATTTGCGCCACTACTCTTTTAACTATAAGTTCAGTTTCCTCCCAGCTCTCCCTGTCTTCTTCATGCACTCCATATATCACAATATTATTACGGCGACTCTGATTTTCGAGATAGTCTAATTTAGATTCCAGCCATTTCAATCTGTACTCCCATCCGATGCATGTTCGTCTCAATATCACGAATTTTTTCACCCACGTTGCACTTTTCAAACCCCTCTTTCACTTCAGTTGACAATTTTTTAATCAGCTTTCTAACTTCTTCCATAATTCTTTGTCCCCTGCACACTTCAACCACTCTAACAAAAACACGTCCGCTCTTCTCGACGGTCTCGACTAATGTATATATATATATATATATATATATATATTTCAGTCTTGATTGAAAATTGCATTATGGATTAAATTATATATATTAAGCATAAAAAAAGATCAGTGTTATGAGTGTAAGAATTGAGATTTTAAAACTTTAATATTCAAGCGTTATATATTGGCCTATTTATTAAATTATAAACCTTCTAATTGTGAATTTAAGTAGTTCTATGTAATAAACAAGTTGAATCTTTTTTCATCTTACCTCATATTCATTGATTTTATTTAGGACATATTTCAAAACATCTTTGTTTTATCTTCAGCTTGTCCAGACTGGTTCTATGTATTGTGACTCAAATGCAATTAGCGAAAATTGCCAGTAAACATGTTAAAAAATGTAATTTTGGTGAGGTTTTTGCAGTTTTGCATCAATGTGCACCATTGAGGTTATTATACGGTACCTAAAACGTAATATTGAAATGAATGGACTCATGCTTGCTGCTCGCATGCAATAGTTAATGTAACTAAAGGGGAAAAGTCTGCCTAACTGGTTTAGGCAGAAACTTTTCACATTAGTTATATTACTGTAAAAAAATAATAAAATGATAAAATTGTATATTTGATATCAGTTGAAGAGAACAGGGAAAAAACCAGGTAAGTCACTGTTTTGTCAAAATGGAATTTGAGGTGTTTGGAAAGCACTATCATTTACAAGTGTGAAATAGTAAATCCATGACTAAAAGGTACTTTAGTCATGGATTTATTTACCTCCAAATTTTGGCACACAAGTAAGGATATATGTACATTGTACAATAATAAAAAAACTATATTTTTTTAGGTATCAAAATATTACAACTATTTTTTTCCTATACCCTTCAGTTATAATAATAATTTATTTGAACTTACAGAGTTAAGACCATAAGGCCTTCTCTTCCACTCAACCAGCAAAAAATATTGAATACAGAAAATATTTACACAAGATCATAACATATACAATTATAAGAAAATATTTATATAAATTAAACTAAAATTATGGTGAATCAGGTCAATAGTCATTACTATTTGAGATGTAAAAAATCATAAATCATCAATTAATCCTCTGAAAGTAATAGTAGCTGTACAGTGAGGTTCACTCGACTTGCGGCCACTAGCGTCGACTCTGCGTGGGCAGCGCGAGTTGATGACTTAATGCTTACAGTCACTTTCCCCGCTATCGGCCGCAGGTCGAATGGTAGTTCCTGTCACCCCTCTTGGAAACATTGGGCCTTTGTGAAAGCATGCTACCAGACTCTGTTTTTTGCCAAATTCGTGACTTCATTCCAACTTCCTCCTTGTAGATCGAATCCAGTTGTTCAGGGTTGCACCATGTAATTTTTTGGCCTTCTTCTTTCCTAGACAATCCTTGTGGATTCCATTCCAGTTCTGTCTTTGGCTCGCTGTCTAGTTTTCTTCTAAAAGTGTGCCAAATCTATTCAATTTCTATTTGTGATATTTAATATCCTAATCTACTGAAAGGCCAATTGCAAAAAAAAAAAAACATATTTTAAATTTCTTTTAAATGAAGCTACTGTCTTGCAGTCCCCGATCTCTTGTGCTAAAGAATTCCAGAGTCTAGCATAAATACAGTATAAGAATTAAAATAACAGGAAGTTTTGTGTTGTGGGATGTGAAGTGGGGGGTTCTGGTGTGATTGTGTACCCAAATTATTATTAACTTTAATTTAGGTTACAGTAACCACTTCATCGAAAGTCTGTAAGAAACTTGTTACATTTCCAACTTACCTTAAATAAAACTAATTTGCAAAACGCCTTCAACAAAGTTTTTTTTAAAACCTAACGTTTAATTGAGGACGACTGAAATCTCAGGTACGACTTTATAATGTTTTGAAGAGAAAAATTATTTTTGCTTCAATCAGGATTTTAAGCCAAGTTCTCTTGTTTTATATACACGCAATCAGGCTGATTATTCAAATACAATTTTTTTCTTTCTGGATAGTGCACTAGACGTTAAACATGGGTTCAAATTTCGGTTCAGACAACATATTTTATCTTCAAAATAATTATTTATCAATCCAACTGAGTCTATAAATTTACATATGAGCCCTTGAGTATTAAAATGGTTCTTGTCCACTTTTGGTTCATTTACAAGTGAGAATGTTTACTGATAGCTCATGAGTAGACTATATTCATGTTTATAATTGTATTTTTCAAGTGTTCCCAAGTGTCTAATAAAACAAATAATATATTTGATCTGTATATACCGTTCATAATATATTATTTAATCCAGATATATTGAAGAAAATAAAATTTTCATTAAATGTAACATAACGGACATGGTCTATTTTAAAATTCAAGGACTCATGTAAATATTGAATAAAGATAACTTTGTTCATGAATATTTTTATTTATTGAATTTGAATACAGAAAATGATAAAGCTTACTTAATTTTAAAGTATATTTAAATCATTTCAATAAAATTACTAGTGAATGCAGTGGCGGTTTTTCAGGGGAAGCTAGACTTCTCTGTCTATAACGTTGTATAAGAAAATTAGCAACATAATTCCAATAGTGACAACATTGTTATTTCCTGTTTTAGACTGAGAAATTGGCTAAAACAGGTAATAGTGTGAGTTTACATGCCTATACACACACATCCCCACATGGGGTAAATGTGCTCTCTTGCAGGAGTTTCTTCACTAACTTAATTTAGTTATATCTATTTCCCTACAGATGTCAGCAAGTGACATGTCAATAACTCCTCGTCTCAAAGAGATATCTAATAGACAATTAATATATTAAGATTTAAATTTTCCTCGGAAGGTCTAACTTGGCTTGAAGCTCTTTCATGAGCCAAAAATCTTTCAACTCAGTAAGTCTTTCCCGGAGGCCTAGTCCCATCGATTTTTCTATGAAAATCACTCTAATAAACTTGAGATTTATAATTAATAAAATTAAAATGAATTTAACCAAAATTAAAATCGGAGTTTCACTGAAAATGAAGGTGAAATGACCTTTGACATTACATTTAAATTTTAAATTCTAAGTTAAAAATAGTATTATCTTTACTGAAATTCTACAAAACTTTGGATATCCCTGTGTTATTCCGATCAGTACAGTACCGCACGTGTTCAACAATGCAATGCAATGTCCTGGCTAGTGTTATTGGTTTTGAATATGTGTACGTTTGTTTTTGATACCTTTTAAACTTGTACATTGTCGTCCGAATCTTTCACAATGAAATATTATACAATTTAGTTTCTATGAACCAGCGACTGGTTACTGTGTGTTACCTAATCAGTTGAAGTGACGTGAAGTGAATTTCAGTGTTTAATAAGGCTGGTGTTTTTTCGAAAGGGAAAATGAGAAAACTCGAAGATGAAGGAAGAGCTTTTCAAGATACTTGGGAGCATGAATTTTTCTTCATACCGACTAAAAGGAAGGCAGTGCGATGCAGACAGGATTTAGGAAAGGAAGAAGCTGCACAGACAACGTATTCATTTTAAAACAAATAATAGAGAAGCGAAGAGAATTTAACATAGAGACGCACATCCTCTTTATAGATTAAAACAAGGCCTTTGATAAACTGTCTAGACCAACATTATGGAACGTATTAAGTGAAAAAGGAATTCCACTACACTTGATAGCAGTAATTAAGAAAATGTATGAGAAAACAAAAATAAAAATGAATCAAAGGGAACCAATACGTATAACAGGAGGAGTTAGACAAGATTATATCCACTATCAATCACGCTTCTTAACATTTATTTCGAAGCAAATGACGACTGGGGGAATTAACTTAAGAAATATAGTAATAAAAACAGTAGCCTTTTCAGATGACCAGGTTTTAATAGCAAAAACAGAAGACGAACTACAAAGAATGATATATAAACTAAATGGAATATCAAAAATATACAACATGGAAATATCCTCACAAAAATAAAAAACAATGGCCTTCAAGGGTGCTCATACAGTTCGGACAAAGATAATATTAGAAAATAGAACAAGTAGTAACATATAACTTCCTAGGTTGCGAAATATCATACACAGCAGATACAGATATAAATAACAAAATAAATAAGTTTAATTATATAACAGGTACACTAAAAAGAACTTTGAAAATTAAAGCCAGGAAAGACTCTATAATGAAATTATGCAAGACAATGGCAGTGCCTATTATTACTTATGGATCCGAAACATGGACAGTGACAACACAACAATCTGCCAGTATACAAAGCTGCTGAAATGAGATTCCTCAGACCAATAGCAGGATATCAAAGAACAGAAGAAAAACAACACAGAAATAAGACAACAACTAAAAATAGAGGAATTAAACTCAACAAGAGAGAACTACAGAACAAACTGGATAGAACACTTGGCAAGGATGACTGAGAATAGAATACCAAAAGCAGCATACAATTATTCACCACGAGAAAGAAGAAGTTTGGGAAGACCAAGGAAAAGATGGAAAGAGCAGCAATTTAGAGCCGGAACAGGTTAGTAAATAAGCCTAAACCGTGAAGAAGAAGAAGAAGAAGAAGTGCGATGTGTTTATTATGTCGAGACGTAGTTCAAGGTTGTAAACGATTTAATCTTAATAGGCATTATAAAACGGTGCATTCAAATTTTGAGTGCAAATATCCTAAAGATTCTAAATTGAGAGCAGATAAACTAAAAACATTAAAAATGTCAATAGTGTCTGAACGGAAAATGATGTTGGATACCGTAAGTGAAAATAAATTGATAACAAAAGCATCATATGAAATAGCAGAAATTTTAGCACGCAAAATGAAACCGTTTGCCGATGCAGAGATTTTTAAGGAGTGTTTTCAAGTCGTTTGTGACACATTATTTTCTAAATTCCCAAATGAAAAACAGATAAAAAGTGACATACAAAAGTTACAACTTACCGATTCTACTTGTGTTAGGAGAGTTAACGAAATGTCTGTAGACATGCTCCTTTGTACTCTCGATGAAATTCGTGAATGTGACTGTTTCAACCTTGCTCTGGATTCGTCCACAGATATTAGTTCCACCTCTCAGTTGCTTTTATTTGTTAAATATCGTAATAAGATAGGGATTATAAAGGAACAATTTTTAACTGTAATACCTATGATAGGTCAGACACGGGGAATATATATTTTTTTTTGAATCAGTTAAATCTTTTTTTGAAAAATGCAAAATTGACCTAAACAAACTTTTATCAGTGTGCACTGACGGTTGTCCCTCAATGGTAGGTTGTCATACAGGATTCATTTCTCTGTTAAAAAATATTAAATAGAGACCACTTATTAACATACCATTGCATTTTACATCAAGAAAATCTTGCTGCTAAATTTGACGAAACTTTCAGATCTGTGATGAAGAAAGTAATTATCATTGTTAATTTCATGAGATCACGTACACTCAATCATAGGCAATTCATAGAATTTCGCAAAGAGCTTAATTCACAGTATGATGATGTTATTTATCACAGTGAGGTCAGGTGGCTGAGTAAAGGAAGAGTTTTGGAACGATTTTTTAATCTTCGCCATGAAATAAAACTCTTTTTAAGTGAACGAGATAAAGAATACCCTGAACTAGAAACTCTTCTTCATGGTGTTAAACGTTGGCTTCCTGGCTGACATAACAGGAATGCTGAATGATGTCGAAATTAAAATGCAAGGTACAAATAAACTTACTACTCAGCTCACAAGTGCAATTTTTTCTTTAGAAAAAAATTAAAAATGTATACAGAAGAACTTAGTAATAATGATTTCACTAGTTTCCCACGTTTCCAACATCTAATTGAAGAATAATCAGAGGAAGAAATAAACTTGCAACCCTTCATAGAATTGCTCACCGTACTACACCATGATTTCAGCGCGATATTTAATGATTTTAGAAAGTTTCGAAACCCATTTCGATTAGTTGAAAATCCCTGGTCAATAATGACAACAGATGTAACTGGGTTGTCAATTTTTGGTCCTGAGATTAGAAATCAAAAAAATGAACTTATTGATCTCCAGCAGGATTCAGAACTGGAAGGTATTTTTCAAGAGAAACGAAAAACGAATTCAATTTTAGAGTTTTGGAATGCAGTTTCAGAAAAACAGTTCGAAAACTTGGTGTCGTGTGCATATAAAATTCTGTGTCTTTTTGGATCAACGTATGTTTGTGAAATGACTTTCAGTAAGATAAAGTTCATCAAGGGTAAACATAGATCTCGTCTCACCAATGTGAACTTGGAAAACCTGCTGCGGATATGTGTGGAAAATCAACCTGATAGTATTGACAAAATTGTGCAGGAGAGTAGCAGAGTTCGACCATCAACTTCACAGCAGTAATCTACACAACTGTAACTTGCCTTAAAATGATGTACAGTACCGTAATAATAATAATAATGATAATAATAATAATAATAATAATAATAATAAAATAAACAGTTAATTATTAACAAAAATTAAATTACAGTAATCAGTACTTGTGTTTTGTCCATAAATGTAAAAAAAATAAACTGCGTGTTACGAAGACTGAGAACAATGAAATTTGGCGCGGCTCTCGAACAGATATGGTTTCTTATATTTGGCTCACTTGTAATTTCTAGTGAGTACCACTGGTCTAGAGCATTAAGCATATAAAGCTGAAGGTCTAGTGTTCAATCTCCAGTCTAGACATATATTTCTCTCCTCAAATATAATTTGTCTGTCGTTGAATAATGTTAAATGTATAATAAAAACATTAACATTGGTAGTTTGTTATTAATTTTACTGAAATAATTTTGAACAACATTTAATCTTATTTAGTTATTTGAACATCACAGTTTATGTTATTAGCAGTTGTAACTAAGGAAGGGGATAACTAGCAGCTGTAGCTATTCCACAATTGTTATTTTTATTTCTGGCCATCAAAAAATAGCCTTTCATTCCCCAGCTTTCTCCCCATGAATTTTTAATTATATAATAGTCTTCTTTTGTTTCCTTGTCAGTCCCATATCCAACAACCAGGACAGCATGGCGCATTCTATCTGGGTCACAATTACGTTGATATATGATTCCTGAAAAAAAAAATTCAATACAAATAACATCTGTCTTGTACTTCTGAATTCTAACTCATGTTTTCTTTATAGAAACAAAGTAATGTATACACCAAAATTTAAGTTATCTTAAAAATATTTCTGAATACCATGGTCATAATACAAAGAAAGCCAAAAATTGGACATGAAAACTTTTTGTAGGAATACCAGAGGGAAAGCACCTAGTAGGTAGACCAATAATGGATTTTAACACAACCATAAGCATAAAGACAATGAATACTAATTTTAAGATCCAGTGCTGTTTCTCGTACTGGGACTTTGTTCGGCTCCACTTTTAATGAAAATAATTGGATCGATTAATCATAAAATAATGTTATCAAAAAATACAATCAATAATCCTTTTCTTCCAGGCACTTCACTTTTCATGTAAACTGTTGTTAACGGGTCCCAAAACCACAACTGCCATGAAAATGAACCGAAGAAGGTCCTGAAACTGGTCTGAGAACGAGAATAATATGAGGTGATGTAACACAATTTTACTTAAATTAATAATAGCCTCATAGAGTTAATCTAAACGAAGTCAATTTTGATGTTATATTTAATTTTAACATTTTCTAGTCCTGAACAGAATTTTCTTTCTAAAAAGTCAAATAGTTTCATTAATATTTGGATGGTATTAATCATCAACCAGTTATGTACAACTATGTAACTTTCGAGAAAAATGCATTTAAAGTTTAAGTCAATTTTCACAATTTATTGTCGCACCAAACTAACAACGCTAGATATTCTTGTTTTTCTTTAACTTCAAGATAAGGCTGTAAGCCTGTACAGATCCCTCCATCTGGTCATGAGGCGTCCAACAGAACATTTACCTCTTGGAATATATTGTGTAGCCTGTTTTGATAGACGAATGTTGAAGCCATTTTAATTTGTTGCTAATTCATATATTTGTTATTGTTCTCTAATAACGGTATTGCGAATATGATCTCTCAAAGTGTGTCCTGCCATCCTTCTTAAGAAATGCATTTCTGCAGTTTCTATTTTCCTTTTTCCAAATTTATAAATTATTATTCACAGAAATGGACTCTTTCAGAAGTTCAACAAAAATATCAAAATAACTCTCTCTATCTTCGGGTTTTTACAGCTGCTGCCGTCTTCCCGTGCCAAACCTCAAAAAATAAAAAATAGTACAATAATAGAAATTATGAATGTAGAAAAGAATACTTTACAAGAGATTGAAGAAATCCAACTAAGATGGTATGGGCATATAACGAGAGGAAGGGACACAGTAACAAACAAAGATGTATTAAAATGGATACCTCCTGAAAAAGGGAAACGTGGTAGACCAAAGCCAACGTGGATAAAGATAATTCAAGACAACATGAAAAACAGAAATATGACAGAAGCAGGTATGCAGGATGAGGAAGTGTAGAAGAAAAAAAATTGTATATTTTGGTTGAGGATACCTGTATAACTAACTAACTAACTAACTAACTAACTCACTGACTCTGTCGAACCGATAGGTTCATGGCCGCGCTGACATAAGCTCTCTATACAACCCTATCCTCAGCTAAATGTTTTACAATCATCCCCTGTATAATCTACTTCCCTCAAATCATAGTTAATGTTGTTCTCCCAACTCATTCTTGATCTACCAACTGGGCGTTTTCCTTGTGGTTTTCCTACAAGAAACTTTCATGCACATCTTTCATTCCCCTTTCGTGCCACATGTCCTGCTCATCGCAGTCTACGATATTTAACTTTTCTCATTATATATGGCTTACTATAAAGACCATGTAGTTCACTGTTATGTAGTATTCTCTATTCACCTCTCTATTCATCTCTCTTTGGTCCAAAAGAACTCTTAAGAACTTTATTCTCAAATACTCGTAATTTCCTTTCCTCCCTTAAAGTAAAAGTCCATGTTTTGCATCCATATAAAATAACTGGTAGAATAATAGTTTTATATATTTTCAATGTAACGTTTTCTTAAAGGAGTTAGGACGTCAAGAGTCTCTGTAATGCATAATAGTATGCATTTCCAGAATTGAACCTATGTTTAATATCTTTGTGCATCTCATTCCTGTATGTGATTATTGTTTCTAGGTATTTGAATTCAGCCACCTCCTCAAAATTTCCCTCATTAGTCATTAGCTGACCATTTCCATTATATAATGTATTTCTAAGTGTGACCATATTTTTGTTTAGATACATACTTACTTACTTACTTACTTACTTACTCACTGGCACTATCGAACACGTAGGTTCATGGCCACGCGAACATAAGCTCTCCATACATCCCTTTCCTGAGCTAATGCTTTCCAATCATTCCGTGTATAATCTACTTCCCTCAAATCATAATTAATGTTGTTCTCTCAGCTCATTCTTGGTCTACCAACTGGGCGTTTTCCCTCTGGCTTCCCTACAAGAAGCTTCCATGCACGTCTTTCATTCCCCATACGCGCAACATGCCCTGCCCATCGCAGTCTACGAGACTTGACTGTTCTTATTATATCTGGCTTCCTATAAAGACCATGTAGTTCATTGTTAAGTAGTCTTCTCCATTCACCTGTCTGTTCATCTCTCTTTGGTCCAAAAATTTTCCTAAGAACTTTATTCTCAAAAACTCGTAATCTCATTTCCCCATAAAGTAAGAGTCCATCTTTTTCACCCATATAATATAACTGGTAGAATTATAGTTTTATATATTTTCATTTTAAAGTTTTTGAAAGGAGTTGGGACATCAAAAGTCTCTGCAATGCATAAAAGCGCGCTTTTGCAGAATTGAGCCTATGTTTAATTTCTTTGTGCATATCATTCTTATTTGTGATTATTGTTCCTAGGTATTTGAATTCAGCCACTTCCTCAAAATTTCCCTCATTTGTCATTAGCTGTCCATTTGCATTATATAATGCATTTCTATGTGTGACCATATATTTAGTTTTATTCATATTTACTTCCAGTCCCAATTCCTTAGTGTTACTCAATAGTACGTGCGTGTTGCCTTTAGTATTTTCTCGTTATCGGCAAATAGTACTACATCATCAGCATAAACTAACAGCTTATTAGTACCATTGAGTTGTAGGCCTTCCCCATCCTCTAAAGATTTAATGGCATGCTCTAGTACAAAATTAAATACTAGAGGAGATAGTGAATCTCCTTGCTTCAACCCAATCTGGATTTCAAAGGTGTCCGAAAACTGTTTGTCTACACGCACCCTACTCTTTGTGCCATTTAGACACATTCGCATAAGTCTAACTAACATTTCAGGAATTCCGAACTCCAGCAGGATACTATATAACTTCTCCCTCTTAATTGAATCATATGCTTTTTTCAAGTCTACATATAGTTGATGTACAGTACCATTATATTCCCATTTATTTTCTAAAATTTGTGTTATACTAAAAGTCTGATCTGTTTTAGACTTGTTTCTTGTAAAAGCACATTGATGATCTCCTAGAATGTCATCAATGTAGGGAGTAAGTCTGCTTACTAATATATTTGTTAGAATTTTGTACGAAGTTGAAAGTAATGAGATGCCCCTGTAGTTGTTGCAATCACTTTTATCTCCTTTCTTATAAATTGGTACGATAATCGATTCTTTCCATTCATCTGAAAGAGCTTCTTTTCCCCAAATCATACTAAGCAACCGGTGTATCTTGTCCATCAATTTTTCTCCCCCTATTTTATCAGTTCTGTTGAGATCTCATCCGAACCTGGTGCTTTATACATCTTCAATTTTTCTAACGCCAATTCAACCTCTAATGCACTTGGTTCTGTGATTAGCAGTTCTACTGTCTGTAACTTATCCTCTTCAATGCCCAGTTCTGTATGTACATTTAATAGCTGATTAAAGTAACTTTTCCATTTATTTAATATACTCCTGGAATCTGCAATCATTTCCCCATTTTCATTCCTAATTATGTTTGTTCTAGCGTGTAACCCTTTCTTCTCTATCCTAATTCCCTGATATAATTCTCTAATGTTCCTACTTTTAGAATTCATTTCAAGATCATTAATCTTCTCTCTCATATTTCCCAGTCCAAATCTCATAGTGTTACTCAATAGTGTGTGCGTGTTGGCCTTTAGTATCTCCTCGTTATCGCCCAATAGTACATCTTCAGCATAAACTGACAGCTTATTAATACCATTGATTTGTACGCCTTCTTCATCCTCTAAAGATTTGATGGCATGCTCCAGTATAAAACTGAATAGTAGAGGAGATAATGCATCTCCTTTTTTCAACCCATTTTGGAATTCAAATGTGTCCGAAAACTGTTTGCCTACTTACACCCTTACTCTTTGTGCCATTTAGTCACAATTCTTTTAAGTCTAACTAACTTTTTAGGAATTCCGAACTCCAGCAGGATATTATATAACTCCTCCCTATTAACTGAATCGTATGTAATTTTGAAGTCTGCGTATAGTTGATGTACAGCACCATTATATTCTCATTTCTTTTCTAAAATCTGTCTAAAACTAAACATCTGATGTTCTGTAGACCTGTTTCTTCTAAATACACATTGATGATCTCCTAGAATGTCATAATTATAAGGAGTAAGTCTGTTTACTTATATATTTGTGTAGAATATTGTACGAAGTTGAAAGTAATGCATTCCCTTATAGTTGTTGCAATCAGTTTTATTCCTTTCTTATAAATCGGTACGGTAATCGATTATTTCCATTCATCTGGAAGAGCTACTTTATCTCAAATTATATTAAACAACTGGCATATCATGTCCATCAATTTCTCTCCCCCTGATTTTATCAGTTCTGCTGGGATATCATCTGAACCTGATGTTTTATACAGCTTCAATTTTTCTATCGCCATTTCAACCTCTAATGCACTTGGTTCTGTGATTAGCATTTCTGCTGTCTATAAATTATCCTCTTCAATATCCTGTTCTGTATGTACATTTAATAGCTGATTAAAGTAACTTTTCGATCTATTTAATATACTCCTGGAGTGTTCAATCATATAGCCATTTTCATTCCTAATTATGTTGGTTCTAGCCTGTAACCCGTTCTTTTGTATCCAAATTCCGTGATATAATTCTCTAATGTTCCTAATTTTGTCATTCAATTCGATATCACAAATTTTCTCTCTCAAATATTCCCCCTTTTTTACTCTTTAGTAACCTCGTGATTTTCCGTCTAATACTACCCAATTGCTCTAAATTTACCTCATTTAGCTCTTGTAGCCATTTTATTTTCGCCAGCTTTCTTTTCTTTTCAATGTTGGCACATTCCTCATCAAACCATTTCTTGTTTTGCCTCATTTTTAAATAACTAATGCTTTCTGATGCTGACAATTTAATAGTATCTCTTATAGCCTCCCATTCTTTAATTATATCAGTTTCTTCTTCGTTTGCCACATTATCTTCTCAAGATTTCAGTACCTACAGATCTACTAGCAATTTTAATTTGGTATTCTTGCCGTATATCATCATTTTTCAATTTTTTTAAATCATTTTTTTTTTCAGAATCATCTTAGCTTTTTTCCTCTCGCTAGCGATAGCCATTATCTGATTTTCACCCTGTCCAGATTATGATCCGAATAGCAGTCTGTCCCTCTAACTGATCTAACATCGATGATGCTACTGTACGAGCGTTTGTTCACTAATACATGATCTATCTGGTTCCGAGTTCCGCCATCTGAAGATGTCCAGGTGTATTTATGAATATCCTTATGCTGAAATGATGTGCTCTTAGCGATGAGATTCTTTCATGTGGCAAAGGTGATTAATCTAATCCTACTGACGTTACTATCTTCATTAAGACTGAATTTGCCTATTGTTGGTTTGAATTATCTTCCTATCACACTTTTGCATTAAAATCTCCTAAGACAATTTTCATATGATATAGTGAAAGGCTATGAATTACGCATTCTAATTCTTCATAGAACTTATCCTTGGTCTTGTCATCTTTATCTTCTGTGGGATCATATACATTTACGATTACAAAATCATGTCGTTTACCATTTAGAATTATGTATGATATCTTATCACTGACAAACTTAATATCTCGGATACCAGACAGAATCCTCCTTCAGTCTGAAAAACCCATTCCAAATTCAGGTCTTACTGCACCCACGTAGTATAATGCAAAACTTCCTGATTCCTGACTACATCCTCCTGGCCATTTAACGTCCTGTAAAGCGACTATATCCAAGGGTGATTTCTCTAATTCCTGCGTTAATACCTCTATCGCCCCACTATTGTATAAAGTCCTAATATTCCATGTTCCTAGGAATATGTCCCTGTGTTTGAGCCTTTGGCATGGGTTTCCTGAAGTAGTCCAGCCCAGAGAACCAAATGGGGAACTATTTGACCTCCGGAAAATTTTAGCCCCGGTTGAACCCATGTCCGTATTTCTTGACGGTTGTACATTTATGGTGAAAGATCTTCACTTTTTCGACCAAGGTACTTTTTTCGTCTGGGTTATAACTTTTGACCAGTACGGCATGGGTAACCCTATCGGCAGCAATGCTACCATCGGCATAGACACTCCACCACGACAAGGTAAAAATATCATGGAAGAGTACCTGTATATATAACAGAAACAATCTTGAAATTTAAAAAAAATATTGTTCAGTTTACAATTCCTCATGTTAGGAGCGGGACTGCCAAGACCTAATAATATCTCATCAATACTAGCTATTGCAAGTTATTTTCCTTGTTTGAAAGTTATGCATCAACAGTCTAAGAGCAGGAACATTTGGCACTTAGTTACATGTTGCAACATTTAGATTAGCATTTATGAACATCTTGTTTTAAAACTGTTTGTTGCAGAACATAGAATCTCTGATAGGATCGATATCAAGGCTATGTTTAAATATTTGGCGGTAAAAGTATGCATATGCTAACTTCATGAGCAACATATGACATCAAAATCTCTTTTTTTTAATTAGCCTATTGATGGTTAACATCTTCCATTTATAGGAAGTGACACTATGAGGTTTATTTTAATTAATAAACAGGGACGAGATGGTCTTAGATCTATTAGTGAAGTTAGAACAGGTAATCAATGCCTAAACAAGAAAGTGAAGAAGAAGAAATTACATTTAACACCTCATCTCGTAAATGTACGTTTCTTGAAGACTAGTTTCAATACATCTTCGTATCATTTTCAGATTTATTTAACTGTTGAAATGGAAGTTGGCGATCCTGTAGGTGCTTCCTGCTCTCTCTATTGGCTGACTGATGAACTTCCAAATGAAATATTTTTCCCCGAGAATTTAAAAATTCATGATTTTCCTTTTATTTTTCTGAATGTGAATTTTCTCCCGAATTGTGAGTTCCTTAAATGTATCTAACTGTTTCAATAATATAGCCTTTGTTTGAATGCTGTGTTTTTTTGACCATGCATGTGCAGCTATTGCAGATTCAATATTTAGTTAGAACTGAATATGATGCATAGAGGTATCAAAACTAGTCTTCCAGAAATCTACAATTATGAGGTGAGGTGTTAAACCTAATTATTTATTAATTAGTCAAATAGCTTGTTGGTGCCTGTGTATACATACATCCTCTCATAGTGTACTTTTGTTATGTTGGATGTATCTGTGACATATCTATACATCATAAAAACCTACCTTGTAGTGCATGCTAAATCTGAAGAAATTATGTGGTATAGCCAGTGGACGGGCCAAGTGGGCCAACCAAAAAAATTGGCCAAAGAATAAGTTTTCCAAAATCTACTCTACTTTTTTTCAAGTTCTACTAATCATTCCCATCATTGAAGCATCTAGAGAAAATACTTTTCTTCATTATGATGAATAGAAATTTACACACCACATCAAGCACATCAAGCATAAGGCTTTGTAATCCAGCAATTCTATCTATTGAGATGGAGAAATGTTTGAATTTGTTGATGGGCCCATCATTATTATTCAACAGATTAATTGCTAGCAAATCTCAATGACTCCAGTTCACCTAATGAAGCATTTGTATATGTATTGTTTGCTTAAGTGTTTATGATAATGTTGCATTTTATAAAATGAGACTTCTGAGTTTGTGGTGCAGCATTGTCAGGAGATGTGTCAGTTATTTTCTAAACACCGTAATATCTGGGCCCACATAAAGTAATTAGTCTGGCTATTTCATAAATGTAATCCATATACAGAAACAATAATAAGAATATATAAATATGTTGTAAGATCAATATTAACATATGTTTACAAATGTAAAAAAAAATTAAGAAAAAGGCTATACTAGTGATGATGATTATCTATTAATCGTAAAATGAACCACTAGTTACTAACCAAATCAACAGTTATCGGGTTTTGACAACATGGCGATTTATGTTTCCACTATTGTAAAATTTTTACTCATGTTTCCACTAGTGATAACTCTGTTAGTCAAATTAGTTTTCCTTTTGTTTCAATATATTTGGGTACTTTTTGATTAAATATTTTAATTAAATTTGACTTGTAATTTTGACTCACCTCATATTTCTTGATTTTTATGCAGACCTAGGTGTGTTTATTTTAAATTTAACACTTTCCAATACTGGATAATATTATTTCGTGAAGGAAAATTAATTCTTGAACTGGGAATTGAACCCTGGGCTTCTCATCCTTTGTATGGAGAACGACAGGTCCAGGCTTCAAATCCTCCTTCATGCATTTAATTTTCTTTTTAAAAAATATTTGGGTAGGTTAAATGTATTTTATATTATATTTTATTATATATCACTTTCCTCATTAGAGGATTGCCTCAAAGACAAAGTGATACTGTAATTTATGAAAATTATCTTAAATTTTATAGATTTTTGACCTTAATAATAACTAGGAACACTACGGATGTGCATTATATCTTCACTTGATTGTGTTAGTATGATTGTCATAATTTGGATATCAATCCTTAAGTGGATATGTAGGGTGTCTATACCACCCTAAGCTTAAACTTTCATCCTTATTTTTAAAAAAAATGTTTTGTATTTTTTAGTACCTTCTTATTAATGTCTGCAATTTATGATTTTATAATTATGTCCACACGAATACAGTTCGTTTCTAAGAAAATTAATGTTTAATGTGGTAAGGTAATGGTGCCACTCCACCTCCCCACTTAAGTTTCAGGGAACAGTACTTCCTACAATCCAGTTTCCACAGGTATTCCAGTGTCTATTTTTGATATAGTATTTCAAAATTCTTAGAATTAATTAAGTCTGCATCTGGAAGGTAAATAATGAAAGTGATTGTAGGCATACTCTGTCATTTTTTAAATCTCTAAAATATGTCTATTGAAAGAATGAACAACATGTAAAAAATTTCTTCTTTATAGAATTTCAAGAGACCATTATTTTTCTTGTAAATTGGTTTGCAAAATTTCAAATGCTTTATCTGAATTCATTGTAATTTTTTTCCTCTTTTTCTGATGACCAACTACCTGCTAATGCCAGAACAATATAAATGGGATTAGGGTTCATGTATTTGCCATTGAAAGTTAAAAAAATTCCCTGAAATTTCCCAATTGTATGTAGTAATAGATTTCCTTTATTAAAATATGTTTCTCTCTAGTTTAATGTATCCTACATCATTAGTGTTTACATATTTTATCATCGTGTAATAGACCAAATGAATCTTAATTAAAACTTTAAGAAATAATACAAATATTTGCAACACTATAATTTCAGTAATTATTTTAATTTATAGAACATTTAAAGACATACGTATTCTCAAGTTCTAGGTACATAAAGTAACCATACTTGTACATTCCGTTCAGTTATGATGTCACAATTTTTTTAAACAACTGTCATTATTTCAAAGGTGTTGTTACCATCCCACCTCCCCAGTTGAGTACCATTCTATCACCTCTCTACTGAATGGTTAAAGATAAAATTATGAGTTTTGAAGTTCACAGAGATAAAGATTTTGTTTGGAAGTGCATCGGTCAACCAAGAGAGGGAAGAAGAATCAACCTACATGTATTCAACATTTGGATACTAATTGAGAATGGAAGCAGTTCAACTTCTGAAATGAGTCCTCAAGAATCAACAAAATATGAGGTGGGGTGAAAATTTTAATTATATTGTCTATTCTGTTTCATGAAGTGTAACATACATTTAAACTAAATTACATGGGACATAACACTATGAGTTAACTTTCAAATTATAAATGAGTTGGATAAAATGTTTTTACATCTCACCTCATAAAGTTAAATGTTTTTACAATACCAAACTATGAGCTTATATATACTTTGACATACTATATTGCAATGACTGCAAGAATGTTTAGTAGAGAAAACTAAAAGGAATTTTGAATCTCGTACAAAACAACAATTCTGAAATATTACGAGTAAAAATTGTGAATTTAAATTAATATTGGGAAGTAAACATTATGAGATTATATCATTAATAGTGAGTGGAGAACATATTTTAATCGACTCACCTCATACATTTTCAAACTTCTTTGATACCGATGGTTTCAGACAAAATCATGTCCTTCTTCAGTCACGGCTTCCACTGATGAAATTCCGCGATTGTTGATTTCTTTAGTGACATCACTTCTTGTGCTGCCATCTTTCGTTGGGATTATAAACTTTGTAATTAAATTTTTATCCACCGGAATATCGAAATTCATAGATCGATATTTATTCTTCTGAATGAATATCATTTCCCACATTGTCAATTCCAACGGTTTATCAAATTGTTTCAAAAGTTTCGCTTCTTTTTCAATTTTATGATGTTCTAGTAAACTATGTGCAGCAATTGCTGATTTTTCAATTTCACAATTTTTAATATTTCTAAAATGTTCTTTAGTGCGTGTTTCCAAATTCCTTTTTGTTTTTCCTATGTATACTTTGCTACAATCATTACAATTAATTTGATAAATTCCAGATTTCTTACTGTCGGGGATGTTGATTTTTTTATTAGTATTTAGAAGTTTTTCCAGACTAAATTTATTTATTGGTGCCAAAGTAATGTTATATTTGTCAAATATGTTTTGCAATTTCCCATATACTATTGGTTGGTAAGTAATTTTCTTGAAATTCTTCTTTTCTTTACTAACAATTTGTAGGGTAAAGCATTCTTTAAGTTGTTTTATCTTTCTGAATTTCTTTAATTTTTTAGATATTATACTCTTATTAAAACCATTTAATCTGGCTATATTTAGGATATTCTCATATTCTTTCTTAAAATGTTCTCCTTTTAATGGGACCTTTATCAATCTATATAAGAGGCTATTAAATATTGCATGTTTATGTGCCAGAGGATTGAAACCCGTTGATTTTATATAATTATCAGTATGTGTACCCTTCCTATATATATCAAATTGATTTCTTTTAGTTTTTTCATTTCTAATTATGTATAAATCCAAAAACGAAATTTTGTTTTCAATTTCTGATTCTATGGTAAATTTAATTGATACATCTTGTAGATTAAGTAATTTCAACCCATCATCGACATGTTTAAAATTTATTATCGAAAAAATATCATCAACATATCTGTTCCAAGTCTTGAAAATCCATGGGTAAGCCTTGGTAATATGGCACTCGAAGTAACTCATGTATAAATTAGCCAAAAAAGGCGAAAGAGGATTTCCCATAGATAAACCCGAAACTTGTTTGTAAAATTTACCATTGAAGGTAAAATAGGAATTTTCAATACAATATTTTGTAAGGTTGATGTATTCTTCTATTACTTCTTTATTTAAATCCAAATAACTCAACCATTTTTCCAAAAAATATAACATTTATCCTATTGGAACATTTGGAAACAATGAAACAACATCGAAAGACACAAATCTGTCATTGTGAACCAATCTAATGTTATTCAATTCATCAATTAGTTGTAAAGAATTTTCAATACTTTTACTTTCAAATTCTGGAAAACTCTTAAATTTCTGTACTAACCATTTTGATAAATAATAAGATATTAATTATCGGTCTCATTTTATTCCCAATTTTATGAATTTTGGGGAGACCATACATTCGAAGATTGGTAGAATTTGGGACTTTCAATTGTGCACGCCGTAGCGTAGTGGTTAAGGCACTGAGCTACAAGCCGGAGGGTCGAGGGTTCAAGTCCCGTTGGGGTCAGGATTTTTAAACTGACCCAAACTCTCAGGCGGCACTATGGCCCTGGGGTCGACTGAGCCTCTAACTACCTGACGCTTGTTCTGGGGGTAAAGGCGGCCGTCACGCAGGGCTGACAACCCGGCTGACATAAAGTGCCGATTGTCTAGAAAAAGTGGAAGCCTTAACCTCCTACTACCCGAAGGGCCTCCGGGCCTGTTGTGGGATCACTTTACTTTACTAATTTACATTTTTCTGTATCAGAAATTGTATCCTTAATTTGTCAAAAGTTTTTATAGTTTTTGGTAGGGGATTCTTTTTTATTTCCAAATATTCTTTATTTCACATTATCTTCCTTGAGTGTAATTTTACTTTGGAAACTTTCAGATATATCATTTCTTTCTTCTTCTTCAAAATTAATTCTGCTCCTCGTGTCTGTTTACATTTTTTAGTCAAATTCATGAATTTCCTCTTCTGTCTAATAACTTTTTTCTTTATTTCAAAATTTAGCAATTCGAAAAAATAATGTTTACTTCCCAATATTAATTTAAATATAACTAAAGTCCACTCAAGACTAGTGAAGAATTATATGACGATCTTTTGAAATTCAAGATGGCGTTGATCAATACAAATTCTTTAGAAATTACATCAGCACATACATTTAACGAAACATTTTCAGAACAAAAACAAAATATTAAAAAATTTCTTAAACTCAAATTGAAAAAGAAAAAACTTTTGGCTGACATAAAATTTATACATAGATGTACACGGAATAATGTACACCAAAATTCATCAGGAAAATAGTAAAATTCAATAATAGTAAACAGCAAAAGATTGCTGAAAAGAAAGTTTTGCAAGTAGAAAAAAAAATATTCATATCTTCAAAATTTAGAACTAGAAATTTACTACATGCATTTGAAATTGATTAAACAATTAGGATTTAATGGTATCGAACATTTAATTAAAATTTTTTTCGAATTTTTAAATTTTGAAATAAAGAAAAAAGTTAATAGACAGAAGAACAAATTCATGAATTTGACTAAAAAATGTAAAACAGACACGAGGAGCAGAATTAATTTTGAAGAAGAAGAAAGAAATGATATATCTGAAAGTTTACAAACTAAAATTATACTCAAGGAAGATAATGTAGTTAATCTTTCTAAAGTAGTTTTGAAAAAAGAAGAACTTAGTTTGCTCAATCAAGCAATTATATTATTAACAATAATTCAATGAAGACGAGACATTGTACGTGAAGGAACCTACCAAGGGCTTTAAAAACTTGTATCAATTATTCAGATAATGTTGAAGATTTTGTTGCAGATACTGAAATTGCGATAGTAAGTTTAGAAAATGAAGAAAAAACAATCATTCGGAAAGGAAGTGAAAAAAATTTAGAAGAAATTAAAAAACACTCCCAAAAATGTATTGGCAAATAAAATATGACCATTTTAAAAAAGATAAACAACAAAAATATAATATTTTCTAAAGCTGATAAGGGGAATAAAATAGTAATTTTAGAAAAATCTGAATATATCAAGAGGATGGAAAACCTTTTAGAATCGAAAGAATATTTGGAACTAAAAAAGGATCCCCTACCAAAAACTATAAAAACTTTTGACAAAACTTTAAAACAAATTAAGCATACAATTTCTGATACAGAAAAATGTAAATTGAAAGTCCCAAATTCTTCCAATCCTCGAATGTATGGTCTCCCCAAAATTCATAAAATTGGGAATAAAATGAGACCGATAATTAATAATATAGGGTCCCCGTCTTATTATTTATCAAAATGGTTAGTACAGAAATTTAAGAGTTTTCCAGAATTTGAAAATAAAAGTATTGAAAATTCTTTACAACTAATTGATGAATTGAATAACATTAGAGTGGTTCACAATGACAGATTTGTGTCTTTCGATGTTGTTTCATTGTTTCCGAATGTTCCAATAGGAAAAATGTTATATTTTTTGGAAAAATGGTTGAGTTCTTTGGATTTAAATAAAGAAGTAATAGAAGAATACATCAACCTTACAAAATGTTGTATTGAAAATTCCTATTTTACTTTCAATGGTAAATTTTACAAACAAGTTTCGGGTTTATCTATGGGAAATCCTCTTTCGCCTTTTTTGGCTAATTTATACATGAGTTACTTCGAGTGCCATATCACCAAGGCTTACCCATGGATTTTCAAGACTTGGTACAGATATGTTGATGATATTTTTTCGATAATAAATTTTAAACATGTTGATGATGCGTTGAAATTACTTAATCTACAAGATGTATCAATTAAATTTACCATAGAATCAGAAATTGAAAACAAAATTCCGTTTCTGGATTTATACATAATTAGGAATGAAAAAACTCAAAAAATTGAATTTGATGTATATAGGAAGGGTACACATACTGATAATTATATAAAATCAACGGGTTTCAATCCTCTGGCACATAAACATGCAATATTTAATAGCCTCTTATATAGATTGATAAAGGTCCCATTAAAAGGAGAAAATTTTAAGAAAGAATACGAGAATATCCTAAATATAGCCAGATTAAATGGTTTTAATAAGAGTATAATATCTAACAAATTAAAGAAATTCAGAAAGATAAAACAACTTAAAGAATGCTCTACCCTACAAATTGTTAGTAAAGAAAAGAAGAATTTCAAGAAAATTACTTACCATCCAATAGTACATGGGAAATTTCAAAAAAATATTTGACAAATACAACATTACTTTGGCACCAATAAATAAATTTAGTCTGGAAAAACTTCTAAATACTAATAAAAAAATCAACATCCCAGACAGTAAGAAATCTGGAATTTATCAAATTAATTGTAATGATTGTAGCAAAGTATACATAGGAAAAACAAAAAGGAATTTGGAAACACGCACTAAAGAACATTTTAGAAATATTAAAAATTGTGAAATTGAAAAATCAGCAATTGCTGCACATAGTTTACTAGAACATCATAAAATTGAAAAAGAAGCGAAACTTTTGAAACAATTGGATAAACCGTTGGAATTGACAATTTGGGAAATGATATTCATTCAGAAGAATAAATATCGATCTATGAATTTCGATATTCCGGTGGATAAAAATTTAATTACAAAGTTTATAATCCCAACGAAAGATGGCAGCACAAGAAGTGATGTCACTAAAGAAATCAACAATCACGGAATTTCATCAGTGGAAGCCATGACTGAAGAAGGACATGATTTTGTCTGAAACCGTCGGTATCAAAGAAGTTTGAACATGTATGAGGTGAGTCGATTAAAATATGTTCTCCACTCACTATTAAAAATGGTGAAATTGAAAAATCGGCAATTGCAACTCATAGTTTGCTATAGAATCACAAAATTGGAAGAGAAATTAAACTTTTAAAACATTTAGAGAAACCTTTGGAATTAGCAGTTTGGGAAAAGATGTACATTCAGAAGACCAAATTTAGAACCATGAATTCTGAAGTTCCAGACTAGCAAAATTTAATCTCCAAGTTCATGAAATTGGCACCAGATGGCAGTTTGGAAGATGGTGGTAATGACAACATTTCAACAGTTGGAATTTGACTGAAGATGAAGGTAAAATGGCCTTTGAAACCAGTATCCTGAAAAAAGGAACTTCGTGAGGTGAGATGTAAAAACATTTTATCGAACTCATTTATAAATTGTAACATACATGTTCCATCATAGATATGGTCATTCTTAGATTACATCTATGTCAATTTCTCATTCAATTTTGAGGTATTTTTCAGGATTCCTTTTGAAATGAAAGACATATTTATACTGCACAGGTAAATATTTAAATAACTATAATTTAATTTGTATATTATTTGGTTTATTCTTTAAATTAATGTAGGCGATCATCATCACAAATATCCCCAAGGAAATTAAAGAAAAACAGAAATTTAAGTTATATTTTAAGAGAAAATTACACGCTCAGACTGGGGTTTGAACCCAGGAACTTTCGCACTCTAGGCGAATACCCTACCAAGTGAGCTAACTGAGAAACTGCATTCTAAATGCAAATTTTTTCTTTTATACATGCTTTTAATTTCCGCGTACTGAATGCTATGAAGCCTTTGCTTCTATCTTGCAAATTGTGGCTTCTGTATTAAGAAGTGAATTAATTGGGAATTTTACATTACATTGTAAAGACAGTACGGCTTCTTCAATGATTTTATTATTCAAATATAGAAATTTAAGTAGGGGAACCAGACCACAAGTTGCCCAAGCTAGCAAAACATTGCTTGCACTTACTTGTGTTTTTATCCTTACTTTTATCTTTCCCGTGGCTAATTCTTGTTTTTTTCGACTCTAATAGTATTAGAGCATTTTGAGGCCTAGGAGATATTTTCCTACTTTCATTCCTGTCTATTGATCTATTTAATTCTTACAACCTCGTGGGCACTCACCTTGATGGGTGAGAAGGGCTAACATAGTTATTGACATAAGCATATAAGTATGCAATGGATTTGTATCATCCGCTACAGCTGGATACATGCAATGAAGAATGAAGAATGAAAAATAATCACAGAAAAATCATTGAGAGTTTTGATGTTAATGTACCTTCTGAATAGTCGCAAAAGTCCCTTGGTACGTTCATACCAACAGAAATTGGTCCAATTGTGGCAACTGCTTCTGTCAGCTTATTTTCATCTCCTCGAGGCAGACTAACATATCCAGAGATAGTAGCTCCTACATTGCTACGATTAAATCTGCACTTTCCATCCTGTTGAATAAAAAACAAAATGTAATCACTCACGAATTTATATAATCGCAGCTCCTCTTTAGGAACTTTGATGCCCAGCTCTGATCTCTATTTATGAGAACAAAATTTACGAAGTAATCCAGTATATCTCATAAATTACATAAATTAATTATGGGAAATAACATTATGACGTATTCATTTAATAACAAATAAATAGTGAGTAATGAAATCTCTCCTCATAAATTCTAAATTCCTAATCATCAAGTATGATACTGTAGTTTCAAGAGACATTCATCTCATCATCAGCCATCTTTACAAATGTAGAATTTCACATTTTTAAACATAGCTATTTAAATGTCTTTGAAAAGGAAATAATAATTAATTATTCTTGTAGTCAATTGATTTGGCATTTACTTGATGAAAATATATTTTTATTAATTAAATAAAAATAAAAGTGTTGAAGTTTTATATGATTTTCATATTTATTTACATACAAATTCGTTACAACTGTTTCTTTACTTTGTACCTTCTTCAGATGAATACCACGATTACAAATCAATTTTGTTATTGTATATACATTATTATATATATACACTACTCAAAAAAATTAGAGGAACACATGTTTAAACCAAAGCTACAAAATAAATCTTGTAGCAATTTAATTTTTGATCGTCAGATGTTTTGAGTTCAAGTATTGTTTAAAATCAGATTGAAGATCTTCTGGGTTTTATTAACTTTTCTCTGAATATGTTAGTGAAATTCCAAGAGTTGCTGAAACCAAAGTGAGTTCGCATTGATTTATTTTTTTAAAACAGGTTTCAAAATAATCTGTGGTAGGAAATCGTTATTTTTATGTTCTCTGAAGCTAATACAGAGCAATGAGACATCTGAATGAAACATCAGTATCACGAGCAGTTGCATTGATTGAAGATGGTCGTTCCATTCGCCGTGTCTCTAGGATTCTTGATGTCAGCCCTTCCGTCATCCATAGGCTGTGGAGGCGATATAGAGAGACACATGGATACTAGAGGAGAACCAGGCAAGGTCATAAGAAAAGGACTACAGACACACAGGATAGATTTATTGTCTTATCAGCTTTGCGCAGAAGAAAATTTACAGCCAGAGATCTACAAAATCATTTATGCGCAGCAACTGGGACGGTAATTTCTGATCAGACTGTAAGAAAGAGACTGAGAATTGCAAGGTTTAGGTCTAGAATTCCCTTTAAAGCCCCTCGATTAACATGTCAGCACAAACAAGCACGGCTGCGATTTACTCAGTATCATGTCACCTGGCATCTCCGCCAATGGAAGGGTGTTTTATTCATGGACGAATCAAGATTTCGTCTAACAAGTTCTGATGGTCGTACATGTGTATGGAGACGTCCTGGAGAACGTTTTGATCCAGCCACAATTATTGAACGTGACAAATTTGGAGGTGGTTCGGATATGGTTTGGGCTGGGATTAATATTGAGTCTCAGACAGAGCTTGTTGTCCCACAGCGCATGAATGCTGATATTTACATTAATGACTTTATCCTCCAACATATACCCTTTGCTCATGGAATGGACCCTAATTTTCTCCTAATGCAAGATAACGCTAGCTGTCATACAGCACAGGCTACCAGAGATGTTCTGCAAGAATGCCAAATTCGGGTGATGGACTGGCTGCATGCAGTCCGGACCTTAATCCGATCGAGCATATGTGGGATAAGTTGGAAAAACTTGTCCGTAAGCGTCCTGCTGTACCTCAGAAGCTTGAAGAACTTTAACATGCACTCACCGATGGGAGAGAATCTCACAAGTTTCTGTAAGAAGACTTCTTCGAAGCATGCCTCGTAAGTGTAATGGGGTCATTCAGGCTCACGGAGGACACACTAAGTAGTGAGTATTGAAATAACCATGGAAACATTGATTCCAAAAATTGTAAATCTAAAATTTCCACTTTGTTTTCTGTTACAAATGATAATTTGTTCGTATTGCTAATACTGTACCAGAAAATATTGTTTCTTATTTTACATAAATCTTCAATTTATAATTACAAAAGATCAAATATTAAATTGTTTCCATATTCATTCTCGTATTTTGGTTTAAACATGTGTTCCTTTTTTTGAGTAGTGTGTGTGTGTATATATGTGCAAGACTTTTGAAACAATTGGATAAATAGTTGGAATTGACAGTTTGGGAGAAGATATTCATTCAGAAGTATAAATATCGATCTATGAACTTTGATATTCTGATGGATAAAAATTTAATTTCAAAATTTATAATCCCAACCACATAGAGAAATCAACAACCAGAGAATTTCAACAGTGGGAGTCATGACTGAAGAGGGATGAGAAGTTGTCTGAAACTGGCGGTATCAAAGTCAAAGAAATTTGAAAATTTTATGAGGTGAGTTATTAAAAATATGTTTTCCACACAATATTAATGATATAACCTCATAATGTTTACTTCCCAACATTAATTTAAATATCGTTACAATTGTTTCAGTACTTTCTATATTATGGTGAAATTAAATGTTTCTTAGCTCTCCTCATATAAATCTTCTAAATTGATCGCGATTTTGAGACCATAACTGTCTCATCTTCAGAAATATCGTGGCGACTGGTGTTATGTTGATCGGAAGAAACTCTTCTTCTTTCTATCTTCTTCAAACGGATACCATGTTTCAAATGAATTTTGTTATTATATATACACTCCAGTATATATATATATATATATATATATATAAAATAACAAAATTCATTTGTAAACATGGTATTCGTTTGAAGAAGATAGAAAGACTGAAACAGTTGTAACGATATTTAAATTAATATTTAATTTTAGGAAGTGATATTTTGAGTTTATTTTAATTACATTATTTTTAGTCTCATCATTTTACCTCAATATTAATGTTGATTTGTTCTTGAACATGTTTCAAAACAATTCTGTTTTATCGTCAGCTTGTCCAGACTGGCTTGATTTATGTTGCAAAATTGTTTTGAAACATGTTCAAGAACAAATTAACATTAATATTTAGGTAAGATGATGAGACTAAAAATAATATCATTTAAATTAATGTTCAGAAGTAAATATTATGAGGTTATATCATTAATATTGTGTGGAGAACATATTTTTAATAACTCACCACATAAAATTTTCAAATTTCTTTGACTTTGATACTGCCGGTTTCAGACAACTTCTCATCCCTCTTCAGTCATGACTCTCACTGTTGAAATTATCTGGTTGTTGATTTCTCTATGGACGTCACCTCTTGTACTGCCATCTTTGGTTTGGATTATAAATTTTGAAATTAAATTTTTATCCACCGGAATATCAAAGTTCATAGATCGATATTTATACTTCTGAATGAATATCTTCTCCCAAACTGTCAAGTCCAACGATTTATCCAAATGTTTCAAAAGTTTTGCCTCTCTTCCAATTTTATGATGTTCTAGCAAACTATGTGCAGCAATTGCTGATTTTTCAATTTCACAATTTTTAATATTTTTAAAATGTTCTTTAGTACATTATTTCCAAATTCCTTTTTGTTTTTCCTGTGTATTTTCTATAATCATTACAATTTAATTGACTATTTAACTATTTAACTCTTGGGAGTCATTGACCAATCACGTTTCAATGATTTTTTATTTACAACCAATCACAGTCGTGTTTCGCCTAGAATTTACCAACTAACGTTTATCATAATAAGGAAAACACCTCATTTTTAACATGCTGAATAGGCCATAGCATTATTTTGCAGTAACTGACTCTGTGAAATACAGCTACCAGATTGTATATATAGTGCATGATTGTCAACACATAGCGCATGCTAGAGTTAATATAAAAACATTTGTAGCAATTCATTATACCACCAAAAAAACGAAACCACTGTTTGCACTTTCTTAAATGTATTTTTTCCCACGTAATAACATTCCAGAAAAGTATAATTGTCATAATTACATCTTAGGACCATGGGCGTAGTCAGCATTGGATTAAGGGGGAGTGCAACATTTTTTTCTCGACTGTATACCTTCCGGGTACACACGAACAAATCAAAAATACAAAATAGGCCTACTACGTTCATTTTTTAAACTAATCTCAATATATTTCGGAAGAAAACTACAACGCTACTGAACAGGAAATGTGAAGAATAATAGTGAAATAATTGCAGAATTTTTAGGCTTTGACAAATTGATTTTTTTTTGTCAAGATTGCTTCTTAATTTTTTATACTTAATTGTATTGAAACTATAAACTATAGCCTATTTTAGCTACTAATAACACACACACACACACACACACTTCAACTCGCTTTTTTGTATGAGAACATTTTTTAAAAGTACGTTTTGTTTGGATTTTTCAATATCATTTTTAATACTTTTTTGTTCACGACTGAGCATACATAGGTCATTATGGCGCTTTTCTGTCATTGTAGAACGGCACCATGTCATCACTCTTCTTAGGGTGCTAAAAGTGCGTTCAATCGACGCTGTACTGCGTGTGAAAGGCAGGCATGTTACAATTGTTTTTTTGATGGATGGAAAAAAATCGCACTCGTTCACGATGTTAACGAAATCACATTCTTTATCCTTGTCACTTCGTTTCATCCACATACGATGCTATAGTTCAATTTCGGTGGACAAACCCTCGATTTTATAATACTCTGAAATTTTGCTCGCCGTTGCTTGGGGATCTTTCAGAGATGTTATTTTCAAGTTCAAAAGCAGGACCCTGTTGTTCTCCAAATCTGTCTGACATAGCTGTGTGAAAGGAATCAAGTAGGGATATAAGATATCCACCTTAAAGTATTCTTCGGGATTACAATGTGGATTAGCTCGATGTGCCTGCTTATTGGATATTCTCGGTAGCGTGATTTCTACAACTTGCTCAGAAAAAATAGTCTCCATCTCTTTCATGATGCCTTCGCAGATCTCATAACCTTTTTTGCGATGGTTTCTTACCAATCGCTGCCAAAAGAGGGCTCAACGGATCACCCTAGCTATGTACAATTTGTTATTAAATTCAAAGTAATTTTGATGTAAGCATGTTTTAAGAGTGTGTAATATTTCTTCAACTACAAAACCATTCACTTTATTAGTTAGTAACATTCTATTAATAATCTCTATTACATCAATAGTAGGTATACTGGGAAACAGATTCTTTACATCAAAAGAAAGATTTTTATGGATGACTTAGAACAAACCATACATGAGAATGTATTAGCTAGAAATGTTCTATTTTGGTATCGTTATGTAGATGATGTCATAGCAGGCTTCACAGGAACCAAAAGACAATTGAATTCCTTTTTAAATGTTATTAATAACATTCACAGAAGTATTAATTTCACAATGGATTTAGAAACAAATAATAGTATAAATTTCTTGGATTTATCAATAAAACACATTGATAATAAGTTTGAGTTTGATATCTTTCACAAACCATCTCATACTGATACCACTATCCATAGTTCTTCTCTTCACCCATGTACTCATAAGATGGCAGCCTTTAATAGTTACATTCATAGACTTTTAAATATCCCTCTTTCTCCCTTGGAATATAATAATGAATTGAATATTATTAAACAATTGGCTGTTAATAATGGCTACGACCCTGAAATTATAGAATGTTTAATTAAGAAGGCTCATTACAAAAAAGCAATTAACAAAGTGTTTCCTTTACCCAAAGAAAACATAAAGAAATATGTCGTAATGTCATACATAGGCCCACTTTCAAATAAAATATCTAAACACTTTAAAAAGTTGAACATTAATGTGGCATTTAAAACTAATAAAACTCTACAAAATATAATAAAAAACAATAAAACCAAAACAAAAAAAGAAAAATTATCAGGTGTATATAATATTGTTTATTTTTTATTAATAAATGAAATAATAAAAAATAAACAATATTAGAAACCTCATAGTGTTATTTCCTATCTACATAACTTAATAATGTACATAAATTGAAGTGTGGCACATGTGACAATGTCTATATAGGACAAACTGGTAGACCTTTTATCTCTCGGATAAAGGAACACATTAGAGCATATAACAGAAATTTAGAAAATTCAGAATATGCTATTTCAATTTAATCATTGTTTCGATCCAAATTTTGAAATTTTACATATTTGTGATAAAGGTAAGAAGTTAGATCTTTTGGAGGCTGTAGAAATTAATAAATTTAAAAGTAGTAAAAAACTGTTAAATTATCAACTTGATTTGAATGAATCCCCTTTGTTAAATTAAAAAATTTAAATAAATATTGTTGTATTGTTGCTTAGTTCAGTTCGAACACAATTCATAATTTGTTAACATGTCTGAAGAAGGTACAGTGTACCGAAACACCTGTCACTGAATTATATAATAAATATGAAAATCAAATAAAACTACGTTTTATTTTTATTTAATTAATGAATATGGATTTTCATCAAGTAAACACCAACTCAATTGATTATTTAATACAAGCTGAGACAAGCTTCTTGGTGATTTGGTATTTCAAATTATTACTCCGGATTAAAAAGTGCACACAGGATATTTGGTTTTACAACAGTTGCATCAAACATGATCTTGAACCAAAATATATTAATATCAAGACTAATTTTAACAACTCAGCCTCAAGGAAAGCTTCTGCTGCAGCAGTGAGAACTTGGCTAATAAGAAGATAGAAATTTGCAGTATAGTAGAAGAGATGTTTTAAGTGTATATTTGATGTACATACATTCAGAACTAACTTTTAGATTAAATAGTATTGAATTTGACATTATTGATTTTATAGCAAGACAAAAAAGTGTTTTGATTCATAAGAAATGCTTAATTCAAAAAAAAAACAAACTCTCAAAATTACATGGAATTAAGAAATCCAGTGAAGTTACTAGTTTATCCAAACCACAGTTTTTTTTTATTGGTTTGTTAATGTTTCTGACACTAATTTTACTAAAAATGAAATTGACTTGTTAAATAAGGGTTTTAAATTTAATTTTAATGTTGACAATAGTAATATTCTACTACAAAATTTAGATGTGGAATGTGAATTGATTTTAAAAGATAATAACCATTATCTGAACCAGTTAATGTTGAGTCAGAAAAATATGCTCTCACAAAAATGATCAAGGATGGTCAGAAAACAATACCAAGGCATATATTCTATAATCAGATAGCTAAAGATATAAAAAAGAAAACTTTAAATAATGATATTGTTATTACACGAGCAGATAAAAGACAAACTTTAATAGCTTTAAATAAGGATGATGTTAGGCTTACACTAGGGCCTAACTGCCATAATAATAAAATACTATAAAATACCGATAAAGGATATATATATATATATTTGTTTTATTATATCAGAAATTAGGAAATAAATAACCACATTGAAATACAATTTAGTCTTTTCTCAAAGGACCTTTTAAATATAAAAAAGCAAGTAAAAATCTATAATGTTTTATATCCTGGATCAAACACATGTCACAAGATTCCAAGATGTAAAGTCATATCAACATCATTTAGTCAGAAAGATCAGAGATGATCACATTAGATAGGGGTGAATTGAGTTGCAAGAAGTGAAAGTGGAACAAAGTTTTCCATTTTGACATAGATGAAGGTTTTGAACTAGATCATGTGAAAGGGGTAAGTGAAAACCGATGAAAAAACTCCACATGTATTGAAGGGAAAAGCTAACTTTCCACCCGAGTTTCCCCCCGATTAGAAACTTAAAATTTATCATATAAGTATTCGCAAATCCCCCTGCGGACGAGAGCAGCTGTACATGGGTAATAGGAATCTTTTACTTTGTCTCTCTAAAAAGTTCATGGTTTTTAAATGGTCATTTTACATACATAAATTTAATTAAAGGACCAAATGGTCCAAAGAACTTACAATAATGACCAAAGCTGATTCTTTTAAATGATTGTTTTCTCTCTCTGAATTTTATCAGTTTTAGTATTTTGACACTTTTCAATATGGCGATTTTAGCTGGTTTTTGATAAGTTGTTATATGTTTTGGTTTTAAAATGTCTTTATGTTTTATTTTATTTAAATAAATTATAGTATATTTGTTTTTAACATGTTTAAATGTGGAATTCATCCTCCAAAACCAAGGCCAACCGCTCGGGCCAAAGACCACTTAAACTATAGAGATCTTGAACGTTACGTTACGGCTGGGCTTAACTGTCCTCACCGTAACATTCTGGTGACCAAGCGGTGGGATATTCGTGAACATACTATTCTATTATATTCACGGATAAGGAAACGAACCTTAGACCCCCAAAATTAACCTTCAATTCGTATACAGGAAAAATCTATATGCTTTTTTTAATCAGGAAGATAAAAGTCACATTGGTACTAATGAATAAACTATGTCTTTTAAAAACAGAGGAGAAACCAGAAAATTTTCAACTTTGGGACATTATTAATAACTGGCTTTAGGACTGTCGTGTATTTCTTTTGTGGTTATTTTATTTTTTTATGATCTATTTTTTGGGTATAATTCAATGTTTTGTATTGTCAATGGTATTTTTTTGGATATGTAACTATACTGCAAATTTCGGTGTTGTTGATGTTTTTTCCATAGAGATGTTATTTTCTTTACAGCCAGATATCTATTTTTTTTTCTAGGTTATGTTATATGTATTATTTTCAGAACTTGATTTTTTTTAGGATACATATAGTTTTGGTTATAGATAAATTTTGGTGTTGTAGATGATTTTGACAAAGTTTTTTCAGTCAGATGATATTTTTTGTTTGTTATCCTAGGTTATGATATTTTTTTAGAACTTGAATATTTGTAGAGTTACACTGTTTAAGTAACCGGAAGTGTAGTTATGAAATTGATTTAATTTTTTTGTGTTAATTAAGGCAATATCTCATTTACTGTTAATAATTCTACTTTGATAATGACATATTTTTATTTCGTCTATCGGGAAGGCGTGGCACGATCAAATGTACACATAAATCATTTCTGAAAGCATCATCACGAGAGATAAGCCCAAGGGATCATAGGTTGCTTTACACGCCACTAAATTGAATTTCTTTTTTATCGTATATTTTCTGGATTACGAAAAGGGGAATAAAATTTGAGGAAACAAGACGACGGACACATCTTAAACTTATGCCACTAATGCATTAAACACTTTTCACACGTGTTTGTACTATGTAAACATTCATTTTATATATATATATATTTATTTACTTATTTATTCACGTAAAACACGATCTTGGATATCATATTTAACCATGGATAGTGGTAGGATACGTAAAATTAATTTATGGATTATTAACTAAGTAAATTGTCTTGTTATGTTAGGAAATGAGGATTTGGCTTACGTCCATTATAAATGTTTTTCTTGCCAAAGTTGGTAACGGCGACTACCGAGCCATCTACCGGTTGCTACATTAACCATACTGCCACCACTGCACTTGGACCTTTTCACAAATACTAGCTAGGTAATTAATCTTGGCCCACGTAAGGTTCAAGGAACCACCGGATGACTTGCAGAGTAATGAGTAATTTATAGTTGGAAAATAAACAAGTTAAAATAAATCTAATAATAGGACTATAAATAATTTAATTACAAAAAATGATGACCGAAGATTAGCTGGGAAAATAGTTAGGGAAATGAAATACATAAAAATCAAAGGATTTGGAAAACAGGAACATTTCGTAATAAAGTAATAAAAGTGGTAAAGTAAAGTAAAGTATTCCCCCTACAGGAGGCCTTGAGGTAATGGGACGTTAAAGCTCCCACTGTTTCTAGACAATCGGCACTTGATGTCAGCCCGGTTATCGGCCCTGCGTGACGGCCGCCTACACCCCCAGAACAAGCGTCTGGTACTCATTTCAGTTAGAGGCTGAGTCGACCCCAGGGCCATAGTGCCGCCAGAAGGTTTGGATCAGGTCAAAAATCCCAACCCCACCGGGGCTTGAACCCTCGACCTTCCGGTTTGTAACGCAGTGCTTTAACCACTACGCTGGTTAGAATAAATAATCATACTAATTATATCAAAATAATTTTAAACACTATTAGAGTAAACAACCAACCATGCGACAATGACAAGACAGGGCATGAGGCGAATAACGGAGAATAATACCGATTTCATTGCTGGAATTGTTATCCTAGGATATTTTATGGTAAAGGCGAGCACCTTATAATGTGTAGGAACATTTTTCAGTTACAAATCGAGAGTTAGACAAAAAAGAGAGAACTAATAGCTGAGTGGTTTAAAACTAATAATAATAATAATAATAATAATAATAATAATAATAATAATAATAATAATAATAATAAACACATAACATAATAATAGTAATAATAAACACACGAAGTTCGGGTACAAATCATACGTTCATAATAAAAGATAATAATAACAATATGGAAGAGACTGGATGACAAATAGTAATAACAATAACCATAATACTAATATTAGGGAGCGTTCAAGGATATAGTAGTTTTCAGAATAATAATGTGTGAACTCACCACCATCTTGACTTCATCAAGGAAACAAATAACTAATTAAATTTAGGGGAACTAAAATGAAGTCACTTTTCACTCAACATGCAAGGAAACTAAGTGTCTTTAGAAGGTCAGCCTACAGTAAATTTCAGCCATACCTTTGGAATGTGTTTATTTTGGGATGAGAAAGTTAGATTTCTCCACATAGTTAAGAACTCCAAACAAACTGCATTAGTTGATTATGAACAAAATTTATACTAATTACATTTACATGCCAATAAATACTATTATTTTTTTTACATCAGGAAGCATACTTTAAATAAAAAGAAGTGATAGAAAATTAGTAACAACTTAAAGACCCAAGACATTTACAGGAAATAAAAGTGGCATGTATCAGCAAACAGAGACAAGGTATTTTAGCAACAGAGAGTATGGAAAAGGGGCATGGAGGCTTAGAATAAATAAACGAGAACTCGAACAAAAGCGGGGAATGGAGATTTAGCGCAATAAAACAAAGCAGACACCACACACCTCCCTAAGGGAAATAACATTACTGAGGGATTTCCAACTCGAGACTCATGGAAAGGAAGACGACCGAACTTCAGGTTGAATAATAGCTTAAAATAATTTTTTTTGTTAACATCTCATGCGGTGTTGAGTTTTTTTGCAACAAATGCAGGCGAGCGCACCATGTGTAGGGCTCAACTACAGTATGAGGCGTTTCTAAATCATAAGTGAAGTTTTTAAATCATGAGTAAGTCATAGAGGCTAGCGCAATTTAGGGAGAAACTCACTTGACCCGAAATACAGATTATAGTTTCGGAAACGGAAAGAATGGAAAAGGGGCATGGAAACTCTGAATAAATAAGAGAGAGCTCGAACAGAAGAGGGGAATGGAGACTTGGCACAATCATAGGGGAACTCCGCTAGAGAGAAATACAGAGTAAAGATGGAAACATGATGCATACAGAAATGATCAGGGGAAAAAAGGGGGGAGATAGACTTATTCCCATAAAAATTTTATTTTTGGATACTTGACAGTCAGTGAGATGTTTTATCCGATCTAGTAGAAAGTGGAAATTCAAATGGGAACCCAGGGGTTACACAAAATACTATTACTGAGTATGACACAACAAATAATACACTCTACAGGCAATGGTTCTTGCTGAAACGGACTGGCTTGGGAAAGATTGGAGTGTCTAAAGGCGCCTAGACGCTCTTGACCTGCAGGCCTCGTTCCATGTCAGTTGGGGCTAGTGACCGGTCGAGTCGAGAAGTAGACACACACACACACATATATGGGATATGACATATTAAGATAATAGATGAAAACTAGATCGCTTAAGACTCTTCATATTTAGGCACACAAGGGATAATAAGAGGATAAGCTGCAACTTAGGTCAATCTTGGCTAGGTAATGTTTGACAGATACACACACAGAGATAAAACATTTACACAATCGCACAAAGAGATACAAGTTGGGAAGGACTAAGGACCCTTTTGGAGAGGGTTTCTGCCCTCGACAATTTGGCGAGTTGCCTTAACACTTCGCCAACGAGCTAGGGAGAAAGCTAGGCAGGTGCAAGTCGGAAGGTGGGACACCCCCGTTACGACATGATCTAGAGACAGAGATCTCCAAAATGATCTTGGGGCACTGGTCATAAGACCTTGCCGGCTTGGCACTGACGTTAGGGACCATATGGAACAGCATCGTTTAGGGAGAGATAGGCATCCGAGAAACTAGAGACAAACGAAAAACAAGGCAATTACGGGCAGAGAGACCCATGAGAAACACAGAAGCAATCACGGGCAGTGAGGCCCACGGAAACAGCAGAGATACCCGGGTAATAGAAGGTAGGATGGGGACAACTTGGGCCCCGAATGGCAGGGAGGTGCTAATTACCCTCCCTTGAGGCGATTTGCTCGAGTTTTCTTGGGCCCCGAAGGGAGTAAGGAACAAAACACCACCTCCATTGAGGCGATTTGCTCGACGAGTCCGCCAGAATACAAAAACGGAAGAAGCGGGAGTGCGGTAGGAACAACTTGGGCCCCGAATGGCAGGGCGGTGCTAATTCCCCTCCCTTGAGACGATTTGCTCGAGTTTTCTTGGGCCCCGAAGGGAGTAAGGAACAAACACCACCTCCATTGAGGCGATTTGCTCGACGAGTCCGCCGACTTGCCAAGACTTAGGAACAAGTGAGGTCTACGGGACACAGACCTCGGACTAAGAAGTCAGGAATACAAGAAGCGATGGTCAGGGACTATCCAGAGTCAAAAAAGATGCCAGAGGAAAAAAAAAGAGCACTGGTGGTTAGAGCACCGGTGGTTAGAGCACCGGTGGTTAGAGCACAGCGGAAAGGGAAACCGCGAAGAGAAAGCCGTGCGCACACATAGAATATGGTCATAACAAAGAGACAACGGATACTAGAATGGGACATCAGAAACGTTAGGGCACTAAAGGGATAACACTAAGGGAAACACACATACATGCGATTGTGCGATCGACGAGTAGAGCCAAGAGAGACAGATTGACCTAGGTAGGGAGATCTCAGGAAATGAGAGGTTAAACACATAGGGTAATACATGAAATTAGAGGTTAAATACATAGGGTTGTACACGAAATTAGAGGTTAAACACATAAGGATAGTACATGAAATTAGAGGTTAAACACATAGGTTGTACATGAAATTAGAGGGTAAACACATAAGGAGTACACGAAATTAGAGGTTAAACACGTAGGTTGTACATGAAATTAGAGGGTAAACACATAAGGAGTACACGAAATTAGAGGTTAAATACATAAGGTAGTACACGAAATGAGAGATTACACCCGCAGGTAAGATAGGGAATAAGTCTACACGTATGAGACCGGGAACTGACCCAAAAACGTAAATTGAAATTAAGAGGAAAGTAAAGGAGTAGGAGTAGACAAAAGGGGGACCCAAGACTAGGAATAAAGTCCACGCATAATCAGGAGTAATGTAAAAAGTTAAAGAAAGAAATTCAAGAGAACAGATGAGATATTGCCGAACGAATTAGGGAGGACTTAAGGGAACAACACCATTTGGATTTTTTTTGTAAAGTTAACTACTGTAGGCCGTAGCACGGAAAATTGACAGATTAGGCTAGAAACGAGGAAATTTAAGATGCAAAGAAGCATCCAGGATGAAGCATGATAGAAGGAAAGGGAATGCTCTCAAAAATCAGGACCTCACGAGGGAATGATATTCGGAATTCAGGTTACATAATTGTACTAAGTAGTATATACATCTTAAAGCCCTATCGATTTATGTGTAGGCGAGCACACTCGATCGAACCCAGGACTCTATAGAGGGAAAAGCAAAATTGTAATTTTAACCAAACAATGGAAAGTTTTGAAAACAAGCGGTAAATATACGGTAAGATACAGGGAAAATTTTTCTTTTGAATCCAGTGAAACCTGAATTGCAATAAGGGCGTAAATTATTCGTGAGAATCATAATACCAGAAACATAAGAGCATTTCTTTTTGCAACAAGAGGCTAGCCATAAGAGACCGATAGGTGCATGGGTGCACATAATAAACAAACACTAACTAATACGAAATGATAAAATGTAGAATAACAATAATGAGACCTAAAGCCAGGACGTCTAGTAAGCAGGGTTCGGAATATAGTATCAGAGATAAGATGGCTAAACAATGAAGCATCTAAGCGATGAGTTTAAATCAAACCGAAAATGACCATTTTATGACAAGGAGTGATAATGGGAGATGCGAACCCATGTAGAGCAAGATACCCGCCAACCAGAAATCGATGTTTAAAGTTATCCTCCCAGGTTTTAACAAAATAAAATGAGGTTTTCAGAAACTACGAACTACCAGCTTCCCACCTGGACCTGCGGCCACCCACCACGCACACTTCATGATGGGAGCAAGATTAAGAGGCCCAGACTCACGGCACACCCTGTACATCTGATGACGAGAGCCACAGCATAGAGCTGCCAGGACCAACTACACCATGTACATCTCGTGACGGAGCATAAGATGGGTGAATGTCCAGATTCGCAACCAGCCACCTCATAAGCAACATAGAACAAACCCAGGCAATTATAAAAAACACTATCTCCAACGTCAACCTTGACCTAACTTCCCTCATACCACAATTGCACCTATGGATGAATCAAGAAAACTAAACTCCACGTCAAGATTAATTCCTATAAAACCTTTCACAAGCTCTCCTTGGACCTAACTGGGTGTTGTTTAATGAAACTAGGCATAACCAAACCAAAGGCCTACCTGGACCAACGGCAGCTGTACATGAACCACGAATTCGAGCATTAGAACATCGCATCCTCCATCGAGGCAAGCAGACACGAACCCTGTCCTCCAAGCTAGCCACGGCAGACACAGTAGTATCTGATATTTTTTTAAGAAGTGTTCAGGTTCACGAAATGAAACCTTAGAAGTGAAAAACAAAAAAAAAACGAAATGTTGTTAAGTGCATCGGATGTGAATAAAAGTGAATAGTGCGTCGTTTCAAACGAAACCACAAGAAAGTTTAAAAAAGGAAAAAGGACGGAGATCAGTAAACATTTCTAGTGGAAAATTAAATTTTTTGACCGTGCGTAGACATTTTGTTTTAGAGCCCAGGAAGGCATGCTATATTGTAATGTTTTTTTGTTGTTTTTTCGAAGAAGTATAGTGTTCTCACTAAGTAAACAGATATTACCGATATTACGACACAATTAAGGGTATCCGCTGCAACTAACAAGTAAAAGACGATCTACCTCTTAGAATGAGAACAAAATACTTCCAGGTTACAGATGAAATCGCCATTTTGATAACATCAGTTCCACTCCCACTTAAAGTTAAATCAATAAGATAATTGTCAGGACAAAACCCCCGGGAGGCGAGAGATATCCTATAAGGAAAAAAAGACTTTCGGTTTTTCAACCATACAGCCTTATTTAGGGGGGGGGGAATGTTACGCCTACACTAGGGTCTAACTGTCATAATAATAAAATACTATAAAATACCGATAAAGGATATACGTATATATTTGTTTATTATATCAGAAATTAGGAAATAAATAACCACATTGAAATACAATTTAGTCTTTTCTCAAAGAACCATTTAAATATAAAAAAGCAAGTAAAAAATCTATAATGTTTTATATCCTGGATTAAAACCATGTCACAAGATTCCAGGATGTAAAGCCATATCAACATCATTTAGTCAGAAAGATCAGAGATGACCACATTAGATAGGGGTGAATTGAGTTGCAAGAAGTGAAAGTGGAACAAAGTTTTCCATTTTGACATAGATGAAGGTTTTGAACTAGATCATGTGAAAGGGGTAAGTGAAAACCGATGAAAAAACCCCACATGTATTGAAGGGAAAAGCTAACTTTCCACCCGAGTTTCCCCCGATTAGAAACTTAAAATTTATCATATAAGTATTCGCAATTTTTTTAACGAATTCAGAACGGTGTGGGGGGACCGAAGGGTTCGGTTCCCCCTGCGGACGAGAGCAGCTCTACATGGGTAATATGAATCTTTTACTTTGTCTCTCTAAAACGTTCATGATTTTTAAATGGTCATTTTACATACATAAATTTAATTAAAGGACCAAATGGTCCAAAGAACTTACAATAATGACCAAAGCTGATTCTTTTAAATGATTGTTTTCTCTCTCTGAATTTTATCAGTTTTAGTATTTTGACACTTTTCAATATGGCGATTTTAGCTGGTTTTTGATAAGTTGTTATATGTTTTGGTTTTAAAATGTCTTAATGTTTTATTTTATTTAAATAAATTATAGTATATTTGTTTTTAAACATGTTTAAATGTGGAATTCATCCTCCAAAACCAAGGCCATCCGCTCGGGCCAAAGACCACTTAAACTATAGAGATCTTGAACGCTACGTTATGGCTGGGCTTAAATGCCCTCACCGTAACAGATGATTATATCTCTAAAACTGTAGATTCTCTAAATTCAGATAATTTTCAAATTAGTGATAAAGACCCAACAGAGAAATATCAAAAAGAAATTATAAATATTTATAAAAATAGTATAAATTTAATAACTTTTTTGAATACTCTATAATACAAATGAATCCCCAACCACCCAAACTGTACTCCCTAGTTAAATTACATAAGGAAAATTATCCTTTTAGACCAGTAGTATCCTTTATAAGTTCTCCATCATACAAAATGTCTAAAAAGCTAATAAATATAATTTCATCTAATACCAAGTTCAATCCAATTTACAGTATAAAAAACTCTATTGAATTAATTGACAGTATAAAGAACATTGAGTTGCCTAATAACTTAATTTTAGTTTCTTTTGATGTAAAGAATCTGTTTCCCAATATACCTACTATTGATGTAATAGAGATTATTAATAGAATGTTACTAACTAATAAAGTGAATGGTTTTGTAGTTGAAGAAATATAACACACTCTTAAAACATGCTTACATCTAAAGTTACTTTGAATTTAATAACAAATTGTACATAGCTAAAGATGGTTTGATTATGGGTGATCCGTTGAGCCCTCTTTTGGCAGAGATTTTTATGGATGACTCAGAACAAACCATACATAAGAATGTATTAGCTAGAAATGTTCTATTTTGGTATCGTTATGTAGATGATGTCATAGCAGGCTTCACAGGAACCAAAAGACAATTGAATTACTTTTTAAATTTTATTAATAACATTCACAGAAGTATTAATTTCACAATGGAATTAGAAACAAATAATAGTATAAATTTCTTGGATTTATCAATAAAACACATTGATAATAAGTTTGAGTTTGTTATCTTTCACAAACCATCTCATACTGATACCACTATCCATAGTTCTTCTCTTCACCCATTTACTCATAAAATGGCAGCCTTTAATAGTTACATTCATAGACTTTTAAATATCCCTCTTTTACCCTTGCAATATAAATAATGAATTGAATATTATTAAACAATTGGCTGTTAATAATGGCTACGACCCTGAAATTATAGAAAGTTTAATTAAGAAGGCTCATTACAAAAAAGCAATTAAGCAAGTTTTTCCTTTACCCAAAAAAAACGTAAAGAAATATGTCGTAATGTCATACATAGGCCCACTTTCAAATAAAATATATAAACACTTTAAAAAGTTGAACATTAATGTGGCATTTAAAACTAATAAAACTCTACAAAATATAATAAAAAACAATAAAACCAAACAAAAAAAGAAAAATTATCAGGTGTATATAAATTGAAGTGTGGCACATGTGACAATGTCTATATAGGACAAACTGGTAGACCTTTTATCTCTCGGATAAAGGAACACATGAGAGCATATAACAGAAATTTAGAAAATTCAAAATATGCTAACCACCTATTCCAATTTAATCATTGTTTCGATCCAAATTATGAAATTTTACATATTTGTGATAAGGGTAAGAAGTTAGATCTTTTGGAGGCTGTAGAAATTAATAAATTTAAAAGTAGTAAAAAACTGTTAAATTCTCAACTTGATTTGAATGACTCTCCTTTGTTAAATTTAAAAATTTAAATAAATATTGTTGTATTGTTGCTTAGATCAGTTTGGAACACAATTCATAATTTGTTAACATGTCTGAAGAAGGTACAGTGTACCGAAACAGCTGTCACTGAATTATATAATAAATATGAAAATCAAATAAAACTATGTTTTATTTTTATTTACAGAATCTGATGGCCATAAACTATATAAAACAAAGAATTATGGAAGAAATGATAAGAAAATTAATCATGGAAGAAAATGAAATGTCACGCTAGATGAAAATGGTTTGGACACATTCTAACAAGAGAACTAGACAGTGTGACAGAGAGAGCTCTAGATAGGAATCCACAAGAAAAAAAGGAACATCAAAAACTACATGATGCAGCACAGTAATAACTGAAAATAAATAACAAGGGAAGAGCTGAAGTCAGAAATTTGACAAAGAACAGATTCCAGTGGAGTGATTTCATAAAGGCCCTATGCTTCCTGGAGTAATGACAGGAACTATTGCTGTCCATGAAAGCAATACTGTGAGAGATTAGACTGACTGAACCAGGAAAGAGATGGCCTTGTACATAATTCATTCCTGCACTAAAGGTCAGAAGAAAACATAAAATTCTAGAAATTCTCACAAACATTGAAGCACTATAATTTAAAAAAAAATCATTTCAACATACGTTTGGCACCGTAAATGACTTCAGCATCATTAGATTAATTATATCTAACAAAAATGAGAAAATAAATGAGAACAAACAAATCAAGAATTTATCATAAGTAATGTCACGGCTGATTTACAAATCATCGATAAATTCACAAGTCACGAAGAGACGAATATTTGATCAGAGAACAAGTGACTTTTTAGCATTGTGTTGGCCAATGTGATAATACATGTTCCTGCTAGAGCCAATTGCCAACCTGTTTACTCACATATAAGGGAATTCTCTCACATGAATCCACTTACATAAGTGGGCAAATTAGGGTGAGAAAATGAGCAAGTTAGTACAGATTAGTTTAGTGTTGATTTGTTTGTTAGCAGGTTTTTGTGATAAGTTGGCTACACGGTCTGAGAAAAAACTAATACACATTTTACATTCCAAATATAGTGATTTTAGGTTAGTTTGAGCTAAATTCTAACTTTAAGCCCATTTTTTTAATTTTTTCGGGAAAAATCAACATTTATATTTCTCTCATGTAATTATTCACATACTGCAAACAATGAATTATGTGACTTTCCATTTTTAAATTTTGATTTATGTTGGTGGCATAGAATCCCCAAAATCTTAATATTACTTACTTTCGCTTCATAAGGATAAGTTTTTTCTGTGTCAATTCCTCCATTTTTCTGCACATAATTAAAGATCGTATTCATCAATCCACCATCACAACCCCAATTTTCTGTATCACAGTCTACTAGATTCTGTTCACTTAATTCAGTGAGAACTCCTGATTTCCGGAACTGTTGACCTTCAATAGATCCTACCTGAAAATATAAATTTATTAATTCATAGATTTCCAATGTCTCTGGAACAATTGTCATGGTTTCATCTATGAGATTTCACTACTATTTATTTGTGTTGATGGATATATGGCATTGTATCTTTTTTCTTTTAACAGGCAATGTCTATGGCCAGGCCCAATACATAGATTAAATGTCATTTCTCTAATCTATCTGCTAATACTTATTTCGTTCTACAATTCTTAAATATCTATTACTGTGAAATATTTATATATGTTAGACGATAATCAGCTTTGATCTAGAAAACATAAGGAACATATACAGCTACCATGAACTGAGTTAGGTTTTATAATGATTATTTCAGAAACAATCATGAAGTTAACAAAAGAAAGAAATATGTATAATGTGAAAATAATTAATACACAAAAATTTTAAAAAAATCTGTGAAACAATATAAATTTGAAAATATAACAATAAATAAATATAAAGTTAAATCTTTGACAGTTCACATAAAAGAAAAACTAATAATAAATGACAAAATAATAAGTAATAATAACATATGCTCCATACCATTCATACTGCAACTCAAATATGTCCTTCAACACAGCTGTATCATTCAATATAATAATCAGGCTTTGGGACCCAACCCGATGTCCCAAGCCATCTAAACAGAACCCAAGATGAGAAAAGACTATTATTAATTATTGCATTCCAAGGCTTATGCACAGATTTTTTCTGCACAGTCCTGTGACTTAAGGAAAGATAGAGAGAATAAATAGGAATAAGCATAGAACACTTAATATACTGCAGAATTATTAATGAATAATCTTTTTTTGACTATTCCTTTGGCTATTGCATAATTTAGATCTTGCATGGGTCACGGATAACATATGGAAGTAACATAAAATGTGCACACAGTTCAAGTTCATAAAATCCTCGATTCCTCAACTCATTTCTATAAAATACTACACACATCATCATCTAGAGTGCATAAGATCTTTGACAGTGTGTGGTTGATTGTCCAAATGAAGGGGCTTGCCTTACACTTGACCAAATTGAATCTATGTTTGTAATATGATTACAGGGACCCATCGTCCTTTGCAATGCATTGTGTGAAATAGAGATTTGCATATTAATCATAACAACAATTTTAATTCATATCAAGTTTGATGTTTTTATTATTCATTTCATACATCTCAATGATGGGTAAATTATACTTGAAGAGAAAAATTTATGCTCAGGTTACGTTTTGAACCCAGGACCTTTTGCTTTCTTTATGAATGCACTACCAACTGAGCTACCTGATACATTCCAATCTAATTGCTAATTTTTCTCTTATGTACACTGTTAATTCCCAAGCGTCAAATGCTATGAAACCATTGCTTTGATCTTGCAAATGATGGCTTCTTTATTAAGAAGACCATTTATTGGGAATTTTACATTACATTATAAAGTCAGTACGTCTGGGAGCAAAAATGCAAATCATAAAGTAAGATCTCAAGCATGCTAAGCCCTTATCTCGACATTTCGTTATACTCCCCAATGGTTATTCTAAATGTCCAGACAATTAATAATAAAAGTGATAATACAAATAAAATGAATAAACACATTTAAAATTCATGACAAAACACCGTTGAGGTCACTATGTAATATTTATAATGTAAAAAACAGAGTACCTGGTATCTCAGTCTTCCTCAACATTGGATGTGGGGTGTGGAGTACTTTCGAAGCTTATGCTTCATCTTCAGTTTGTGAATTGGTACTGGTTGTTCGAGAGAATTCTGTAGAGCGGGTTGACGTCACATGGGTGAGTTCTCATTCAGCAGGTGAACGTTTTTGGTTTATTTTATAATAAAGAATGAAGGTGTGCCTGAATAGGCATTAGGAAAATTTCAGTTTTTTGATCTTGCTGAGTTCAGAGATAGATTTTTCTCTTTTACCACACTTCAGGATTTGATATATTTTACATTGTTTCTTGCACTGTTCACATACACAACTTTCACAAGGCTCGTGGGAATTTTTATTTTCGCACAATTCGTGGTGGAAACCATGGTCGCTAATTTTATGATAATATGTCCCTGGGGTTCTTTGGTTCAGGATCTGTCCAGCGTCGGGTTTGAGCTATAATGATCTCGTGGATCTCCCTCCTCTTTGTCATCCTTTCTTCTATCAGTTCGTTGTATGGGCTGGTGGATGGTAGCAGAGATTGCAGTCTAATGTCTTCCAAGAAGAATGTCTCTTTGGAGAGTTCATAGACTAGCCGGGATTTGGTGTTTGTCCCTATGCCTAGAGCTTTCTTCAGATATATTCATTTTACTTGTTACAGCCTGTTGAGGTCGTTTTTCTTCAGTCTCTCACATATCAATTCTTTTCCATATATTGCGATTGCTTGAAATAGAGTCATTGCTGTATCGAGTGCTAGTAGTTATAAGTTCTTTATGTCATACATGGCTTTGAAAGCAGCAACTACCCTGTCTTGTATGTGTATCCTGAATGATGAGATTGTCGGTTGTAATGTAACTCCCAGATACTTGAAGTTATTTATTGTTGTTAATGGGGTTCCATTTAGCGTTAGACCATCATTCTGTGGTAATCTTCCTCCTTTGCGGAAAATCATCTGCACAGTTTTTGTTTCATTAATGTCAACTTTATTGTCATCTGCCCATTTTTTCCAATCTTTTGAGCGCTACCTGTAATTCTTCCTTGTCTGGAGATCCCAAAATCATGTCGTCCGCGTACATGAACATATTTGTTTGTGGTAGATTCATTATTATTTCAGCTATGTCTGTGGTGGCGATGTTAAATCATAGGGGGATGATAGCATCTCCATGCAGTACCCCATTTGTCTGCATTATGTATACCGATGAAGTTATTCTGTCTTCGATTTGGACCAGGTTGTATGAAAGAATGTTTGCGATTACTCCGTTAATTGGGGATATTTTGGCGTTTGCGTTTTCAAGTTTTTCTATTAATATTTGCCTGTCAACATGTCAAAAGCTTCCCTGTAGTGTACGAAAACTGTGTAGTATTTCCCTTTCTGTGTTCTTGTAGAGGCTTCGATGTACGCTAACAGGTTTTCTACTGCTTGGATCGTGTTTTTTCCTTGACGGAAGCAAATTGGGATTCCGGAATCAGGTTTTCAGTGATTTTCATTAATTTTCTTGTTAGTAATTTTGTAAAGATTTTGAATATATATTCTCCAATGCTATACCTCTATACATATTTGGGTCATTGGTATCCCCCTTTCCTTTATACAGGGTACTTATTATAGAGTTCAGCCATGCCAGTGGGATAGATTGTGTGTGTAAGCATGTATTGAAGATATCTGTCCAGACGTCTATTAGGTCTTCCAGTGAGGTTTTTATGTGTTCCATGTAGATTCTATCTGGCCCTGCTGCTTTGTTGTATTTCATGCTATTCACTGCTGCTCGGATTTCTGTCTTTGTTATCAAGCAGGTTCTTTTAGTATCTCGATTTCTTCGAGAATGTTCATTTTGAGTTTGTTGTTTTCTCTATGGATGACAGATAATGTGTTGTCGATGGTGTTGAATTGGTGACCTGTATCTATGACATGTTTTGCAAAGCTGGATTTGCCTTCATTAAATCTAAAGTTTTTGAGATGTTCGTTACATCATATGTTGAAATTCCTAGTTGTTTTGCCAATTTAAAACTTCTCACAGCTGCTGCATTTTAGTTTATAAACTCCTTTGTTTTTGTAAATGTCTATTTCTTCTATTTTGTTTGTGATTATGGTATTTAGTTTGTGGGTTGTCGATTCTTACATTTTTGTCTTGTTTTTTATGGTTTTAGCCAGTTTTTGAGTTTCGGGGCCAGTATATGTGAGAATTAACCACTTAGTTTTATTATTGTCTATTTCTCTATTCAATGCATTTGAGTTTACTAATTCTTCCTTTTTTATTTGTTTTTTATTAGTTTGTCAAATATTTATTCATTATAGCCATTTTTGGATGCTAGAAGTTTGATGTATTTCAGTCCTTTATTGCAATTTTCTTGGTTAAGTGGTAGTTTTCTCATTCTGTTGATGAGACTGGTAAAAGTGCTGATTTTTTTGTTATGGGGTGCCCAGTTTATTATGAATGGTGATTGTATCACTGGTTGGTGTTCTATAAATGCTGATATCTAAACTGTTGCTGTTATGATTTTTGTTAATGTGAGATCTACATAGTTGATCGCATTATTCTTCTCAATTTCTTCAGTGAATTTTATATTTTCATGCATTGTATTTAGTTCAGTTAAAATATTATTATTATTATTATTATTTATTTATTTAGCCTGGATGTTCCATTGAATTTTCAAGGGTCTTAAATCAATTATCGACTATGCTAAATGTAATAAAAAAATTAGCATCTAAAGTCCTTGATACAAGAGTTTACAGACCTGAAATCGAATCACACCATTACTTACTTGTTTGTCCAATTCCTATGCCACCGAGATGGAAAAATAAAAAATTAATAATATAATATTTGAAAATGTTAACCATACTTATAAAGTAAGTCTTTTCCGAGACCCCACTATTACCTGGCTATACAAATGCAGATTAGATAATCTAGTTCAAGAAACACCGGTTGGCGAAAACATTAAAGAAGAATGGCTTGCTCTACAAAGTATTTTGACACAAAGTAGCAAATGAAAGCCTGGGTATCAAAACTAAATGGAATCGAGAAAAAGGACTACGGATATGGGATGAAAACATCAAAAAAGTAATTTATGATAAACGTGAAGCATACAAAAAATTCTTGTCTACAAAAAAATATGAAGATAAAGTAGAGTATCATAGAAAGAGAGCCATAGCTAAAAATGAAGTTCACAAAAAACATAGACAAAGCTGGGAACAATTTGTATCATTTTTGGAAAATTATATCACTAGGCCGCAACCAAAAATATACAAAGTTTTAAAAAATTAAATAATGATTCAAAAGAAAATGCACATTTAAATTGTATATAAAGAATCTTGGCTTAACTACTTTCATCATTTATGGACACAAAAGGATGATTTATTACAAATACCAATCTCTAATAACACTGCTTTGCAACAAATTTCTATAGATGAATTAACTGATGTTGTTAAATCATTAAAAAGTAACAAAGCTCCCGGAGAAGACCACATTATTCAAGAATTATTTAAATTTTCAACTAAAAATGTTTTAGACAGATTTCTTATTCTCCTTAATATGATATGGGAAGGACAAGAACCACCACAAAGCTGGAACAAATCGATTGTAATACCAATCTTCAAAAAACGAAGTCCCCAAATCAAAGATAACTATCGTGGAATTAGCTTGTCGAACTCTGGATATAAAATTTATACTCATATAGTTAAGAATAAATTGAAAAAAAAGTATGAAAATATATTATATTATTTTTGGTCTGGACATCTTACCTCAATATTAATGTTGATTTGTTCTTGGACATGTTTCAAAACAATTCTCTGTTTTATCTTCAGCTTTCCCAGACATCTTGAGGTAAGATGTCCAGACCAAAAATAATATAATTAAAATACCCTCAAAATATAACTTCCTAAAATTAAATATGAAAATATAATTGGAGAAGAGCAGAATGATGGTACTGTACATCAACTATATGCAGACTTCAGAAAAGTATATGATTCAATTAAGAGGGAGAAGTTATATGGTATCCTGCTGGAGTTCGGAATTCCTAAAAAGTTAGTTAGACTTATACGAATGTGTCTAAATGGCACAAAGAGTAGGGTGCGTGTAGGCAAACAGTTTTTGGACACTTTTGAAATCCAGAATGGGTTGAAGCAAGGAGATGCACTATCTCCTCTACTATTTAATTTTGTACTAGAGCATGCCATTAAGTCTTTAGAGAATGAGGAAGGCTTACAACTCAATGGTATTAATAAGCTGTTAGTTTATGCTGATGATGTTAGTACTATTGGCAGATAGCGAGGAGATACTAAAGGACAACACGCACACACTATTGAGTAACACTAAGAAATTAGGACTGGTAGTAAATATCAATAAAACTAAATATATGGTCACACATAGAAATGCATTATATAATGGAAATTGATAGCTAATGTAAAATGAGGGAAATTTTGAGCAAGTGGCTTAAGTCAAATACCTAGGAACAATAATCACAAATAGGAATGAGATGCACAAAGAAATTAAACATAGGCTCAATTCTGGAAATGCGTGCTATTATGCATTGCAGAGACTCTTGATGTCCCAACTCCTTTCAAAAAACTTTAAACTGAAAATATATAAAACTATTATTCTTCCAGTTATATTATATGGGTACGAAACATGGGCTCTTACTTGAAGGGATGAAAGGAGATTGCAAATATTTGAGAAAAAAGTACTTAGGAAAAGTTTTGGACCAAAGAGAGATGAACAGACAGGTGAATGGAGAAGACTACATAACAATGAACTACATGGTCTTTATAGGAAGCCAGATATAATAAGAACAGTTAAGTCTCGTAGACTGGGATGGGCAGGACATGTTGCACGTATGGGAAATGAAAGACTTGCATGGAAAACTTCTTGTAGGAAAGCCAGAGGGAAAACGCCCAGTTCGTAGACCAAGAATGAGGTGGGAGAATAACATTAACTATGATTTGAGGGAAGTGGATTATACAGGGAATGATTGGAAGGCATTAGCTCAGGATAGGGATATATGGGGAGCGTATGTCCGCGCGGCCATGAACCTACGGGTTCGATAGTGCCAGTGAGTAAGTAAGTAAGTAAGAAGAGCAGAATGGATTCAGAAAGGGTAGATCTTGTACAGATGGATTCTTCACTCTAAAACTACTATTAGAAAATCACAAGGAATTCAATATAGAAACTCATATCGCCTTCGTTGACTTCATAAAGGCTTTTGACAAAGAAAACAAAAATATATTACTACAAATTTTAGCTGATGATAACTTTCCACAACAATATATTACTAATATCTTCAACATCTATAAAGATAATGAAATCTCTGTTAAACAAGATGGCAAATTATCTTCTTGAAAAAGATCAACACTGCAGTAAGACAGGGATGTGGACTTTCACCGGTGCTTTTCATTATATATATATGAATAAATTAATAAACTAATGGAGGAAAACACAACGAGGATATATACCCATCAATAGGAACCTCAAACTCGATGCTATTCTTTATTGCAGATGATTTAGCTCTTCTGGCACTTTCCGAGAATGATTTGCAATGATCAATTTATAATTTACAATAAATAGGTGCCAAATTTAATATGGAAATATCAATTAACAGAACTAAAATTATGACATTTCATGGGAAGAACCCCATACAAAGTAAAATCTGTCTTTCGAATAAAATTTTAGAGAGATCTAAACAATTTAAATATCTTTGATATTATCTCTCTATCTGGGATGAAAAGGATATCCCTGAAAAAATTACTAGTTATAATAAAAGTCTGGGAACTATTAAATAAATTATGAAACCATCCCTTGTACAAAAAAACACCAGATTACGTTTATGTAACACTTTGGCCAGACCAGTGTTGACCTATGGTAGTGAAGCATGGACACTAAAAAGACAACATGAAAGCTTGTGAAATGAGATTCATGCGCAGAACAGCGGGTTACGCCAGATTGGATCGGAAAAGGAACACCGATATCTAAAAAGAATTGAAGACTACGCCAATTTTGGAATATATTAAACAGTACCAACTAAATTGGAAACACTATCTAGGAAGAATGAGTTCAAATCGGATCCCCAAAGCTGTCTATAATTATATACCAAGAGGACGAAGATCCTATGAAACGCTGCAGGGCAAATTTTCTATAGGATCGTAACAGGCCTTGAACTAATACTTGGAAGGAAGAAGAAGAAGAAGAATTGAATTTTCATTCTCGTAGAGATCTTCGACATATCATGTTATTAATTTTATGTTGAATGTCGAATGTACTCCAGACCATACATTCAATGTTGAGGAAGATGAGATCTAAAGTACTCTATTTTTACACGCTTTTATATTAGCTTGACCTGTATCTATCTATGCAACGGAATCATTCAACGCGATTTTCACCCACTTAAAATCATTGGATTGGACTTGAAAACTTTGTATACTTGTAAAGGGCCAATGAAAATACAATCATTTCATTTTCTTTTTCTAAAATCCTGGCCAGAAAGAAATCATCAGACAAATCAAAAAAAAGTGTTTGTGTAATTCTGTGACGGAATTTTTCAACACGATTTTCACCACTTCTTAAAATCATTGGATCGACATGAAACTTTGTATCCTTGTAAAGGGACAAATGGAAATACAATTATTTCATAAATGTTTTCTACCAATCCTGGCCAGAATATAATCAGAAATAAAAAAAAAAGTGTTTGTGTAATTATGTGATGGAATTTTTCAACACGATTTTACACCCACTTAAAATCATTGGATTGACTTGACAACTTTGTACACTTGTAAAGGACCAATGGCCAATACAATAATTTCATAAATGTTTTCAGAAATCCTGGACAGAATCATCAGAAAATCAAAAATAATTACAGCGGTATTATAGGTTGCTAACTTATCAAACTTTTTTTGTTAATAGTTTATAAGAGCTCTCAGTTTGGTAAAGCGGTAGATTGGGTAGTGGTATATAACGTTCCAGTAATCCATAGTTCTCTGGTACAATCTTCAAATCCCGCACAAGAGGATTTTTTAGAAGGGCTCATACTACAATAGTATCGAATTTAAAGATATTTACATTTTTATATTATGCTATAAAAGATTTAATCTAAAAAATAAAAAAAATAAATAATAGTTTAAAAAACTAAAACAACACGCTTATTAGAAAACTGAACTAAATAAAATAATAGTTTTAAAAAATTAAAACAGCCGCTTTATTAGAAAACGGAACTAAAAAATTAAAAATAAGTTTAATTTCCAACACGCTTGCGGATAAATTTAAAGTGGTCAACAAAAAAAATCATCTCCAACACATATAGAATAAAACTAGAATTTATCAAACAAAAAGAAAATACTTTTACCCTCAAAAGCGTGGGGTGCGCCATATCAAGTATTGATAATAAACAAGATACTGGTAAAAGTAAAATCTCTAAGAAGAAATGTAAAAATCATATAAAAAGAACCCCACGCGTTTGGTGGGTAAACTTATTTTCATTTGGTTGATAATTATAGTTTTATTCTATATGTGTTGGAGATGATTTGGGTTGTTGCGAACTGTAAAGGTATTAAAAGGGCGTTGGCAATTATAAAATTATTTTTACACGCTTTATGATGAGCTTTGACCTGGATCGATCGAGCTATCTTATCTATGTAACCTAAATTTTTCAAACGCGTTTTTTAACCCACTTTTTTAAATAGTTGGATCGTCCTGAAGAGTTTGGTATACACGTAAAGGAACCCGGGAAAATACAATATTTCATATTTATTTTCCAAAATCCTGACCAGAATCATCAGAAAATAAAAAAAGTGTCTTTGTATTTATGTAACGGAATTTTTGAACACGATTTTCACCTACTTAGAAACATAGGATAGACTTGAAACTTTGTATACTTGTTAAGGACCCGTGACAATACAATAATTTCATATTCATTTTCTAAAATCCTGGCCAGAATCATCAGAAAATCAAAAAAAGTGTCTGTATTTATGTAACGGAATCTTTGAACACGATTTTCACCCACTTAGAGACACTGGATCGACTTGAAACTTTGTATACTTGTAAAGGACCCGTGACACTACAATAATTTCATAATATATTTCTAAATTCCTGGCCAGAATCATCATAAAATCAAAAAAATGAAGACTGGTGTAAAATAGGTTACGGACTTGTCGACTTTTCAGTCAATCGTTGTAAGAGCTCAGGTGGTATATAATTTCAGTAATCAATAGGTCGCTGGTTCGAATCCGGCTGGCGAATTTTTTTTTAGAAGAGTAATACTTTTAGCTCATACTACAATAGTATGAATTTAAAGAAATTTACATTCTTATCTTATTCTGTAAAATATTAAAACTAAAAAATAAAAAAATTAATAATAGTTTTAAAAAACTAAAACAGCACGCTTTATTAGAAAACCGAACTCAAAAATGAAAAATAATTTTAATTTCCAACACGCTTGGGATAAATTTAAAGTGGTCAACAAAAAATCATCTCCAACACATATAAAATGAAACTAAAATTATCAACAAAAAGAAAATAATTTTACGATCAAAAGCGTGGGGTGCTTTTTTATGATTTTTACATGTTCTTCTTAGAGACTTTAATTTTACCAATATCTGTTTATTATCAAATATATCAATTGATATAGAGCACCCGACGCTTTTCATGGTAAAATTATTTTCTTTATGTTGATAATTCTAGTTTTATTCTATATGTGTTGGAGATGATTTATTTGTTGACCATTTTAAATTTATCCCAAGCGTGTTGGAAATTAAAATTATTTTTCATTTTTGAGTTCGGTTTTCTAATAAAGCGTGCTGTTTTAGTTTTTAAAACTATTATTTATTGTAGATACCTATGGTTTCGTTCTAAATGTGTTGGAGATGAATTTTTTGTTTACCACTTTAATTTTATCCCAAGCGTGTTGGAAATTAAAATTTATTTTCGTTTTTTAGTTTGGTTTTCTAATAATGCGTGTTGTTTTTTACACGCTTTATATTAGCTTGGCCTGTATCTATCTATCTATCTATCTATCTATCTATCTATCTATCTATCTATCTATCTATGTAACTGAATCTTTTCATCGCGTTTTTTTCACCCACTTAAAATAATTGGATCGACTTGAAATTTTGTATACGTGTAAAGGACCCGTGACAATACAATAATTTCGTATTTATTTTCTAAAAATCCTGGCCAGAATCATCATAAAATCAAAAAAAGTGTTTTTGTATTTATGTAACGGAATCTTTGAACACGATTTTCACCCACTTAGAAACATATGATAGACTTGAAACTTTGTATACTTGTAAAGGACCCGTGACAATACAATAATTCCATATTCATTTTCTAAAATCCTGGCCAGAATCATCAGAAAATCAAAAAAAGTGTTTTTGTATTTATGTAACGGAATTTTTGAACACGATTTTCACCCACTTGAGAGACATTGGGCCGACTTGAAACTTTGTATACTTGTAAAGATCCCGTGACAATACAATAATTTCATATTTATTTTCTAAAATCCTGGCCAGAATCATCATAAAATCAAAAAAAGTGTTTTTGTATTTATGTAACGGAATCTTTGGACACGATTTTCACCCACTTAGAAGCATTGGATCGACTTGCAACTTTGTATACTTGTAAAGGACCCATGACATTACAATAATTTCATATTTTATTTCTAAATTCCTGGCCAGAATAATCAGAAAATCAAAAACATTAAAACTGGTATAATATAATAATAATATAATAATAATAATAAATGTGCACTCAGGTTGAGCATTAGTGGTGGTTTAGTCTTTGCTGTAGTCTGTAATGGGTTTTGTCCTTTTCGCACATGTTATGATGTGGTATTTGCCGCATCTCTGTCCACACAACACACACTTGCATTCTTCGGTCGGCTCGTGGAATTTCTTGTTTGTACATATCTTGTTGTGAAGTCCGTGTACTGCGAGTCGTGTTGTGACGTGTCTCTGGGGGTTGCACTCTCTGGTCCATCTGTCGTTCCAGCATGGCAGTTGTGGTGTAGAAATCTATGTCTATTTCCTTCTTCTTCCTATTTCTGATGCTTATGAATTTCTGGTATGGTTCTGTGGATTGTAGATAGAATTGGGTTCTTATGTCCTCTATGAAGTAGGTCTCTCTCATGAGTTCATAAGCAAAACGAGATGGCGCTGTTTTTCCTATTCTCAGGATCCGTTTCATGAACATTGCTTTCACTTTTTCGATTCTTATCAGATCTCCGATCTTAAGTTTTTCCCAAATTATCTCTATTCCATATGTAATAACTGGTGCCACTGTCGTTTTGAATAACTGCATTGCTGTACCTGTCGATAAGTTGGCCAGATTCGGGATATTGTATGATGTTCGGATGGCTGCCGCTGCTCTTTCTTGGATGTGTATTCCGAAGGACGTTGCTGTTGTCTGTAGAGTGAATCCTAAATATAAAAAAACTGGTATAATAGGTTACGGACTTGTCGACTTTTTAGTCAATCGTTGTCAGAGCTCAGTTGGTAGAGCGGTGAACTAGTGGTATATAATTTTAGTAATCCATAGGTCGCTGGTTCGAATCCGGCTGGGGAGGATTTTTTTTAGAAGAGTAATAATTTTAGCTCATACTACAATAGTATGGAATTGAAAGATATTTACGTTCTTATCTTATTCTGTAAAATATTAAAACTAAAAAATAAAAAAATAAATAATAGTTTTAAAAAACTAAAAGAACACGCTTTTTTAGAAAACTAAAAAAATGAAAAATAATTTTAATTTCCAATACGCTTGGGATAAAATAAAGTGGTCAACAAAAAAATCATCTCCAACACATATAGAATAAAATTAGAGTTATCACACAAAAGAAAATAATTTTACCATCAAAAGCGTGGGGTGCTCTATATCAATTAATATATTTGATAATAAACAGATATTGGTAAAAGTAAGCTTTCTAAGAAGAAAATGTAAAAATCATAAAAAGCACCCCACGCTTTTGATGGTAAAATTATTTTCTTTTTGTTGATAACTCTAATTTTATTCTATATGTGTTGGAGATGATTTTTTTGTTGACCACTTTATTTTATCCCAAGCGTATTGGAAATTAAAATTATTTTTCATTTTTTTAGTTTTCTAATAAAGCGTGTTCTTTTAGTTTTTTAAAACTATTATTTATTTATTTTTACACGCTTTATATTAGCTTGACCAGTATCTATCTATCTATCTATATATATATATATATATATATATATATATATATATAACTGAATCGTGATGTTGAGTGATTCCGGGTTCTGTGGCCGTGGTCCATAGTTGGTGTTGATACCAGACGTTTCGCCCTCAACTGCGGAGGGCATCTTCAGTGGCGAGTGCTTCTAGGCGTGTTTCCTGGTCGGAAGCTCTACTTAGAGTGAACGCTGCGGGTGTTGTATTGATACTAGTGGTGGGAGCAGGGTGAGCGGGCGTGGCTCTTGCTGATTGGCTAATGGTCGTCTCCTTGTTGTCCCTAGTGTTGATGCATTTATTTTCTAGTGTACGGTACCAGGCCTTAGACAGTTTAATACCTTCCTCTTTTCTGTTAATATTTTCCTTATGCTTGTGTATTTCTATAGCCTCTCGATATAATCTAGGGAAATAATAGGAAGTTGTGGCTAAAACTTGTGTATCATCGAATAGAATCTGGTGTCCATTCATAATGGCATGTTCTGCTACAGCCGATTTATCCATTTCTCCTTGTCTGCAGTTTCTTTTGTGTTCTGATAAACGGGTGGCTATACTTCTTTTTGTGGTCCCTATGTATGGTTTACCACACGAACAAGGAAGTCGATATACGCCGCAAGTGGAGAGAGGTGGCCGAGGATCCTTAGCTGAGCGAAGGCAGTCTTCTATTTTTCTTGTAGGTCTGTAAACTGTTTTTATGTTGTATTTTCGTAGGAGTTTTTCCGATACGATCTGTGACTCTTTGTACATATGGTACAGTGGGCTATGCTGGTTTGCGGGTGGCAGCTTATCCATTCTGACGTGCTGTCTTCGTGGATGTATGGTTTGTCTTATTTCCTTGGATGTGTAGCCATTTTTCTGGAAACAATTGAACAGATGGTGTTGTTCTTGTTTAAGGTGTTGTGGTTGGCATAACTTAGTCGCTCTGTCGAACAGTGTTCTTAATGACACCTCGCTTTTGTCTTGGATGGTGGTTAGAGTCTTTGTGCAGATATCGGTCTGTGGTGTGTAGTTTTTCTGTAAACTGTATGTTGAATTTCCCCATTGCCAGTCCTTATTATTTGAACATCCAGGAAAGGAAGTCTTCCATTATCTTCTTTTTCCATAGTGAACTGTATTTTGTTGTGTCTGCTGTTAAGGTGTTGAAGGAAACGTTCCAATTCTTCACTGCCATGTCTCCATACTACGAATGTGTCATCAACATAGCGAAACGTCTGGTATCAACACCAACTATGGACCACGGCCACAGAACCCGGAATCACTCAACATCATGATTACCGGCCGTGAAAGCCTGCATTCAACTATATAACTGAATCTTTCAACGCGTTTTTCACCAACTTAAAATAATTGGATCTACTTGAAATTTTGTATACTTGTAAAGGACTCATGACAATACAATAATTTCATATTTATTTTCTAAAATCTTGGCCAGAAACATCAGAAAATCAAAAAAAGTGTCTTTGTATTTATGTGACGGAATCTTTGAATACGATTTTCATCCACTTAGAAACATAGGATATACTTGAAACTTTGTATACTTGTAAAGGGCCAATGAAAATACAATCATTTCATTTTCTTTTTCTAAACTCCTGCCAGAATCATCAGAAAATCAAAAAAGTGTCTTTGTATTTATGTAACGGAATCTTTGAACACGATTTTGCCCACTTAGAGACATGGGATCTACTTGAAACTTTGTATACTTGTAAAGAACCCTTGACAACACAATAATTTCATATTTATTCTCTAAAATCCTGGCCAGAATCATCAGGAAATCAAATAAAGTGTCTTTGTATTCATGAAACGGAATCTTCGAACACGATTTTCACCCACTTAGAGACATTGGATCGACTTGAAACTTTGTATACTTGTAAAGGACCCGTGACACTACAATAATTTCATATTTTATTTCTAAATTCCTGGCCAGAATCATCAGAAAATAAAAAAATTAAAACTGGTATAATAGGTTACGGACTTGTCGACTTTTTAGTCGTTCTTTGTAAGTGCTCAGTTGGCAGAGCGGTGAACTAGTGGTATATAATTTCAATAATCCGTGGGTCGGTGGTTCGAATCCGGGTGGGGAGGGTTTTTTTTTACCTTTAGCTCATACTACAATAGTATGGAATTTAAAGATATTTACATTCTTATTTTATTCTGTAAAATATTAAAACTAAAAAAAAAAATAAATAATAGTTTTAAAAAACTAAAACAGCATGCTTTATTAGAAAACCGAACTCAAAAATGAAAAAATAATTTTAATTTCCAACACGCTTGGGATAAATTTAAAGTAGTCAACAAAATAATCATCTCCAACAGATATAGAATAAAACTAGAATTATCAACAAAAAGAAAATCATTTTACCATCAAAAGCGTGGGGTGCTTTTTATAATTTTTACATGTTCCTCTTAGAGACTTTACTTTTACCAATATCTGTTTATTATCAAATATATTAATTGATATAGAGCACACCACGCTTTTGATGGTAAAATTATTTTCTTTTTGTTGATAATTCTAGTTTTAATCTATATGTGTTGGAGATGATATTTTTGTTGACCAGTTTAAATTTATCCCAAGCATGTTGGAAATTAAAATTATTTTTCATTGTTGAGTTCGGTTTTTTAATATAGCGTGCTGTTTTAGTTTTTTAAAACTATTATTTATTTAAACTATTATTTATTCTATTATAAATATTAAATGTATAAATTACAGTAGGAAGTAATAAACGGTGAATCTGGAGTCATCTTACTTCATAACTAGAGTCTGGATTTTTATGTAATAAAATGTAAGATTGCAACATTGTATAATGAGAAGTTAGACTTATGACTCTCTTTTGTTTTGTTTCCATACACAAACATTTGAATAGTATAATAAGAAGTAAGACTTCAGACTGTCTTTTATTTTAGTTTCACACACAAACAGATGAATAATATTTATTATCTCTATTGCAAGCTTATCTTTTATTACATAACAATCTGGACTCTGCTGATAACTTGCTGTGTGCTATTTGAACAAGTCTGGAAAAGCTCATGATGATATGTATGGTATATTGAAACATGTTTAAATACAACGCAAAATGTTGTGAGGCAAGATGACACCGGATTCACGTTATTTATTAATAATAAAATGAAAACTGGAGAAATAGCACGGCAGCGACATAAACAAAAAAATTATTTTCCCACAGTTTCAGACTATACAAAGAAAATTTGTTTCATCCAATAATATTTTTGTACAAATTTTATTTGTACATGGTAAATTTATATCATACATTGAAATATTTTGTATAAATGTTGAAAATAGTTAAATTTGTATGTATGGCATAACTTTATAAACTGCCAATTACTTACTTTCCATTGCTCTATATTTTGGATAATCACACTTACAAAAATAAAATGTGGACAACTTTTAATTATATTTTAGACTGTATTGTGTAAATAGTTTTCACATGTTCATTTTGATTATTTTTGTCACAGTTTTTTGTATTTATCTAGTTAAAATATAGATGTATTATACCTTAATTGGAATAGGATAAATTGTAAAATTTGGAGAATCAATAATAAACTCTCTGATACACATAATTTAGGCACTCAGCCTCATCAAAATACAATCCCTAACTTCTCTCCTCATAACATTATTTATTATTCTCTATCTTTCACAGTTTCATGCAATAGAGCATGGATTTCTCTTGTGTCCTATGTCAAAAGCTACCAAACTATAACATTATTAAAAAAACAAACTGTAATAGTAATTAAATAGCAAACCGACAGTGTGTTCTTTTAAACTAACTGCCTCTATTGTTCATGGTTCATGACCAAGCAGATGTATTCTCTTCATACAATCCTATCCTGAGCTATATTTTCCAATCATCTCCTGTATAATCTACTTCCCTCAAATCATGGTTAAAATTATTCTCCCACCTTACTTTTGGTCTAGCAACTGGGTGTTTTCCCTCTGGTTTTCCTATAAGAAGTTTTCCTGTTCTCCTTTAATTCCCCATTTGTGCCACATGTCCTGCCCATCACAGTCTATGAGACTTAACTCTTCTTATATAAAAGTATTCTTTCATAGATATAATAACTTATTATGTAATATAAAAAGTGTATTATGATTGATCAATATTTTAAGCTGATATATATAGGTTACATAATCAACATATTAGTTTTATCCTATTTTTTTTCATATATGTTAGAGTTTTTTACTGTATGATTTATCTTGATTCTCTATATTTTATCATTAGTTTTATTATTATCAACATTTTTATGTTATAGTTATCATTCGCATTATTGTCAGTTTGGTCAAGTTTTCAATTAGTAATAATTACAACAGGAAGTAACATTATGTGGTTCTTCTTAATAAATAAGATGAGTCTGTTACATCTTACGTCATAAAAAGTTGAGTATTTTTGGACATGTTTCAATATGTTTGCACATTATCTTCAGCTTGTCAAGACTGTTAAATTTTATATTGTTGGCCCTAGATGTCGACTGCAACGCCATCTTTTGGTGGGCCAAAGAACTTGCAAATCAAGCCTCTCTCCTGGGAATTTAAATTCATCAACAGGGATAGAATCTTGAATTTTAAATTTCCGGGGAGAGGGATATGATTTGCAAATTCTTTGTACCACCAAAAGATGGAGTGGAAGTCGTCATCCAGGGCTAACAACATGAAATTCAACAGTCTGGACAAGCTGAAGATGGATGATATGCAAGCATATTGAATCATGTCCTAAAGAACACAACCTTTTATGAGGTAAGATGTAATAGACTTACCTTATTTATTTATTCATTTGGTATTTATCAATATTATAATTATTATGAATATTTATGTCATATACATATAATTCTCTCAATGTAGCAAGAGTATTATTTTCGCTGTTCTGTACTCAAATCCAATGCCTTTATTCTGATGTCATTCTAAAGGAATCAAGATGAATGGAAAAAAATTATCACCTACCAGTCGGCCAACTATGAGGTTCTGTTTAACAATCAATAAATTAATCGGATTTTTACACCTCACTTCATATTTGTATTTTTTTAACTGTTATCATTTTACCTTCCATGTTTAAACTATCAAATGAAATTTAAATGTTGACTACTTAGCTTTCTATGTTGTTAGAACAAATTAGAAAAATGTTTTAACTCCTTTTATAAAAGTAGCATTTATTTTTCATTGAATGTTTCTGATGATACATCAACTACTTTGCACCCTATCCCTTTTTTATTGCTTTTTTCCTGCTTCTGGCTTTATTCTGTCTTTTAGTGACTTTATTATTTTACTTTTTTTTCTCATTGGGTCAGTATGTTGACCACATACCATTCATGATATCTCTAGGAAAATAAGCATAACTAAATTAACTTGGTCTAGTAACTCCTAAAAAGCAGAGTCTAAGGACCAACATTGGACTGTTAAGCCATTGTAGTGTATAAACTACTAATTAATTGCAGGGACTAATAATAACACTCACCGAACTGAAAGCCCAGCAGGATCCACAATCACCTTGATCTTTTACTCTAGTTACAGCTCCTTTCTTCCTCCAATCAATTTCATCAGGAATCACAGCATTTTCAGGAGTTATGAATGTTGATCCTGTGTTGCTTAACGTTGAGTTCATCTTTAAACTGGTAAGATGGTGTAGTTCATGGAGGAAGCTAAAAATATTAAAATATTTTGTAATGTATTAAATTCTAAAGCATTCAATAAGTAAAGGCAACACTATATTGTAAATCAGTGATCCTAGTAGTAACCATTGTAATCCTGTAGTATGTTATTGAGCAATCTTTGTCATATAAATCAGTAATATTGAAGACTCAAAATACCAATGTTTTGTGAATATATTCACTGTTTCTCACATTTAGTAAAGTAATATCACTCTAAAAAGATGTTCAATAGAATTTGTTTAGGAGGTGGAATTGGGAAGTACTCGAACATCCACCAGATTCACCAGACATGAGATCCTTGTAACTATACCTTATTCTAAAAGATCAGATAAACTCTATGAGGCATTTGATTTCAATCAAGAGTTGATATCCAGAAAGTTCTAGATCAATCAGATGAAGAAACATATCTAGAAATGGTGCTGCAGGTGATGTGTACTGTCTCCAAGGAATTGGAAATGTATAGTTGACTTGACAGGAGACTACAAATGAAGTTTGTAATATCAAAAGTAACCTAAATAATTTCCTTTTTGTGATATTATAGCAGTGTTGCTATTACTTAACGAATGCTCTTATTAATCCAATTTTGAGTGTTAAACCTATATTATTATAGATTATAGGTAGCGTCCCAAAAAGGCCATTATTCTAAATTCATTCAATATATCTTATTGGCCTTGAATCGAGCGGTTAAGTGGGCTATTGGTCTTGAAAATGAAGATTCTATATTCACAGACTAACGGGACATCTGTTCGATATGATGAAGACATCTGTACTTTGGAACATTTAAATGATCATAGAATATAGGAAAACACTGTAAAACAAAAAACAGCTTTATTTAAAATGCCAACATCACATAAGCTATTTAACACACCGATATCACATAAGTCACAACCAAATCACACAATTAATTCTCTAACCTAACAAGACCGTTCATTACTTGGGTTGAGATGCTATTGAAATGCCTTATTTGAGCACGCCTAATTTGAATCCTTCCTTACTATTAACACGAGAGAGCTTATTTATTCAACTCTGGTTTATCTAAATGTTTTGCTTACTAATATTTTATCTTAACTTCAACTTTTTATTTTGACCTGAGGTTTCTTTATATTGCTATTTGATGAGTTATTAACATCTAATCAAATTAATCTATTATCCTTAGTTTTTATCTTAAACTTTTATATTTGAAGCTAAGTTGATTATTATCCACCATAGTGGTAGGAATTAACAATTACACTCACACAAGAAGAGGGAAGTATTCATGGTCCTAAGGTATGAATACTTTTGTCCCTGCCTTTAGACTCCCATTTGTCTCAAAATCGCGAGATTTTTTTCCCACTTTCTTATTTCCAGACTTTGTAGGAACCCCAGTTTTCTCTGAGCTTTTCCCATCTTTCCTTGAACTTTCTAAATTGTGTGGGATAAATCTGGTCTTTTCATTGCTAAATGGTATAAGTTGTTTACTGAGTTATATAACTTACATAAGTGTGTTTTCCGTAGTGTTCAAAACAGTATTTTGTCACACTTGTAATTATCCTGGTTTGGTTTCGACAACAACCAGGATATTTTATTATAGAATTTATCTGTTTTTTACTTATATATATATTATATATATATAAAACCCTTTGTATGGACTTCAAGTATGATTATTTTTTTTCGTAAGGTATAATAAATTAATATATTTATTTAAGTATGATTAATAATCAATAGTTTTTTATAATTTTTTCCTTTTAAGTATGACCACTTGTTACATAGAGCGATCTCTAGTTATATAGAATGAGAAAAAGAAATTCAACATCTCATGTATCAAAGGATATAAAGAACTGGAGAGGGCAAGTGGAAACATCTGATTATGAAGGGTGCAAAATTTAAACATTTCATACATACTGGATTGTTTTAGGAAATATCAGGATGCGGTGTAATTTAAAATTTAAAATAAACTCTGTTTACCTCACCTCATATCCTGTCTTCCAATTATACTAGTTTCAAAATGTAGTCAGTTTCATTATCAGTAATTCCACGACCAATGTACTGTCATCCAGGAGCACTACTGCTTTTTATAAATTAATGAATTTTGAAATTCCCTGGAAGTTGATTTGCTACAGAGATTCCTCCTTCCACCAACAGATGATTAAGAAGCAGTGCTTCTGGACGATAGAACATCAGCCATGAAATTATTGATAAGGAAACCGCCTAGGTTTTGAAACTGATGGGATATGAGGTGAGGTGAACAAAATTTATTTTAAAATTTTAATTATATATCATACATATACCCACTAATTTCAAATTACACTGTGGAACAAATGTAAACTTTTTTCTTATATCTTTCTTAACACATGATTTTCTTTATAAATTTAGACCTGAATAAACTTATATCAGTGAACAGAAATGCTCTATGACAAAAGGATTTGTGACCATGTCAAGAAAAATCACTTAAATCACAAACCACATTTTTGTAGAGAATCTAAAACAAGTGATCTGGGTAAAAAAATAGAATTTAGAAACTTTGACACCATCTGTTAGAAAGAATCTTGACCTATGTGCATGTATTATATAATCCTGACAAAAAATAATCAATTTTTTCTATAATTTTAAAAGCTAATTACAGTTATTTCCAATTTTCAAATTGTGAATTTCAATTGCTTAAAAAATTGTATTTAACATAGAAAGCTCATTTTTTATATGTTAAAATGGATATTTATCCCCATGTAAAAATAATAAGGGTTTTTAATATTTAAATATAATTATATTTATTTCTATTTGGAATGGAATGAAGATTGATTTAGAGAATTCAAATTTTTTTATAAGTATTTAAAAAAATTCAAACTTGCCAATATAAACTGTTAACACAGTTAGATGTATTTCTAACTGATTTGATGTGTAAAAATACTTTAATATTGAATTGACATTTTTTTAAACAAATAAGTGGGATTGGGCGAATTGGATAGGAGTCAGCCAATAATACTCCTTCCTTTTTAATTGGACCAATCAGAACTACCAGATTATAAGAGAAATGAAATGGGATTTTTTCCTAAAACAAGATGGCTACAATACTCAAAAGGAGTTGGACATGTAATTCAATTCAATTCTATTTATTCATCCAACTGATCATATACATGATATGGGACAAGTCAAATTTTTACAATAAAGTATAAGTACAAATAAAACTTAAATCAAAGCATTACATATATACAAAATGAACATTCAACAAAATAAACATTTAAATTAAGGTAAAATAATTTTAACAATCTTTAAATTAATTCTATAAGTCATAGTGTATTTATTGTTCGTAATAACTACTTCATAAATTTATCAACAACCGAGTCTATTTGGAACTACTGGCAAATATGCAATACGACTCTCCCCAGCCTCCTACGAATCAAGGATTCCAGGGAGACACTTTAGTTATCTTGTCTAATTGGAAGTATTTTTGAACAAGAAGAAAGATTCTTTGCAATGAACATTCGTATAGAACCTAGACTAAACAGATTTCAGTTTTTAAACTATTACAATCTATTCTAATTTGTGTTATCCTGAATTTTAAGAATGAATTCTTCAAAACTATGAAAACATTTTCTTTATAATCTTATAGAGGAGCTTGTTAAATTTTTCATGTGCATATATTTCCTTTAAGTAATTAGGTTAGCTATTATACATATGAATTGCAGTGGAAATGAAACTTTTTCTATATAATGTTGAGTTGAAAGGCTCAATAAAAATATCCGACTTGTTTCTTGTATTATATGAATGTTTACCTGAGTTAAAAGGAAAACTGCTCAAATTGGATTTAACAAACTTTAACGTTTCATAGATATACAAGGCAAAGGTAAGATACATAGTTTTTTAAAGAATGGCCTGCAACTAGTGGATTGAGAAACTTGTACAATGTTTCTAATAGCTTTCTTTTGAAGTTTAAAGATTTGGATTGCATGTGTTGAGTTACCCCATATGACAAGACAGAATGAAAACATGCATAATACATTGTGCGAGTAATTTCTATAGATGACACTTGTATCATTATCCTCAGGGCAAAACACATTTTTACTTAGTTTTTTTCCCACTTCTTCAACATGTGTCGACCATTTCAAATGTTCATCCAGCCATATACCAAGAAATTTGTTTTTCTTGGAGTACTGAATTATTTTGTTCTGGTATTCAATATGTTAGTGAGTAAAAAATCGACCGTTGGAAAACGTCATCCAGCTGGCCCGGCGAACGTCGTATCGCCATTAAATATTTTTACGTTAATTTTTCCGATGTTTTAATAGTTATCTGCTATTCGGGGCGGAAACAAATCCAACAAATCAAATATCATAAAAATCGGTCCAGCCGTTCTTGAGTTAAAAATAGTGTAACTAATCCGACTTTGTTATCAGAAAGTTTTTGTTTTACACAATTTTTTAGTTCTGGTACGTTAACTACACCCGGTATAAATATGGGTGGTGGTTTATGTGGAAGTGGTTTTGTTGATTGAGATGAATTTATGTTGTCTGCATTTTCAGTATCATCCATAAGTGTATCATAAGGATTATATACATTTATTGATGGAATATTTTGAGGAGGCTTGCTGATTTCATTATACTTTCGTTTTTTTCTACGAACTTGTTGGCAGTTTGGATTCTCATCATCATAAAGAAGTCTCTGTATAGTAATATAATTTCGTAGATATATTATAGTCATCTTGTTTTTCCTTTAATTGAGGCATGGTGATTGTTTCTGTAATATTAGGCATATTATTATAACTAACTGACTTACTTACAGTTCTGTTATTCCGTTCCTTAGGACCTTTATATGTTTATAAATTGACATTCTTCTTAAATGTAAGATTTATGTCACATACGCCTATATCAATTTGCGGAAATTCACTTGATACCTTATCATTCATGGTCTCTAGAACTGATTCGCCATATCGTTCAATGTCTCTTCTCGGTCCAGTTTAATTTAAATTAAGTTGCTGTCTTTCAGCCAGATTACTTAAAACTAATACTTACACACGAAATTAATATAATTAATAAAATATATTGAACATAAAATAAACACAAACACACTTAAATTATGAAATAATCAATATTTGTAACTCAATTGAAATTCGCGGTTGCAACAAAAAGCACAGCCACCTGGTTAAGTAATGAACCAATTACCTTACACGGCCATCTGTTAGAATCGTATGGAACTCACAGATAATTATAACTATTTGTTAAATAATAAACAAAAAAATTGCAATAAAAATAATGCGACTATAAATTTAGTTATAAACTTCCCTAAGTCTCAAGTTGGATCAAACTGCACACAGTATGCAAAATTTTATTAAAATTGGTTCAGTAGTTTAGGATTCCATCGCGGACAAACAACGCGACACGTAATTTTTATATATTAAGATATATACCTATATACTCATATATATATACATATAATCTTCTTGTATCATGTAAGCCCATGTTTCCCTTAACAGAAATTTTGGTGCTCTCCCCCTACAGGGAAGAATTTGAAACATACTAATTCAGTTACACTTGTTTTCATATAGATGTCATTTCAGTCGTCCGTGGTTAGCGTTCCGTCTCATACTGACATCTTAGAAACCAAGGTAGTGTATATACATATATATATTTGAAGTGATAATCTGCTTATAACTGAAACTTATTAATTTGAGCCAGAATCTTTGAAATTATTGATCATTTACAGGATTCATATGAACTTAAGTGAGAACTTTAATAAAATAATATTTAAACTAACTGATAACAAAAGTGTTGTTATTTATTTATGTAAGAAACTTTCCCTCACTCCCCTGAAGGGAGTCATAAGTGCTGTGGCAAATAACTGTAATTTACATTATTAAAATCATATATCTACAACCTGTGAAAACACCCCTATTAAACAACATACCTATACGGGCCACTCATCATCCCTCAACAAACCCACCTTCAAATACCCACAATGTGGGACATTACATACAACATTCACTCTCAATGTGCAGAATTTCATGTCAAATTGAAATGTACTTTAAACAGAAATTTTATTTTTTACAACTTAAGGAATATTTCCATGGCATGGTTACTGTTATAAATGGGTTTATTCTATCGGAGGCTTTTTTGTAGCGTAGCGGGCCGATACTAATTTAAAAATTAAAATAAAGTTAATTTTATATATATATATAAAGTCCGTCACTGTGGTCACGTAGTGGGCCCGGGTTCGATCCCCGGTCGGAAGAGTTTTTCTGGGTGAGGTTTTTATCGGGGGTTTTTCCTCACATGTAAGACAAATGTCAGGCCCAAACGGTCCCCGAAATCATATGGCCATCACCATCATCATCATCCTTCACCGGTGTGGAAAGCAACGGGTAGCTACCACACCTAAAGATTCCTAGTAAAGCTACAAAGCATAGTATGAAAATGCTATGATTGCAGTGAAAGACCTGCCCTCAGGCAGAATTACTCTATATATATATATATATATATATATATATATATATATATATATATAATTTATTTTCAGGATTGTTTCTGTTAATTACACAGGCATCCTCAACCAAAATATAGTATTTATTTCTTCCACACTTCCCGATCTTGTGTGTCTGCTTCTGTCATATTTCTCTTCTTCATGTTGTCTTCAATTCCCTTTACCCATATTGGCTTTGGTCTACCATGTTTCTCTTTTCCAGGAGATATCCATTTCAATGTGTCTTTATTGTTTTTTGTGTCCTTCTTCTCATTATATGTTCATACCATCTTAGTCAGATTTCTTCAATCTCTTGTACAATATCCTTTTGTACATTTATTATTTCTTTTATTGCATTATTTTTTACTTTATCTAATTTTGATATTCTTACCGATCTTCTTAAAAAGTCAATTTCTGAGACTAATAATTGTTTTCTGTGTTTTTGCTTCAATGTCCATGTTTCTGCACCATATAATGAAATACTCTTCACAATTGAGCAATATATTAATAATTTAGTCCTCTTGATTATATGCTTACTCCATAAAATAGAATTTAATATGCCAATAACTTTCTTTGTCTCTATTATTCTTTTTCCAATATCTAATTCAGATGACTCATCTTTATGAATTATTGATCCCAAATACTTAAAAATATTCTACTGTATTATATATTCTTTTATTTTACCACAACAACATAAAATTACAATGTTATTACTGCTTAGAATACTGAGAATATCTCTATACTTTATGATTATTGTGAATATCTCTGTACCTCGTATGAATTCTTGTATTGTTAAAGAACAATGTGATTGTGAGAGATCAAGAGAGTTCTTAACTTAAGTTACTAAACTACATTTGTAGCTGGAATTGTACATTTATTACGTTTAACTTTAACGTTCTAGTTCAATAATGAAAACCTAAAAACTGTTAGAATTCTATATTACGAATAAAAACTATAACATAAGGTATTCTTTACTTACAAATAGCGAATGATTGTCATACCCTGTGCACATGCACATGCCCTAGACCTCTTGCTGAACTGTCTCAGAGTAAAATAATCAAAGATCCTATGTAACATGTGGGTTATAATTTTATACCTTCCGGCTGGGTTTACTTTGAACTTTAAATTAGGAAACTACTGCATGTTCTTTCATCATGTGCTCTCGTCACATGTTCTGTTCAAATATTTATATGATATCACATTTTAAACATTTTTCTAAGAATACTTACTTACTTATTTACTCACTGGCACTATCAAACCCGTAGGTTCATGGCCACACGGACATTAGTTCTCCATACGTCCCTATCCTGAGCTAATGTTTTCCAATCATTCGCTATATGATCTACTTCCCCCAAATCATAGTTAATGTTATTCTCCCACCTCATTTTTGGTCTACCAACTGGGCATTTTCCCTCTGGTTTACCTACAAGAAGCTTCCATGCATGTCTTTCATTCCCTATACGCGCAATATGTCCTGCCCATAGCAGTCTACGAGACATAACTGTGTTATTATATATGGCTTCCTATAAAGACCATGTAGTTCAATGTTAGGTAGACGTCTCCATTCACCTGTGGGTTCATCTCTCTTTGGTCCAAAAATTTTCCTAAGAACTTTATTCTCAAATACTCGTAATCTTTTTTCTTCCCTTAAAGTAAGAGTCCATGTTTCGCATCCTTATAATATAACTGGTAGAATAAAAGTTTTATTTATTTTCAGTATATTATTTAAATCTTTTGTTTGTTAAATGGTCTGTGTTTGACTTATGACAATATTTGCTGTCTGCGATTTTCAAAATTGTAAGTTACTAAATTTTCCCTTTTTTATTTTATATAATTTTACCAAATATATTGATCCAAATTATTATATGCTTATTACATTTTATATACAGTTAGTTACATTTAGAGGAAGATATATATATATATATATATATATATATATGTATTTTTTTGGTAGTTGAATACTTCATAAATTCTAGACGAATATTAGTATAAATATTATTAAGAATTTTATAAGGAGATTAGCATATCCAGACAATCCATCTGTATCCCTGGTATATATAACTACAGAAAACAATTTGCACCTGAGACAGTATCTGAATCCAAGACACCAGCAATGGTGAGCTATATGATGTTTAAGGAAAGCTAGATGTAATAAGTCCACCGCTGTGGTCTCGAGGTAGCGTGCTGCCTTGTCACGCAGCGGGCCCGGGTTCGATCCCCGGGTCGGGGCAGTTTTTCTGGGTGAGGTTTTTATCGGGGTTTTTCCTCATCTGTAAGACAAATGTCAGGAAAACGTTAAGGCCCAAACGGTCCCCGAAATCATATGGCCATCATCATCATCATTCTTATCATTATCGCCATCATCATCATCCTTCATCGGTGTGGAAAGCAACGGGAAGCTACCGCACCTAGTAAAGCTGCAAGCATAGCATGAAAATGCTATGGTTGCAGTGAAGGACCTGCCTTCGGGCAGAATTACTATGGATGGATGGATGGAGATGTAATAAGAACAGTTAAGTCTCATAGACTGCAATAGGAGAGATATATAGCACAAAAACAAAAAATAAAGAGAGGCATGGAAACTCGCTGTAGGAAAACCAGAAGGAAAGCACCTAATAGGTAGACCATATTTGAGGTGGGAGAATAACATTAACCATGATTATAAAAAAGGGAATGATTGCAGAATATTAGCTGAGGATAGGATGTATGGAGAGCTTATGTTCACATGGTCATGAATCTTTGGGTTCGACAGTGCCAGTGAGTTAGTTAGTTTAGTTGGGACAGGAAGCGTAACAAACAGCCTCTCCTAACCAAATGCTATCCTCACCTTCTCATGGTCCACAAATGAGCAAATGACGACCAAGTAACAGTGGTATAACTGTTTCATCAAATGCAGATGAAATTCTGCATTACAAGCCTGTCCAGAGGCTAAAAGTGGCTACTACTCGACCATCTAAATTTCAAGCCTCAGAAAAGCAGTAAATGGATAATAATTCAAGAATCCCAAAAAGTATGATGCAGTAAAAACCCAAAGGAGATCGACAACAAGGAAGACCTCTTAAAAGACTGCTAGATGGAGCCAAAACAGATGGATGATGATGATATCATGTTGTTATAAATACTTTATGTGCTGATGCTCTACCATTGAGCTACTTTTAAACACATTTATAGGAGCAATCACAAATTCTTCTCTTTTTAATCACAGAGAACTGGTGGAACATATGTTCACAAGACTTAAAGTTTGTAAATATTAAAACCCCATAAGAATGTTTCCTCACAAAAGAAACATTCTCATTATATATTATGATCACAAAGTAAATTACTCATGGGATATTTGAGGATTAATGAGAGAGGAATTTATTTGTGATTGCTCTTAAAGATGTACCTAAGTAGTTGAAAGGTAGAGTACCAACACATAAAGCCTATCTTGGGTTCAGATCCTGGCTCAGAACAATTTTTTCTTCAGTTATTATATATTTATAACTTTAACTAAATTAACTAACTCACTGGCACTACCAAAACCAAAGATTCATGGCCATGCAGACATAAGCCCTCCATTCATCCCTATCTAATTCTAACATTTTTCAATCATTCCCTGTGTAATTCACCTCCCTCAAATCATGGTTAATGTTATTCTATCATCACATTTTGGCCCATCTACTGGGTTCTTTCCTTCTGGTTTTCCTACAAGGAGTTTCTATACTCCTCTTTGATTCAGTATTTGTGCCTCATGTCTTGGTCATTGCGGTCTACAAGACTTAACTGTTCATACTACTTAATAAAAACTGTCCTTTAAATATCATGTCTTGGTCATTGCGGTCTACAAGACTTAACTGTTCATACTACTTAATAAAAACTGTCCTTTAAATATCATGTAGCTCACAGTTGTGTAGTCTCTTCAAACATCTGTCTATTCGTCTCTTCTTGGTCCACAAATATTCCTTAGAAAATTTTTTTCTCAAATACCCATAAATGTTATCCTAACTTAAAGTAAGTGTCGATATTTCACTACCATATAATATAACTGGGAGAATAACAGTTTTATATGTTTTTAGTTTAATTTTTTTAGACATGAGTTCTTCTAACAAATAATAGCATCCATTTCCAGAATTGAGCCTATGTTTAATATCGTTCTACAGCTTATTGCTCTTCATAATTATTGATTCCAGGTTTGAATTCAGCCTCTTTTTCAAAATTCCCTCATTTGTCATTAACTGTCCGTTTACATATACATAATGAATATCTAAGCATGACCATATATTCAATTTTATTGACGTTTACTGTCAGACCCAGTTTCTTGGTGTTGCTCAATAGAATGTGTATGTTAACCCTTAGCATCTCCTCATTATCTCCTAATAATACTATATCAACAACATATACCAACAGCTTTTAATACCATCTCCTAACTTCAACCCATAATAAATTCCAAAAGTATCTGAAAACTGTTTGCTTAACCACACCCTACTCTTTATGCCGTGTTTAACATATGAATAATAATGAAATTAATATTTTTAACCTCATATCCTTTAATCTTCTAGACTGCAGTTTTGGAGCTGTATCTCCTTCTTTAGTAGCCTCTCATTGACCAGTGTTATGTCATTTCTTTGCAGTTTTCATCTTCCTTCTGAATATCTATGTAGATAGAAGGAAGAAGAAAACTGCCATGAAATGACATAACGCCGGTCAATGAGAGGCTAATGAAGATGGAGATATAGCTCCAAAACTGCAGTCTAGAAGATTGATGGATATGAGGTGAGGTGTTAAGAATATTAATTGAATTCTTAAATTAAACCTCATAGTGTTTTTTTCCCTTTGAAAGTCAAATAACATATGAATAATTTTAAAATATATAATAGGAAGTAACAATACAAGGCTTATTTAATAATTAAGATATTTGGTCTGTTTATTCTTACCTCTTATGGCACATAAAAGGTAAGAATAAACAGTCCAAATATCTTAATTACACATGAATAAGTCTAACTTTTTAGGAATTCCAGCCGGATACCGGTACTATATAACTCCTCCCACTTAATTGAAAAAAATCTGATTTTTTTAATTTCATCTTTGATAGTTTAGGCATTCAAATATAATTTCTCCAAGTTTCATAGCCCAATTCAAATTGCTTATGCTTTTAAAAATTAATTTACTAGGTGCTGCCATCTGCCATGCCCACCTTCTTTTCCTGCTTGCTGTCATATTTGGTTCTGTGTTCTATTTTACTGCTTATTTTGCAGGCATGTAAGTGTACATTATCCAGAAGGCACTATTTTGTAATTTATGAACAGGCAGAAATCTAAGACACATCAGACCTTACATAGAAGGCTGTTGTTTATACTACTTTATGGTAGCACATGGTTAGTACATATTTATTTTGTAGTTAGTGTGAGGTTTTACTATTTTGAAACTCTGTGATGTATATTTGAATTCTCAATTACTCTGTTAATAATGGGAAGGTCTGAAAGAATACTCAGAAAAATTAAAAAGTCTGAAATTCTGAATACAAAGCATAACAGTACAGGAGAGGTTAGAGTTGGTCAATCACAGACACCTCCAAGTGCTTCTAAGAGTAAAGTTGGTTCAGGAATAAATGTACAAAGGAGTGCTAATGACTAAACAATGGATATAGAATTATAGATTTGACATTACTGTCATCCATCAAATAAAGAAAAAATGTTTTATTATAAATATAGTCAGTCCAGAAGCTGTGAGATGGCAACCCCATCACTGGACTAGCTTTCTCTTGGCTAGCAACCAGTTGAAAAGACTCTTAGAACATGCTTTCAAGTCTCAAAACAAGAATCGCCAGACAGAACAAACTTATGACGACAATGGTACGAAAAAGGATAATTCTTGGAAAAAAACTAAACAGTATGGTATACGATTATAGGATAATATATCCAAAATGTAATTGATAAAAAATGAGAAGCATACAAAAAATGTATAACCACACAAAGTATTGATGATAAAATAGAATATCATAAAAAGAGCAATATCTAAAAGAGAAGTACATAGAAAGCACCGAGAAATCTGGGATAACTTTGTTCACTTTTTGGAAAATGATATAACAATGAAATAAGAGAACAAGCACATCTGAACTGCATCTCAAACAGTTCATGGAGGAAATATTTCCAAAATCTATGGATAAAACAAATGAAACATTTCCCCTTCAATATTCAGGTAATATTAACGAAGAGACAATTACAATGGAAGAGTTAATTATTGTTAATAAAAATCTCAGAAGCAACAAAGCACCAGGAGAAGACCACATCAGTCTTGAACTATTTAAATTTTCAAGCCAAATGTTCTTAAAAAGATTTCTCAGTTTTCTAAATAAGATTTGGGATGGACAGACACCACCAGGAAGTTGGGGAAAGCTATTATAATACCGATCTTTAAGAAGAACAACCGTAAGGACTGTGTTAATTATTGTGGGATCAGTCTATTGAATTCAGGCTACAAAATGTATGCCAATATAATAAAAAATAAATTATCAAAATTGTATGACAATCTTATTGGAGAAGAACAATTGGGATTTCGTAAAGGATGGTCATGCACAGATAGATATTTTACAATAAAAGTATTACTGGAAAACACAAAGAATTTAATATTGCAACACATATAGCTTTTGTAGATTTCAAGAAAGCCTTTGATAAAGTAGACAGATCAAAATTGTTACAAATTTTAATTGATGATAATGTTCCACAGCAGTTTATTCATAATATGATTGGTTTTAGAAGTGGTAGGTCATGCACAGATAATATATTTTGCATAACACAAATGATAGAAAAAAAAGAGCAACTAACAGAGATTTACATTTGCTTTGTGTCGATTTAACCAAAGCATATGATAGTATTCCCCAGCAAATGTTATGGGAAACTTTAGACGATTCCAACATTACCAAAAAATTAGTAGAAGCTATAAAAGCATTATACAAAGGATCTATTTCGAAAATAAAAGTTGGAAATCATATAACAAAGGGATTTACTGTTACAAAAGGTTTAAGGCAAGGTTGCAGTTTATCTCTAACTCTATTTAAAATTTATCTCGAAAGAGTACTAAGAGACTGGAGGGAAAAAAAATCAAAAAATGGGCAAACCTATCCAAAATACACATGTATATTCATTAAATTTTGCAGATGACCAGGTATTAATAGCACAGGCTAAAAAACTAAAAGAAGAATATGAAAAATGGGGACTTTATATAAACATTGAGAAAACTAAATATCTGTGTATAGGAGAAGAAATGGAAAATATAAATTTCAACAATGGAGAAGAACTAAAACCTAGTATTGAATGCACTTATTTAGGAACAAAATTAGACCATTCAGGCGATAACACAGTGGAAATTAAAAATAGAATCGCACAAACAAAATAAGCAATAAATGCTTTAAACTCTGTTTGGTGGAGCAAAAATATTACAAAAAATAGAAAATTACAAATATATCAAACCATAATTCAGAGCATTTTAACATATGGTGCTGAAGTCTGGCAAATTCCTACCAGGGAAATGAAAAGGATTTAAGTACAGAAATGGATGTTATAAGAAGATCAGCTGGAAAATCTAGAATGGATAGAATATGAAATAAAGAAATAAGGGAAATTATGGGTGTACAAGAGGAGCCGGACATCATAGACATCATAGAAAAGAAAAGATTGCAGTGGTATGGTCATGTCAAACGAATGCCAGAGCAAAGATTGCCAAAAATTGTTATGGAATGGATCCCAATGGAAAGGAGGAAGAGAGGAAGACCGAAGAAAACTTGGATAGAAGGGGTACAAGCAGCTATGAATATCAGAGGAATGGAGGAAGATCAATGGATGGATAGAGAGGAATAGCGTTTGGTTTCCGGAAGACGGCGGCAGCTGCCATGATACCGGATGATGATGATGATTCAGAACATATATAGCAAAAATAAATTAGTGATCCAACACGATGGAAAACTATCATCTTGGACACCCATCAATACTGGAGTAAGACAAAGATGTGGATTATCACCCATTCTCTTTATTATTTACATGAACCGAATAATTAAAGAGTGGAAGCAAACTTGCCATGGATATATACAAATTAACAGACATCTTAAATTGGACTCACTTCTCTTTGCGGATGATTTGGTATTGTTAGCACATTCAAAAGATGACCTCCAAAGATCATATATAATTTGCAGAAAATAGCAGCCTCATACAATATGGAAATTTCAACAGACAAAACAAAAATTCTGGCATTTTGTGGGAAATACCCAATACAAAGTAAAATCTGTATCAATAATAAAATATTAGAAAGATGCAATAGCTTCCCATATCTAGGTTACAATCTTTCATCTTTGAAGAATTGGATATACCGCAGAAAATTAATAACTACACAAAAACTATAGGCATTATAAAGAGTGTGTTGAAACCATCCTTTTCATAAACACACCCGCATACGTCTTTACAACATATTGGAACGACCTGTACTCAGCTATGGCAGCGAAGCATGGACACTGAAGAAAGCAGATAAAAGCACATTAACGGCATGTGAAATGAGATTCATGCGAAGAACGGTGGGATACACTAAGTGAGATTTAAAAAGAAATTGTGAAATCTTAAGGGAACTAAAAACTAAACCAGTTTTAGACTATATTGATCTGTATCAGTCCAATTGAAAACAACATTAGGAAAGAATGAGTAATACTAGAATCCCAAAGGCAATTTATAAATATGTACCACACGGCCAAAGATCTGTAGGCCGTCCAAGTAAGAGATGGCGTGAAAATTTTATGTGAGACCGTAACAGGCCTTATGGCCTAATATTTGTCAGGCAGAGAAGAAGAAGAAGACATTACTGTCTGAGGCAGTAACTTGTGCTTGTCAGTGCTCATTTTATATTGGTCACATTCAAAAGTGAATGCGTTCAAGATTGCGAAGACTTGTAAAGCATGGAGTTCCATTTATTTATTTTTACCAGAGCGACTTAATGTTAGGATATGGTGGGTATAGTAATGATTGATCTGCATATGCTCAAAGGTTATAAACATCATGAACATAATATTAATGTTAGTTATAACTCTTAACAACCATTTAATATAAAGAAAACAATAAAATCAAAAATGTAAATAGAGATTTTGATTCTAATCTTATTAATTATGTGAAGAATTTACTATCAAATTTAACAGGCAGATTAGAATTAAATGCATTAACTCCTCATACGAAGTGAGTCCAAATAACTAATTCATAATAATTAAAAGAAAGTTCATAGTGTTAGTTCCTACAAATATTAAATTTAAAAAAATTTAGTTATGTATTTAATTTAAGTAAAATTTTATCACCTCACATTATATTCTTCTTCTTCTTAGATCAGTTTCTGGACCTTCTTCGGTTCCATCCTCAGTATTTTCACAACCGTGTCTTATCACCTCACCTCATATTCTTCCACTTAAACCAGTTTTGGGATAACAACAGTAATATAAATAATAAGAATGGAACCAAAGAAGGTCCAGAAACTGATCTAAGAAGAAGAATATAAGGTGAGATTATAAAAATTGAGTTAAATAAAAATTATACCTCATAGTGTTAATTTGTAAAAAAATCAAATGTAGTTATGTGTTTTATGATGATCTTTAAAACAACATTTTTCTTAAATACTGTGGGCAATGAGAACAAAATATAATTTTGTAACCCCTAACCGGAGTTGTGGCGTCTTTTATGATACCAATGAAACTGGACATCCCTGACATTCTTTTAAAATCCATTTTTTTTTCGAAATCCTTTTGTGTAGCTTTCCTTTTGTTTAATATTAACCCTTAGCCATGGCCTGTAATTTGTAAGTGCTGTTTTTGTCTCTTTGTATAAGTAAAATAAGGAGTGGTACCCTTTACGACCCCATAACTCCAGTAGCGTTCCAGGATTTTTGTTGAACGTTAGTTTATGTAACAATGGTATAGTTGGTGTTAAATTGGCCTATCATGCTCATAAACGTGTATCAGTGCTTGATACTGATTTCCTAATCTTTGAAAAGATCCTGACTATAATTATTCTGAACATGAAACAGATTCAGAACTAGAATGTGACTCTGAGATTTTTTAGCATATCCTTCCAAACAAACAGGTCACCTATAATAGACTAGACATCACAGAGTACGGGTTTAGAGATGATCAAACAATTATTTTGCATGTACCTATAAAAAAATAAAAAACTGTCATTATGCTGTCTAACATGCACCATTTGGAATGTACTGATTATGAGACATGCAAACCACAAATTATATTTGTAATTTTGTAATAGTACGAAAGGGCCAGTAGATACTTTGGAACAAAATATTTTTACATAGAGCACAAGCAGGCGAAGATGGAGATGGTTCCTTGGCTGTCTGCTATGCTATTCTGAACTAAACTGATGTAAATTGTTAGGTATTGCAATCATCTTTCAAGGATTACAAGCCCAACTTCTCACTTTGAATTCCAGAAAACTTTAGGCCAACAATTTATAGAGCCATACCTGAACGAAAGACTTGTAAATGATCGACTACCAAAAGAACTCAGAATGATTGTTTCCAGGATTTTGAAGAGGACCATTTCCGAAGAATGGAAGACCAATCAAGGATGTAAAAGAAAACAGTGTGCATTGTGTCTTTGTTCCAGACGAAACGAAAACGAATGAGTATTGTGTTAGATGTGAATAGACCAATGTGCCAGAACATGCTGATCAGTTATGTGGAGAATTAGGAACATTCTATTATGAAAGAAAGTTTTTGTAAATTACGTGGGGTTTTTATTTTCAGTGTATTTTTAGTATTTCAGTGAAACAATGTGTGTGAACACAAAATCTGACAAATTTCATTGTATAGATGTTCGTGGTAATTATTGTTCTATACTTCACTACACTTGTGCTATATACTGTTATTTAGTGAATTTCCCTCCCCAAATGATCCATATCATTCCACAATCAGTAACATGGATCGCATATTCTTACCACAATGCAGTTAGTTAAATAAACTACTTTAAAATTCTATTTTTCACAATAAATACAAACACAACTGCACGTACTATCACATTTTCTGCTGGTATCTTTTTTGACCTCACAACTCCACTAACGACATACAAATCGCAACAACTCCGGTTAAGGGTTAATAATATAATTGGTATATATATTTTGACTTTCAATCATAGTTTTTTAAAAGCCACTCACTGTTTAGTTGAAACTCTCTGTATTAAAAAAATATATACTAGACATTTATGACCAAAAAGAAAAAACTAAAATTTAAGTTATTGTATCATTTATTTTACCTGCAGCCACTAAACGCTATCTGAAAGTGGTTTTATTCCAATTTTATCCGATTCCATTCCCAGGTCATATCCTTCATTTTGTGTTTGCTATTTTCTCCTTTTTTTCTAAAAAAATGTTCATGCGGAATTCTTCTTCAGCTCTTGATGCATAAGTTTTGCCATACTTCAACTGAAACAGAAACATAAATGCTGCATTAATATGAATTATTATTTATATTGGGTATAATTGGTTTATAACATTTCTTTATTAGCGTACTTATAATATGTACCTATGGAGGTGTGCAAGAAATCAGTCTGGAGAAGGAATATAATTCCGATTTTTTAAAAATATACAATAAACCTTTATTGTTACTGTATGTAAAACTTCCCATAATTTAATCAGAGGCATATTGTCGTTAGCTTCCTTTAAATCGATAAATTGTAGGTGAGTTGGTTGTTGGATTTTTCTCAATTATTTGTTTTCAAGTAAACTGTGATCAATGGTGGATCGCCTTTTCTGAAACCTGCCTGTTCTTATGTTTCAATATATTCTGCTGAAGGTTTTGTCAAGTAATTCCTTTGTACAGCCCAAAATAACGTAGATTAATGGTGTTTTGAGCAGCATGAGGGAAAACGGATTGGACAAAGAAGATTTCACTATTGTCTAAAGGGCCAGTTTTTTCAAAAGGTTTCTCTTTCACTTTATGTGTATTCACACTCCCACAGAATATGGCCCATTGTTTGTGTTACATTAATATATAGTAGTTATATATTGAGACTGCCTTGTCACGCAGCGGGCCTGGATTCGATTCCAGGTGGGACAGGCTCCTGGGTGAGATTTTTTCGGGGTTTTTTCTCACCTGTAAGATAAATGTCAGGAAGCTTATGGCCTAACGTTCCCTGAAATCCTACATCCGGCCATCATTATCATCATCGTCCTTCATCGGTGTGGAAAGCAACAGGAAGCTACTACACTTATAATTCCCTATTAAAGCTGCAAATCATAGCATCAAACTACTATGATTGCAGTCAAAGACCTGCCCTCGGGCAGAATTACTATGAATGGATATATTGAGAAGTTATCTTCTTACCACAATATTTACAATAGGTCACAAGATAACAGTCTGCTAACAATCTCTCTCCATAGCACTTTTTCTTATTCTACTTCTTTCACTGTAGCCTCTCCCCATTACTAGAATTCCCTCCCTCAAGATATGAGGGGTTGCCGCACATTTGACACTTTTATGTCACATTTACACTTTTTATTTGTTGTTAAATAATTAATTTTTCTCGAAAACTAAATTTATTCTATGCCAGTACTGTTTTATTTTTCTCTCATTTTTCTATATTGTACATTTTACATTTCATTCGTTAAATCTAGATTAAATCAAAATCATCATCATCATCCGGTATCATGGCAGCTGCCGCCGTCTTCCGGAAACCAAATGCCATTCCTCTCTGTCCATCCATTGATCTTCCTCCAATACTCTGACATTCATAGCTGCTTGTACCTCTTCTATCCTAGTTCTTCTGTCTTTCTCTCTTCCTCCTTTCTATTGAGATCCATTTCATAACAATTTAGGCAATCTTTGCTCTGGCATTCTTTTGTATGGCCATACCACTGTAATCTTTTCTTTTCTATAATGTCTATGATGTCCGGCTCCTCTTGTACACCCATAATTTCCCTTATTTCTTTAATTCGTATTCTATCCATTCTAGATTTACCAGCTGATCTTCTTAAAACATCAATTTAGTACTTAAAATTCTTTTCATTTCCCTTGTAGGAATTCACCAGACTTCAGCACCATCATGTTAAAATGCTCTGAATTATGGTTTGATATATTTGTAATTTTCTATTTTTTGTAATATTTTTGCTCCACCAAACAGAGTTTAAAACAAAATATATAGTAAATAATAATTATATTGTAGACATACCAAGTAATAATTTTGATCTTTGTTATTTAGATGTAAGAATAATTATTGATTTTTTTTTTGTCTCCTGGTTGAGTGATGGACAAGCCCTTAGAGGACTTAAATCTGCCAGGTAAAATAAAGATATTGTTATTATTATTAATAATATTATTATTACTAGAGCTAGGAATTTTAGGTGCAAAATTTTGGTGAAAACGGTGCAAAGAAGGTGCTTTAATTTAGCAGAAAAAGGTGCAAAAAATGTGGAATTTTTTTAATAAAAGTTGCAAATTTCCCATGTCAGTAATCATTAAAGATTACCAAAACCAATTACAACAAGTAACTAACGACACAAAATTCATGCATGTTGTCTTATATTAAAGAGTCTGTGTAGGACAAGTTCCAGAACATTATGTTATTTAAATCGTAAGTCCAGAAAATTGTTAAAGCAGATATTATTTAACAACTCAATATTTTTTCAGTGAGGCTGCACCTTTGGTCACTAAGTAAATACTTGTATGTTGAAAAGAAACGTTCCACCTCAACAGATACAAGTGGTGCGTATTTTGTTAGCAGTCTGTAATTAAAATCCTTGTTTGTTGCAACGTCCTCCATATCAGGGTTCTTGGCTAAGATCAGCTCTAGCTTCTGTTTTCCAATCCCCTCCAGTGCTGTCTTGACATCCATCAAAATAGCCCATTGGGAATCTTTCTCAAGACACTGCTCCTCCAATCTTGTAATGGCAGTTGTCAAAAAAAAAGAGTAACCATGCACAATAAGAAGTTCATCTTGCAACTCCTGTTTACCTGCTAGTTCTCTGGCCTTTTTTACAGCTGAAGAATCATTTGGTATTTCATATAAGAAATCGGATATAGCCTTAAAATTGTTACAAATAAACACTGCAGCCTTCAGCCAAGTACCCCATCTAGTGAGAACCAGGGAAATTGGAAGCGGAAGTCCGGTAACTTCTACATACTTTTGTATCCTAGCAGGAGCCTTCTTCAGCAATTCTTAATGCAAGACAAAATTCATTTGCATATGAATATTCATCTTTTATTGCCTCACAAACTCGATGCAATGCATGTGCAATACAGGTGACATGTTTTAGATTAGAGTACATAGGTTTGAGCTTAGCAATGGACAATAACATGTAAGGTGCTTGGTCTGTAAGTACTAGCCCCACTCGATCATAATGTATTTCATCAGGCCACAGCACAAAACGCGCATTGTTGAAACTTTGCATCACAATGGAATTGTCTGTTTTGTTCAGAAAATAGGTTTTGAACAACATGGGTTTCACTTGCTTTCCATTTAGAGGTGCTACTAACATATTTAGAACATATCTCAACTGTCTATCAGTGGTTTCATCCAATACTGGATTTTCACATACTACTTGCCAGATCTGTTTTAATTTTTCTTCATGCAGAAGTTGAAGGTATGATTTTCGTAAGGTACTCTCATCTGGGACAGACTTCCCCAGTATATTTCTCCAAATATTCTTTCATAATAGGGTTGTTAAGCTTGGAAAGAGGAATACCACATGCCACAAAGTCTTTGCTTTTTCCACTTGTAGTCTTTGATGTGTGTTGTTATATGGTACCGGCCTAACTAGAGGCCTTGACCCAATGCTTGAAGTGCTTGTAGTGAAGGTCTGTTTGCAATTTAGGTGTTAGCTAAAGAGAGTACTCCTCTCTTAGCTTGTCCTGGTAGATTTTTTCTTAATTTTTGCTGGTTCTGCTCTGCTTAAGCTTGCCGGTCTTAAAAAGTTTCTTCCGTGGAGTTTTCTTCTTTGTAGATCTATTTACTTGAAGAGACTTGGGAATTTACATAGGATAATGTGGATTGGAGGTTTTGAGGGTTTTGTAGGATGGTAGTAAGGAAAATAAGTAGTGATTGGAGTAAGTTCTCCGGTTTAGGATCTTTGGTAGTCAATGGAGGAAAGTTGTCTTCAGTATTTCTTGATATTCTAGATGTTATTTCTGGCTTTCTCGGTGCTGTAGGTTGTTTTGTTTCACGTCGTGTTTGCTGCCTCATTTTCAGATATTTCTGAAATATGGGTGTGTCATTAAAAAATTCATTTTTATTTATTGAACTTGATGAAGCCAGTGCCTCGCCAATAAACTGTTGTAGCACTACACATTTACTGCTTCGTGGTTCCTTATTTTTCACATGTTTTGCACTACTTATATGCTGCGTAACATGAGTGTATTGGTGTTATTCACCAATTGTTATTGAAATATCACAAAGAATGAACCTGATAACAGATCCGTCACTCTGAATTCCATTTGCACTAAACTTTTTAACAATATCACGTAGTTCATAGGAGTTCACTTTCGCTTTCGGCATACTGTATACTGATAACTCAGGAAAATAGCAGACTGCACTAATCAAATATTATTTTGAACTGAAACATTTATTAACGCACTCAACAACCTTCCTTGCTTGAACAATAGATTTCGCATAACTGTGGTGCAATGAGGCACAAACTAATTTAAAAGGAATAGCCTAACGGGATTGCACTGAAGAGATGTGATGTGGACTGATACCACATATCATTACCAACCCTTGTAATCGTATTTGAATAAATGTAATATATATATATATATATATATATATATATATATATTATTTTGGTAATAGAATGTTCCAAAGGAAACAAAAAATGTTTGAAAAGGTGAAAAATGTGCTTCCATTAAAGAAAAGGTGCAAAAAAGTGCTAGCATTGAATAAAGGTGCAAAAAGGTGCAACTAAAACACAGTTAGGGACATTTATTTAATGTTTTCTTTGCAATACTAGCTAATTTGAACATTATAGTAACAAAAAAATTAAGGTGCAGCACCTAAACTTCCTAGCTATAGTTATTACTATTATTATTTTTAAATGAAAGAAGAAAAGAGGGAGATCAAAGTTAACATGTAAGGAAAACATGAAGAGAGTATTGCAAGCAAGAGAGCTAAGCATTGAAGATGCCGAAGATCGTAAGGCTTTGGAGGTTTGGCATGAAAAGATGGCAGCAGCTGTAAAAACACGAAGATAGGTAGATTGTTATTGTTATTATTATTATTATTATTATTATTATTATTATTATTATTATTATTATTGATATTATTGTTGTTATTGTTATTGTTATAGTTAGTTTTATTATTGTTATTGTTGTTATTATTATTATTGTAATTGTTATTATCATTGTTTTTATTGTTAATGTTATTGTCATTATCATTATTATTATTATTATTATTATTATTATTATTATTGTATAGTAGTCGGGTAAGGCAATACATAGCAAGCCTTAGGGTCACGAGATCAAATATTGATGGGGTTAGGATTTTTAAAATTGCCTAAACCTTCTGGCAGCATCATAGTCTTGGAATGGAGTCAGCTTCTAATGGGCATTTGTGCCAGATGTATGTTCTGAGGGTAAATATTGATAGGTTGCTTGTCACATTATCTAGAAAGGTGGGAGTCTTAAGGTACTGCTACCCCAAGGAAATTGTAACTGTAAGGCCTATAGTAGATCACTGTACCTTTTACCTATACATAGATTAAAATTGGCAAAGATAGATCATGCAATGTTATTTGTAAAGTTACCTTAAATTCTATCCATTCTGCGAAGTACACATCCGTAATAGTGACACAGTAACAGGCACATACTGCCATCAACAGTGGAATAATGAACTTCATTTCTTCAGATAACCTGAAAATAAATAAACAATAATTTGATATGTAGAAGCAAACCTGTGACTTCTTTGCTCGACAACTAACTCACTGTCGTTACCAAACTCAGAGATTCTTGAACGTGTGGACATAAGCTTTTCATAAATCTCTATTCTGAGCTAATGTTTTACATATTAATTAAATTCATAATAAAATTCCATTGTTGTGAATATTTGTAAATTAAAATATTAAAATAAATAATTAAATATAATGTCCTCACTAAGTTAATATTTTTAAAACTGTAGATCTTTCAGAAACCGGCTTCCATATTCAGTAGGGGTGTATGCTCACATACTTCTTCTGAACATTGAAGCAGTTTCTGAAAAAAATAACATAATTGAGGAAGGCTACACCTGCCAAGGTATTTATTTATTTTAATATTTTACTTTATAATGTTTTCCAATAATTCTCTGTACAATTCACATCCCTGAAACCATGGTTAATGTTATTCTCATATTTAATTCTTAGCCTTCATACTGAAGGTGGTTTTCACTTTGGTTTTCCTACAAGAAGTTTCCTTTTCATTCCTCAACAGTGTCACATGTCCTATCCATCGCTATATACCGGGTTTATCTGTTTTCATTATCTATTTGGTTTCCAATAAAGATCATATAGCTCACTGTATGTAGTTTTCAGCATTCTTCTGTCTGTCACTGTCTTTGATCTAAAAATTTCCTAAGCACTTAAACCTCAAACACTCCTATCTTAAAATAAGATATCTTTTTTTACACACATTTAATATAATGGAAGAATTGCCGTTTTATATATTTTTAGTTTAACATTTTATAAAGATATAGGGGTGACAAAAGACCCAATAATGCATGATAGTTTGCGTGAGTGTGTTTAATTTCCTTGTGCACCTCATTCCTGTAATTATTGTTCCTAGGTATTTGAATTCGGTCATTTCAAAATGTCCCTTTTCTTATAATTACTCATAAAATATAAATTAAATTTATATGCATGACAAGTAATTTACAATAACATTTTATTGTTTTTAAATAAATATAACTTGAAAATTGTAGGTCCACAATTTTACTATGAATTTATTCTAAAGCGTTAAGCCAGAATTAATACTTTGATTACAAAAGGTGTAAATTGTGCTAGATTATTCTATGTTCTTTTAAAAATGTAGTTGCAAAAGAATATCAGGAGCTCGGAAAAGGATGGGCTTATAGTCATTACACATAATTGCATATTCGCCCTTAGAATCCTTTGCTTCAAGGAAACTAAGGCCAAATATGAAAATATGTGGATTTACTATTTGCTCTTTCTCTTCCAAGCACCTGATATGATTAAAATATTATCATCGAGAAAACATCACTAATGGAAATATTTATAAATTAAAATGATGTTTGGAATATTAAGTTAACCAAAGGGGGGGGGGAAGTGAACAACTTAGTATTTAGGAAAGGAGATAAATTCCCTTGGAAAAATACGAAATGAAATCATTAACCATAGAGAAAAGTTTATCACTTGGTTAAACAATTAATTTGGAATAATATTTACCCGTTAAAACCAAGTAATATTGGTAGGACTTTATTAGACTAAAAGGTATAGTCCTATCAAATGTTATTTAAAATATGATATGGATAACATGGACAGCAAACCGCACGTGCTGTTGACAGTCTGCATCAATAAATTAATGTCTAGTAACGTAAAACATTTAATTTTGTACTACTTGTCTCATTGAGGCGACGTGCTAGCCACATGTCATTCTCGCTGACATAAACAAGCATAATTAAATTAGCTTGGTTAAGAAATACATGCTAGGGAGCACCCGTATCCCGCGAGACGTATGGGATACATACGTACATACGTACTTACGTACATACGTTCATACGTACATACGTACATAAAATATAGAAAAATCAATAGTTAAGATTACAATTACGTACAAACTATAAAAAATAATCTAAATATAATTATTAAGTAATTAATAATATTAGGCCTATACTTTGTTCGTAGATTTATTTATTCATGAATGAGTGTTGTTCTTTATTTAGTTTTTTTTAGTATGAATGTTATATATGGTGTGAATGAGTGTGTTGGCCAGTTGATGTTCGAGATTTAATTGAATCTTAAAACTCCCTATCGTTTGTCAGGAAAAATCTCACTCAGGAAAATTGTCTTTAAGTGGAGTTCGAACCCAAACCCACAATATTTAAAGCAACAACGTTCTACTAAACTACAGCGGTATAGATTGGATATTTAAATAAAAAATGCAATAAGGTTTCATTTATATATGATGCAGTGGAACTGTTAAAAAATAATAATGGACCACCCAGATGGAAGAAGAAATGTTGGAAGACCTAAAGCTACGTGGATGGATGGAAGTTTTGAAGATATCCAAAGACTTAAAATACGAAACGGACAGTCGCCAGGAATAGAGAGGTCTGGAGGAGAGTGTTTAGGGAGGCTATGACTCGATCCGGGTTGTTATACAAAATATGATGATATGATATATATATATATATATATATATATATATGATGTTTAATACTTACATATGTAGAGTTAAGGTGCAACTAGTCGAGTACTGAAGGATCCTAACCTCCAGACGTGTACTTATATAAAATAAATGCGACGTGACACATTTGTTTGTCAAAAAGTAAATATATCACAAAATCATATGATACATCTTGTTTATACACACTTCAAAATAAAATTTCTAGACAACAAATATTTTTACAGATAATGCTCCCATGGAAGGATCATCTGACAAACAAAACGAAGTAGGACACATACAGAGTCCAAGTTTAATATTCAAAACAACTATCTAACTCGCTGGCGGTGTAGAAATCGGGTAAATTTCTCTTTATTCCTGTTAGCCACTTTTTTCTTTACCTCGTTTTTTTTAACGAATTTCAAAGGAATAAAGCTATTGAGGGTACTGTTATGAAAACATTTTTGAAAAATTTTCACAGATCTCTATGTAGTAGACACTGAAAATGAATATGTAAATCTCTAGCGGCCGCAATTTTTTATTTATTGCAACTTGACAAATAGCAATTAATTAAAATATGTAAGGTCGAGTTTGTTATCACCAAACTCAGATAATTTGGAATAGGAGTTCACCTGAAATGAAAATTTAAAAATCAATATAACGGTCGCAATTTAAGTTTTTTCGCAATAAATTCCGTATATTGTTTAAATAAAACGAGGAAGGCATTATTCAAAATTGAGCGTAATCTGAGCATTAAAAGTGGGGGTTTATCCAAAAATCGAAATTTAAAAATCGCTCTAGAAACCGCCATATTTGCTTTGTTGGAATGTAGTATCTGTATAAATATAATACAATTTATTTAACCCTTAAATTGGCAATGTATCATTTAAGGTACAATTGTTTAATTAATTTAATGTTTTAAATAAAGCAATATAAAAATGAAACAAAAGAGATTGTTTAAATTTACGTCAAATTATACAACAATATGAAATAGGTAATATAATATTTTACATAATATGTTTTCACTGCGGTCCGACACCTGTAAATAAGTAGGCATAAAATTGAGTTTCATAATTTTAATGGTTAAGGAAAGTAACGCGCACGAGTTGTGCACAGAACTAACTAGGGTTAATGGCTTCCTGCACTTCCCTTTCACAGTGTTATGAATCTGTGAAGGTCTCAATTAATGATTTGGGTCGTTTTTTTTTTACATATTGTGACGTGGTAACGACCACAAGACAGTTCACATACGCATGTTGCGTTTGGGTCGTGGTAGGTCTTCACTTTACACACTCTGTGGTGGTATCCATGTGTTGCTAGAGAATTTACAAAATGGCGCAGATCTTGGTTAGTTTCGAACCATGTGTTATTTATCATTGCTTCTGTAGCGTAAAATTATATCCCATTTCTTTCTTCTTAGCCTGGAGCTCTGCTAGGAGATCTTGGTAGGCTGCGGTGAAAAATATGTTACGTAAACCACAAAATAAGACAATAACTTCGACTTGCTGAGGAATTCGCGTAGATTATGCAGTTCCTTACATTTTTTTTCCATTAGGCCTACACGTAGACACACATACCTTGACTCCAAAAAATAAATAATAGTTTTAAAAAACTAAAAGAACACGCTTTATTAGAAAACTAAAAAATGAAAAATAATTTTAATTTCCAGTACGCTTGGGATAAAATTAAAGTGGTCAACAAAAAAATCATCTCCAACACATATAGAATGAAACTAGAGTTATCAACAAAAAGAAAATAATTTTACCATCAAAAGCGTGGGGTGCTCTATATCAATTAATATATTTGATAGTAAACAGATATTGGTAAAAGTAAGCTTTCTAAGAAGAAAATGTAAACATCATAAAAAGCACCCCACGCTTTTGATGGTAAAATTATTTTCTTTTTGTTGATAACTCTAGTTTCATTCTATATGTGTTGGAGATTATTTTTTTGTTGACCACTTTAATTTTATCCCAAGCGTACTGGAAATTAAAATTATTTTTCATTTTTTAGTTTTCTAATAAAGCGTGTTCTTTTAGTTTTTTAAAACTATTTTTTATTTTTTATTTTTTAGTTTTAATATTTTGCAGAATAAGATAAAAATGTAAATATCTTTAAATTCGATACTATTGTAGTATGAGCTAAAAGTAATACTCTTCTATAAAAAAAAAACCCCTCCCAGCCGGATTTGAACCAGCGACGTATGGATTACTGAAATTGTATACCACTAAGAGTTCACTGCTCTACCAACTGAGCTCTTACAACGATTGACTAAAAACTCGACGAGTCCGCAACCTATTATATCACTTTTCATTTTGTTTTATTTTCGGATGATTCTGGCCAGGATTTAAGAAACAAAATATGAAATTATTGTATTATCACGGGTCCTCTACACGTATACAAAGTTTCAAGTCGATCCAATGTTTCTAAGTGGGTGAAAATCGCGTTGAAAGATTCCGTTACATTGATACAAAAACACATTTTTTTTTCTGATGATTATGGCCAGGATTTTAGAAAATAAATATGAAATTATTGTATTGTCACGGGTCCTCTACAAGTATACAAAGTTTCAAGTCGATCCAATGTTTCTAAGTGGGTGAACATCGCGTTGAAAGATTCCGTTACATTGTTACAAAAACACGTTTTTTGATTTTCTGATGATTATGGCCAGGATTTTAGAAAATAAATATGAAATTATTGTATTGTCACGGGTCCTCTAGAAATTTACAAAGTTTCAAGTTGATCCAATGATTTTAAGTGCGTGAAAATCGCGTTGATAAATTCCGTTACATAGATAGATGAGTTAGATAGATAGATAGATAGATAGATAGATAGATAGATAGATAGATAGATAGATAGATAGATAGATAGATAGATAGATAGATAGATAGATAGATAGATAGATAGATAGATAGATAGATAGATAGATAGATAGATAGATAGATAGATAGATAGATAGATAGATAGATAGATAGATAGATAGATAGATAGATAGATAGATAGATAGATAGATAGATAGATAGATAGATAGATAGATAGATAGATAGATAGATAGATAGATAGATAGATAGATAGATAGATAGATAGATAGATAGATAGATAGATAGATAGATAGATAGATAGATAGATAGATAGATACAGGTCAAGCTAATATAAAGCGTGTAATAAACTTACTTAATATTTCCTTAGACAATGTACAATATGTAACCAAATTTACAAACACTTATGACATTTATATTTTCACTTTCAACATCATCATGAATATAGGCCAATGTTGACCTGTTTCGGTCTCAACTAGACAGCGTCTAAGATCGTTTTTATGGACGTCCAGGTCGTCATCGTCGTCCTCCGTAGGCGATACCGAAGAATTGCATTGGGGATCCTAGTTGTGACATTCGGGATATATGTTGTAACCATCTGTCTCTGTAGGTGGATATCTTTCATTATCAAATCAATAAATGTATCAAGTTCTAGAATTCCACTGCAATATTTAAAACAAGTGTATTTATTTTAAGTGCGTATTTATGTCAGTAGTTGCCTATTCAATAATAGTTTGAGTTTTAATTATAGCGTATAAATACATTTTGAATAAAGTTACTTAACTGGCCTTATGGCCTTAACTCTGCCAGTTGAAATAAAATATTTGTTTTTTATTATTTATTTGATTTATTTATTTGTACATTTATCAGCGCTGTATTGTATATTGTGTGTTATTAATTTAATTGTACATAATTCATAATTATTATTCCTCAACCCCGGTGAAGTTGAAAAGAAGACCTTACTTTTTAACTTCATCAGATACATTGTTATTGATGTCTTATGGAAGAGACATATAACCAGGAAAAATAAGTTACAAATATGTAATACAACGGTGAGAAGTACTGTCACATATGGATCTGAAGAATGGAAATTCAACAAAAACTTATGTCGATAGAAATGGTAGATGTTCAAAATAAACATAAACAAATGAGATAAAGTCATAAGAGGAAAATGAATATTAAACATTCAGAAGAAGATTACATAAGATATTAGCTAATACACTCCGTTGCTACACCTAAATAAATTAAATATTAATGGTTAATTAAATTATATGGTATACATTAAGACAAACCAAACATAGCGGTTGCTAGTCAGTTTCTAATTTCAGATTTAAGGAAACCTCCATTTCTAATTGTCGGATTTCGCTCATTTTTGGAAAATACCTACCTCAGTTCATGTTAATAGGATATACTGAGTTTCGTTGTGAAACGTCGAAAATTGTTACCGCCAGAGCGATTTTTAAACTTCACTTCAGGTGAATTCCTGTACCTCATGGTTTTAGAGGGTCCACTTATGAATCTAAACCATCCAAACACACAAAAAAAAATAATCAAAATCGGTCCCGTCGTTCAGGAGGAGTTCAGTGGCATACATACACACGTACAGAAGAATTATGTACATAAAGATAAACAATTAAATTGGTATGAGCATGTATAATGAATGCAAGAAGAAAGGTTAACCAGAAAAACATTGGAGTGGTGTCCACCTGGAAAAAGAAAGGAAGGAAGACATCGAAACCCATGGATGTAAGAAATAAGAACTGGAATGATAAAAAGAGGATTGGAGATTATGGAGTGGATGGACAGAGACGAGTGGAGAAGGAAAATAAAACATTAGGCGTAGAAAGATGTGTAAACATTGAAAATAAGTATATAAATAAAAGTAGGCCTAATTACTATTATTACTCCAGTATATATATATATATATATATATATATATTACTTACCTTAACAGATAATTATCTTCTTCTCCACTTCACGGGCTAGGCATAAATTGCCTGTACCGCCTCACAGTTGTTCTGTCCATCTTTTCACTGGCCTTCCTACATTCCTTGAACCTCTTGGCTTGTAGTTGAATGCTGCTCTTGGTAATCTTGTTGCATTCATTCTTTCCACATGTTTAAACCATTTCTCTCTATATAGTCTGATTTTCTCATTCAATTGATATATATTTAACTCTGTTCTTATATCTTCATTCCTTATCCGATCCAATCTTGTGCAACCTTTTGTTCTTCTAAGGAAGTTAATTTCTGCGCTTTGTATTCTACTTTGCAATTTTTTGGTCATTACCCAAGTTTCGCTCCTATAAAGTATGAAGGAACTGCCAATGTTTTATAAAACTTCAATCTAGTATCTCTTCTTGTTTTATTCTTTAAAGTTTTATGTATAGTTCGGCATATTATTTGAAATTTCGACAGTTTCATATGTATGTATTTTTCAGTTTTTGTGTTTAGAGTAAAATTACAACCAAAATAATTAAAATGTGTTACTTGTTCCAGAAGTTCGTTGTCTATTACGATTTTTGATCTTATATGATCGTTTCCCCAAAATGCCATTAGTTTTGTTTTTTCTTTTGGTATTTTAAAATTATGCTTGGCATAACTGATTTAATTGATGTAAAGAGTACTGCAAATTATTTTCATTTTCTTGAATAATAACCACATCGTCAACAAACATTAAAACGTTTAATATTTTAAAACGGTCTATTCTTATACCTATATTAACAATATTTTTCCAATTTTGGATGATGTCATTAATATATAGATTAAAAAGGGTTGGTGATAAACTACACCCTTGTCTTACACCTCTATTTATTAAAATAGCTTCGGTTTTTGATATGCCTATATTTATTATAATTTAAGACTTACATACATCCTTTTTATGACATAAATTAATTTTGCGGGGTAGCCATGTATTTCCGTAATTTTCCATAACTTATCTCCATCAAGACGATCAAATGCCTTCTCAAAATCAATAAAAGCAACTTGCGTCTGTAGGTTATGTTCTCTTCTTTTTTTTAATATTTGCTGTAATATGAATAAATTATCTGTTGTTGATCGCCCCGTTCTAAAGCCATTTTGTTCTTCTTCAAGTATTGCTTCTGCGATTATTTTAAGTCTTTTATTTATAACCTTGCATAGATTTTATGAATTGGATTAAGTAGGCTGATTCCTCTATAGATCTTACATTCTCTTCTGTCTCCTTTCTTAAATAACGATATGACTTCAGATATATTCCAACTTTCTGGTATTCTGCAGTTTCTCCAACATTCATTAAATAAATGCAATATTCTCCAAGGTAGAAATGTTCCACCATATTTTAGAAGCTCCATATTTATCTGATCAGGACCAGCTGCTGTTCTGTTTTTGGTTTCTTTTAAGGATTCTTGAAGTTCATCAAATGTAATCATATCAGTTTGAATTTCTCCTGTTTCATTAACTGGATAGATTCTTGTTTTCTTCATCTTCTTCTTTTTCTTCTTTACACCATATATTTTTATAGTGTTCTATCTATCTTTCTTTTTTAATAATATCTATCTTTGCAGTATCCTTTTCTGATTTATTTAAAAGCTTTATAACTTTGTATGCAAAATTTTGTCTGCCATGAATATCGTTTTCTATTTCACATATAAAATTATTCCAAGAATGTTGATGGACTGTCCTAATAATTTGTTTTGCTATATTCCTTTTTTCTACATATTGTTGTCTTGATTCTTCTGTTTTTTGTTGAAGCCACTGTTTATATGAATTTTGTTTTTCTTTAATTGCCAGTTCTATTTCTTTATTCCAAATTCTTACTCCGTTTCTGCTTCTAATATTTCTTTTTTCCCTATTGCTTCCTGGGTTGCCTTTTCAATGCACTTTTTAATATTATTCCCTTCATCATCTAATACGTCGCTAGTTGGTGTGTGCATGAGGTATTGTTGTAATCTTTGTTGATATAATGTTCTTATGCTTTCCTCTTTCAAAAGGTATACTTTGTATACTTCTTCATCTGTTGATTTATTCCTGATTTTACTTTTTTTCCATCTTGACCATAATTTAAATTTGCCCATAACCAAAAAATGGTTGGAATCAATATCGCAGCCTCTATATACCGTACATCTTGGAGTTGTCTTAATTTATCGTTAACTAGAAGTCCCGTCCACGCGTTGCTGTGGCTAAGATATACGTTAAAAATGTAAATTAAGTTGCTGTCTTTCAGTCAGATTACTTGCAACTAACACTTACACACGAAATTAATAATATTGAAAATAAAATAAACACTGAACACACTTAAATTATGAAATAATTAATATTTGTAATTCAATTGAAATTCGCGGCTGCAACAAAAAGAACAGCCATCTAGATCTCTCTTTGTTTAATAATAAACCAAAAACCTTACCAAATTACCTTACACCGCCATCTGTTAGAATCGTATGGAACTCACAGATAATTATAACTCTTTGTTAAATAATAAACAAATAATTTTCAATAAAAAAATGCGACTGTAAATTTAGTTATAAACTACCCTAAGTCTCAAGTTGGATCAAACTGCACACAGTGCAACATTTTATTAAAATGGGTTCAGTAGTTTAGGATTCCATCGCGGACAAACAACGTGACACGAAATTTTTATATATTAAGATTAGAATATAGTCTACTATTGTTCTGAGTCCTCTTGCGCTCCATGTGTATTTATTTATATCTCGTTTTTTGAAGAACGTGTTAGTAATTTGAAGATGACTATTTAACTCATGCCACAAATGACCAATCACGTTTCAATGAATGTTGTTTTACAACCGATGACAGTCGTGTTTCACCTCGCTCTTAATCGATATATCTTTATCAGCTCCTGCTCTTGTGATAAAGAAAGCTCCTCCTTTTTAATGTTCTGAACAGGTCAAAACATTATTTTTCTCCAACAAATACATTGAATATATAGAATAATGAAAAGATTCCTTGATTTTACTGAGTTGTTTACTAAAAAAATAAATACCCCGTAATGTTGATTATGATATATAGTTTGATGTGTTTCATTATTTCTCCACTTGATGCACTCTTACAATATTGCGATCTTATTTGGCAATAAATAATATGATCAAGAAACAGTGAATGAACATAACCTCACATTTCTGATTTGTTTTCAAACATCGCCGTTTACATTAAATATATAAATATTTTAAAATAACTATAGTTAAACAATGATTTTTTAGTGAACAGCTTAATTTTATTCATTAAATAGTCCTAACAAATGCCATTCTTGATTTCCAAATTCTCTAGATAAATTGGAACTCACTCGTGGCATTACTTATGATAATTGCTTGCAAATTTTCTAAGCTGTACTCCATTTTCATTTAAGTGTTGTTCTCCAAATGTTCCCACTATTCCTGGTATTGGAATATTGCAACTCTTGCATTGAAGTCGCAGATCATTATTGCGTAATTAATTTAACTACAGTCAAATCTACTTCCGTACATAGTCTACCACGTGGGAATATGGACGCTGCCTACGGGAGTGCCTTGACCATGCTAATTTAGTTATGTTTATTTATCTACAGATGTCAGAGAGTGATATGTGGTCAGAGAAATATCTAGTGGGGAACTTAAGTGTTTGTCGGTTGCCGAAGATCGGTTCAATTTTGCTCTGATGCACTAATTCAGCCCTGAGGTTCTTCTACGAGCCCGAGAATCTTCAGACTCGGAACACATGGTTTACATTCCCTCCCAGAGGATTTGTCCCTTGGAATTTTCTATCCTAAAAATGCATCTAACCCGACCAGGTTTGAACCCGCGATCCTCGGGACTACAGCAAAGAATGTAATTGACAATAATATCTCCATAATTTAATCCTGGCGATGTAGGAAAAAAATTACCGTATTAACTTTATCAGGTAAATTATTATTATTATTATTATTATTATTATTATTATTATTATTATTATATTATTATTATTATTATTATTATTATTATTATTATTATTATTATTATTATTATTATTATTATTATTATATTATTATTATTATTATTATTATTATTATTATTTATTATTATTATTATTATTATTATTATTATTATATTATTATTATTGTTATTATTACTATGCCCACCACTGTGGTCTCGAGGTAGCGTGCTGCCTTGTTACGCAGCGGGCCCGGGTTCGATTCCCGGGCGGGACAGGCTCCTGGGTGAGGTTTTCTCGGGGTTTTTTCTCACCTGTAAGACAAATGTCAAGAAGCTTAGGGCCCTACGTTCCCCCGAAAATCATCGGCCATCATCATCATTATCACCATCATCCTTCACCGGTGAGGAAAGCAACGGGAAGCTACCACACCTATAATTTCCCTAGTAAAGCTGCAAAGCATAGCATGAAAATGCTATGATTAGTGCGAACCCCCCTCTACTATATTCTACATTATATCCAAAAACCATTCTGATTCTCCCTGCCCTCGGGCAGAATTACTATGGATTATTATTATTATTATTATTATTATTATTATTATTATTATTATTATTATTATTATATTATTATTATTATTATCAAGGAGTGAACAATCTCCTCTACTATTCAATTTTGTAATAGAGCATGCCATAAAATATTTATAGGATGAAGAAAGCTCACAACTCAATGGTATTAATAAACCGTTAGTTTATGCTGATGATGTATTATTAGACGATAGTGAGGAGGTACTAAGGGCCAACATGCGCACTCTATTGAGAAACACTAAGAAATTTGGTGCTGGATGTAAACATCAATAAAACTAAATATACCGTTACACATAGAAATACATTATATAATGGAAATGAGCAGTTAGTGACAAATGTGGGAAATGTTAAAGAAGAGACTAAATTCGAATACCTACGGATAATAATTTTAAACAGGAATGAGGCGCACAAAAAATTAAACCTAGGCTCAATTCTGAAAATGCATGCTATTATGTATTAAAGGAACTCGTGTCGTCCCAACTTCTCTATAAAAAAATAAAAGTTAAACAGAAAATATATAAAACTATTAATTATTCTCCCAGTTGTATTATATGATGAGAAACATTGACGTTTACTTTAAGGGGGGAGAAAATATTACGAATATTTGAGAATAACGTTCTTAGGAAATGTTTTAACCAATGCGAGATTAACAGACAGGCGAATGGAGAAGACTTACATAACAGTAAGCTATATTATATTTATGGGAAACCAGATATAATAAGAACAGTTTAGTCTCGTAAACTAAAATGAGCAGGACATGTGGCACAAATGGAGAACGAAGAGGAGCATAGGAATTCCATATAGGAAAACCAGAGAGAAAACGCCAAATAAGTAAGTCATGAATGGAGCGGGAGAATAAAATTAACCATGATTTGAGGGAAGTAGATTATACAATGGATGATTGGAAAGTATTAGCTCTCGATAGGAATGTATGGAGAGCTTATGTTCGCACAGCCATGAGCCTACGGATTCCTGTCATTTATTTAAGTATTTTACTAGTTTATTACTGTTATTATTTAAATGTATTTTATCAGCTCTATATTGTGTGTTACTTGTAATTAATTTAACTGTAGCCATAATTGTTAATATATGCTAATAGCTCTCTTAAGTTAGACAAATATCTCGTATTCTATAACTAGGTAATACCCGGCATGCGCTGCTACTCCTAAATAAATGTTAATGTGTTTTTAACACCAGCCGTGAGCTGTTATACTCTACTTTTTTATGGAGTTTTTTTAGATGTTCAATTCTGTGTACATCAATTTGTGTATTTGTTATGGCTTAGGTAGCGTAAGCCATTTATGCGTCAAAATAGGGACTTAATTTCACGTTTATTACAACAAAGGTGATTTTTAGGGGTGAAGTGGTTGAGTATTACGACTCTCTTATAGCCTATGTTCATTCCCGAAATCTCCTGAACATTTTTCAAAAAGCCCCATCACAATCGGATGAACGGTATGGCAGAGCACGCTTGCCCGGGAATCTACTTATCCCGATATCTTGGTATACAAAAAACTCAAAGCGCGACAGGCCTGGAAGGTTTTTAGCTGACCAGTCGGCTGTTGGCCTCACATCCACATGTGTTAATCACAGATGTAGACGATCATCTAGCCAGAGTAGGGTGACATGTGGTCAGCATGTCGTATTCTCCAGCCGTTGTAGCTGGTATTCTCAACTTGGAGTCGCTACTTATTGTAGCTACTCAAATGCCTCACGATGCTGGGTGGGCACCGCACAGTGGGCCAGATACGAAATCTAGCTCAAAAAAGTATTTTACTAACTCTCGTCAATTCATCTTTCTTCACTCTAAAATTATAGCCAGATACTGTTCTTCACTTATCTGCAAAGGAGGGTAGAATTCTAAAATGTATGTAGACAATATAAATATCGGATGTTGCTGATAGTTAAGAACTCATCTGGTCCGCATCCCAGTTATGTACCGAGCTGTAGAAATAAATATGTTTTACTTTAAAGTTCAGTGAGTTATTCTTCTTATTCTATATGGATACTTTACCTCAAGGTTGTACTTTGCATTGATATAGTTAACATGTTTCTATACAACCAGATTTTGTGTTAAATACACGTAAAAACATACCTTCGAAGCATTAAAAACATTACACAATCGTTTTACTTTAAATTGAGCTCGAAAAAAAACAGTTCTGAACAGTAGTACAAATTTTAATTAGAATGTAGAGTGATTTACGGACTTCAATTCATAAACATTAGAATTGTACCCTCCTTTGCAGATCAGTTAAGAACCGTCATATAACAATTATATTAGAGTGAAAAAAATATATAAATTGATGAAGGTGAGTGAGAATAGTTTTTTTTTTCAGCTAGATTTAATTTCTGGCCCACTGTGAACCGGTCGCAGAGAAAAATTTCTTCCCACATGGAGACTCGAACCATCGTAAGTCTCATAGTATTGCGCCATGACTTCTTGCCTTAACCACTCGGCTACGGCGCGACACTCTTGATAGCGATGAAAGATAAAAATGGTTATGATGAGATATCCGTAAGAGATAAACATACGCTGTCCCGGACTTTTTTGTAGAGTATTTTGAGATATTCTATTCTGTGTACATTAATTTTGTGTATTTCTTATGGTTTAGGCAGCGTATGTCATTTAAGCGTCCAAGGAGCTACTTTTTTCACATTAGAGCTGTACCCTCCTTTGCAGATAAGTTAGGAACCGTCATATAACAATTATATTAGAGTGCAAAAAAAATTGATGAGGGTGAGTGAAAGTAGTACTTTTCCAGCTAGAATTAATTTCTGGCCCACTGTGCACCGGTCCCATACTGGCCGAAATTCCATGAGAAAAAACGTTTCCTCCATGGAAACTCGTACCAGCGTAATTCCCGTACTTCTGCGCCAAGATTGCTTACCTTAACCACTCAGCTACGGCGCGGGACTCTTGATATCAATAATAAAGATGAAAGGTTCACCCGAATGGGTATTATTCTCTTGGTATAAATGAAAGACAAAAATGGTTATTGTGAGTTTTCCGTAAAAGATAAACATATGCTGTCGCGGACTTTTTTGTAGAGCTTTTTGAGATATTCAATTATGTGTACATTAACTTTGTGTATTTCTTATGGTTTAGGCAGCGTAAGCCATTGAAGAGTCCAAAGAGCTACTTTCTTCACGTTTTCCACAACAAAAGGCGATTTTAAGGGTGTAGGAGTTGAGTATCACAACTCTCTTATAGTCTATGTTCATCCCGGGAATCTCCTGAACATTTTTCAAAAAACCCCATCACAATCGGATCAACGATATGGCCGCGCATAAAGTATAAACAAACAAACATACAAATAAACAAACATTATTTTTTATATATAAGATGTTCATCCCGGGAATCTCCTGAACATTTTGCAAAAAACCCCATCACAATCGGATCAACGGTATGGCCGCGCATAATGTACGAACAAACAAACAAACAAACATTAATTTTTATATATAAGATTAGTGACGCGCATGATGGATGAACGAGATTCCCTCTGCCTCTATCGAACAGTTATCTATATTACCAATGTTGAAATTGATTCTTTTATGTTTTCTTTTACTCAAAGACAATTGGGACTATAATATTGAAAAAAAAGTATATTGAACATTACTGATAATTGTAACACAAGTATTTTAAAAATATTAATTTTTTAATTTGTTTTTCCTTAACGTGAAAATTATTAGCTACATCATTTTGCAATCCTTGTAAGGCCCTAACTTCACAAGCATACAAAAGTTAAAAAAAATCCTCTTGTTAAAGTATGGGCGAGTTTTTAATATTTGCCCTGAAAGTTTAAACAAAACCTGATAAATATTTAATGTTTTTTATAAATAGTATTACCTGAGAAAAGTTAATAATAACAATAACTAATAGTTATCTCAGTCAAATATTTAATTTATTCAAGTCGACGTTCCAATCTCCTTGTGTGAGATCATTTTCAAGACAATTGACATGGTTGTTTATAATACATAGTTACCATCACTACGACAATTTTGTGTTTTTTTAGACATTTAAATAAACAAATTCTGAAGTAATATGTTGCTGGAACAAAAAATACAAATTTGGAATAAGAATATCAGAAAATATAAAATTAAACACCATACTGTTTGCAGATGACCAAATAATAATAGCAAATTCCGAAGATAATCTACAGAAAGGTCTGTATGAACTTAACAAAATTACAGAAGAATATAGTTTGAAGATATCTACAGAAAAAACAAAAATTATGGCATTTCAAGGTGTAGATCCTGTCAGAAGTAAAATTGTACTGGACAATAAAATTTTGGAGCAGGTGAATAATTTTACATATCTAGGATGCAATATCTCATATGAAGAAGAAAAGGATGTAAATGCAAAAAATATAAATTTTTAAGAATTTTAGGGTTAATAAATTCTATCTTCAAGCCACAGTTAGTCCAAAAGCATTCAAGATTAAAAGTTTATAAAACACTGGCTCTTCCAACTCTTTTGTATGGTAGCGAAGTATGGACGTTGAAACAGAAGGATAATACAGAGACTTAGATCTGCTGAAATGAGATATCTTCGGAGGACTGCAGGATACACACTACTAGATCACAAAAAAAATGAAGACATCTTAGTAGAATTACACATGGAATCTTTAGAAAACAAAATTTCTGATTATAAGTCAAGATGGATACAACATGTTCATCGAATGGAAGATCACAGAATACCCAAACAAATGTTAAGATATCAACCTGCAGGAAGAAGACCAGGACGTCCACTCAAAAGACTTCTGGATGGTGTTTCTCTTGAGGCCGAAACACGTCAACAAATGGCCTAAATTCGTGAATGATGATTATGAACTTACGAGAATTGTTCTTCAAAGTGTTCAGAACTATTATCACGCCATTATACGAGTTTATAAACAATTAAATAAACAATTTATGAATTCAGTAATGAGTGGGCAGATCAACAATAGACCACATTTTCAGCATACGACAGATTATAGAAAGAAAACAATCAGAGCACAACCGCTACATCTAGTATTTATAGATATAGAAAAAGCCTACGAAAACGTTCCTTCATCAAAATTATGGAAAGTCTTAAAACTAAAAAAAAAATCCAACACTGATTGAAGAAATTCAAAAACTATATTCAGAATCATATATGCAAGTAAAAATGGGAAAGTACTTGTCTAAAGGTTTTCAAATAAATAAAGGATTACGACAGGGATGCTGTATATCTCCAACATTATATAAGATTTATACTGAAAAATCTATAGAAGAATGGAAAAAGAAATGTAAACCGATGGGAATGCCACTAGATGATAATTCAACAATATATGCACTCCAATTTGCAGATGACCAATTGATATTGGCTCAAAAATTTGAAGATATAGAATACTTCACTAGAAAATTAATACAAGAATATAATTTATGGGGATCTTCCTCAAGATTTAATACTAGAAGAAGATTTAGGGGCAATTAAACACACTGAAGAATATAAGTATTTGGGAATTAAAATTACTAAAGATAGAAAACAAGAAACAGAGATAAGAAACAGGATCAATATAGGAAAGTATACTACGAGTATATCTGCCCTAAATGGAATAGTATGGGACAAACATATCTTCAAAGAAACAAAAAAAAAAACTATTTTTAATACAATAATCAGAAGCATTATTACCTATGGAGCTGATGTGTGGGCTTTAAATGCACAAATGAAAAAAAAATTATCGCCACTGAAATGGACTACTGGAGACGTGCTGCAAGAATATCCAGGGATAAAATCAGAAATTCATATATAAAAGAAAAAATGCAGGTACAATATTCAATATTAGATTTTATAAAGAAGAAACAATTAAATTGGTACGGACACATTAGAAGAATGGAAGAAGGAAGACTACCTAAGATAATCATGGATTGGGAACCACAGGAAAGGAAAAAGAAGGGTAGACCAAATATTACGTGGATTCAGGGAATCAACGAAGCTAAGAGGGAATGGGAAATAGAAGAAGATATATGGATGAACAGACAGGAATGGAAAAATGTGTTGAAACAAATGTGTAGTTAACTGTGAACATGGGTACCGGAAAAATGTATATTCATTGTAAAAGCCGGAATAATAAAAATATATTATTATTATTATTATTATTATTATTATTATTATTATTATTATTATTATTATTATTATTATTATTAACAGATACAATATATACACTGTTATTTGCGGATGACCAGATAATAATTGCTCAAGAATATGAAGACATGGAGTTTATGTTGAGAAAATTATTGGACGAATACGATAACTGGGGTTTGAAAATAAATTTAGAAAAAACATTTATATGGGATGTGGAGCCGAAACCGAAGATTTGATATTAGAAGATGAAAAGGGGTACATTAGAGGATGTGAAGAACTTGAGTATCTGAGAGTAAAATTAGATAAAGATGATAAACAAGAAAGTGATATTAAGAACAGAATAAATAAAGGTAGAGGAATAACAGCAATGATGAATGGAGTCTTATGGAACAGACATATAACCAGGAAAAATAAGTTACAAATATATAATTCAATAGTGAGAAGTACTGTCACATATGGAGCTGAAGTTTGGAAATTCAACAAAAACTTAGAACAAAAACGTATGTCGATGGAAATGGATTTCTTGAGGAGAGCAGCAAGATGTTCAAAATTAGACAAAATAAGAAATACTGTCATAAGAGAAAAAATGAATATTAGTTATTCAATAGTAGATTATATACGGTATAAGCAATTAAATTGGTATGAGCACGTACGACGAATGCAAGAAGAAAGATTACCCAGGAAAACATTGGAATGGTGTCCACCTGGAAGAAGGAGGAGAGGAAGACCTCGAAACTCGTGGATGCAGGAAATAAGAACTGGAATGAGAGCAAGAGGACTGGAGGACATGGATTGGATGGAGAGAGACGAGTAGAGAAGAAAAATAAAACTTTAGGCACAGGAAGATGTGTAAACATTAAAATTCTGTATATAAATAAAAATTTTATTATTATTATTATTATTATTATTATTATTATCATTTTAATTTTTATATTTATCATATTTGTTATTATCAACATCATTATTATCACCGCACATAAATCGAAAGTTGTTGAGAATACTTTGGTTTGATTAATTTAGTGTGGCGTAACAAGGCTTTTCTGATTAGATGGTCACGATTTGATAACCGGCATTCTTGGAAATTTTACTTATAAAATTTTGGATCTCGGTGCTAGGATGGGTGGTGGTATTATTGGTTGAGGACATTAAGCCTGGTGGTTCCCTTGGTGCTTAACGACAAGGGAACTGACAACTGCAGCGTATCTATAATATGTGTATCAGCTTCATATTTAATTTTCGAAAATACGATCACATTTCTCCATTTTTCCAACAATTGTCATGGCTATATTTTAAACAGAGAAGAAAATTACACAGTCTAGTTCTCCTATTTAAGATCGTACATACCTCGACACCCAATTAGCCTATTTATCCTCTCGTTTCCAGTATCTATCCTCCAACCATAACTAAACACAAGATCACAACATAGTCTCTTGCTTAATATAGGCCTGCTGAAACAGGGGACATCCCATTACTCCATGCCATATACTATCTTCACTTCTCGCAACTGGAATTCCCTACCAAAATAAATAAGGGGCTGTCGGACATAGGCATTTTTTAAAATAAATCTAAATTTATATTTACTCTAACCTCGACTTCATCATTAATCAGTGCAAGGTACATTTATTAATTGGTGTTTCTCGTATAATTTATCTTATTTATACTATAATTAGCATTATTATTATTGTTATTATTATCATCGTACAAAATTTTGTTCGTACATGAAATTTCCATTGCAATATTTAATATATTTTTAATTCTTTATAATTAGTATAGTGTGTATATATTGTCAAATATGTACTTGTAATTTGTGTTGGTTGAGTGGAAGAGAAGACCTTATGGCCTTAACTCTGCCAGAATAAATAAATAAATAATAATAATAATTATTATTATTTTTATTATTATTATTATTAATATTATTATTATTATTAGTATTATTATTATTATCAGGTTACTTACCGTTAACGGGTTTCACCATCTCTTTTCTATTCTTCATCAACATCCCTTATACAACACACTTACATTACACACAAATATCTTAAAACGCTCACCCCATAATCCTCTTTGTGTATAATTAAGGAGATAAAACTGATTACAACAACTACAGGGGCATCTCATTACTTTCAACTTCGTACAAAATTCTAACAAATATATTAGTAAGCAGACTTACTCCCTACATTGATGACATTCTAGGAGATCATCAATGTGGATTTAGAAGAAACAGATCTACAACAGATCAGATTTTTAGTATAAGACACATTTTAGAAAAGAAATGGGAATATAATGGTACTGTACATCAACTATATACAGACTTCAAAAAAGCATATGATTCCATTAAGAGGGAGAAGTTATATAGTATCCTACTGGAGTTCGGAATTCCTAAAAAGTTAGTTCGACTTATACGAATGTGTCTAAATGGCACAAAGAGTAAGGTGCGTATAGGTAAACAGTTTTCGGACACTTTTGAAATCCACAATGGGTTGAAGCAAGGAGATGCACTATCTCCTATACTATTTAATTTTGTACTAGAGCATGCCATTAAGTCTTTAGAGAATGAGGAAGGCTTACAACTCAATGGTATTAATAAGCTGTTAGTTTATGCTGATGATGTAGTATTATTGGCCGATAGCGAGGAGATACTAAAGGACAACACTATTGAGTAATACTAAGAAATTAGGACTGGAAGTAAATATCAATAAAACTAAATATATGGCCACACGTAGAAATTCATTATATAACGGAAATGGACAGCTAATGAAAAATGAGGGAAATTTTGAGGAAGTGGCTGAATTCAAATACCTAGGAACAATAATCACAAATAGGAATGAGACGCACAAAGAAATTAAACATAGGCTCAATTCTGGAAATGCTTGCTATTATGCATTGCAGAGAATCTTGTTGTCCCAACGCCTTTCAAAAAACGTTAAACTGAAAATATATAAAATTATTATTCTACCAGTTATATTATATGGGTGCGAAACATGGACTCTTACTTTAAGGGAGGAAAGGAGATTACAAGTATTTGAGAATAAAGTACTTAGGAAGATTTTTGGACCAAAGAGAGATAAACAAACAGATGAATGGGGAAGACTACATAACAATGAACTACATGGTCTTTATAGGAAGCCAGATATAATAAGAACAGTTAAGTCTCGTAGACTGCGATGGGCAGGACATGTTGCACGTATGGGGAATGAAAGACTTGCATGGAAGCTTCTTATAGAAAAACCAGAGGGAAAACGCCCAGTTGGTAGACCAAGAATGAGGTGGGAGAATAACATTAAACTATGATTTGAGGGAAGTAGATTATACAGGAAATGATTGGAAAACATTAGCTCAGGATAGGGATGTATGGAGAGCTTATGTTCGCGCGGCCATGAACCTACGGGTTCGATAGTGCCAGTGAGAAAGTAAGTAAGTATAATAGACGTACACATTATGTAATTAAAGGTCTGTCGAAGTGGCGCGTAAATAGAACACGTTAACGCAACTATCAATCTAATGCCGAACATGAACCACGAAAAATGCAGTGAGTGGCATTAGAAAACACACATTTTTCAAACTTGTACAAATCTCTCTCAAGACCTGTTGTAACCTGGTATGGGTACTGGCACTCTATAAAGATATATTAAAAATCAACTCAAGAAAGCGATACCAAAACTATTTGGACTGGTGTATGAAAATGAAATTGGAGTTTTAGGTATGAGAACGGTTCAACGCTGCGTCTAGTGGTAATGCCATTGCCTCATACACAAACGGCCCGAGTTCGATCCAATCGAGTTACATTTCTCGGGTGAGGTTTCTATCGGACTATTTCATCATCTGCATGTCATATGTCAGGAAACATTAAGGCCCAAATAGTCACCGAACTCCATCTGGCCATCATAATCACTCATTTCTTGCTCAGTGTGAATGTATGAGTGATCAGTGTGTCTTGTCTTAAATGTTCGTATTGTCCCAGAAGTGACCCCGGCGTTAAGCTGACCAATCATCCAGAGCGCCGTTTCATGTTCTTCTGGTCAAAAATACAAATCCGTGATCCACAGTTGAATATTCCCTCTCTACAGATAATATGGACCTGTAAAGCCCGGGTGACGTGGGGACGTAAAAGTACCTACAAAGGGAGAGGTTAAACTAAGATATAGAAAATAAGCAATTGAGATAGACATTGTAAAGCCCATTAAAGTGGTAAGGTTATGATATGAGGGTCATATTTTTAGGATAATCCAACTGGAGAAAAAAAAACTGATATTTCTTAAAAGTGAAGGAAGCAGAAGAGTAGGCCAAAAATTGTAACCGATAGAGCAATTTTTAAATTTTCCTTTCAAGTGAATTTTTACACCTAGTGGTCAGATTTTGCTGGTTAATGAACTCGACCATACTTTTTTAATTAATTGCTATATGCCAAGTTTGGTTTTGATGAAACAAAAATGTTGAGTAAGTAGCTGAATTAAAATGCTCAAGAACAAACAGGAATGGGGTGCACAAAGAAATTAAACACAGGCTCCATTATGGAAACGCATGCTATTACGCATTACAGGGACCCTACCGTTATACAAACGTCTCTAAAAAAGTTAGACTGAAAATGTGTAAAACTGTTATTCTCCCAGTTATATTATATGGATGCGAAACATCTTAATTTAAGGGAGGAGAAACTGTTACGACTATCTAAGAATAAAGTTCTTAGGAAAAATGTTTATACATGTAGAAAGAATGAATGTAACAAGATTGCCAAAAGCAGCATTTAACTACAAGCAAAGATAATTAAGGAATGTAGGAAGGCCAGAAGAAATATGGACAGAACAACTGTGAGGCGGAACAGGCAGTTTGCCTAGCCCGTGAGGTGAAGAAGAAGAATGAAAAATAGACCAAAGAGAGACGAACAGACAACCTGGATAGAGAATATTAAACAACAGTGAGCTATATGATATTTATGGGAAATCTGATGTAATAAGAACAGCTTCAAATATTGAGATGGACAGGACATGTGGCCCCAATGGGAAACGAAAGAGACGCATGGAAACTTGTTGTACAAAAATTATAGGAAAGCGCCCAGTAGATAGGCCAAGAATGAGATAGAAGAATAAGATAAACCATGATTTGAGTTAGATATATAGGTGATGATGTATACTTCAGCTCAGGTAAGGGATGTATGGGGAGCTTATGTCCGCGCGACTGTGAACCTCCGGAATCGATAGTGCCAGAGAGTAATTTTCGTTTGTTATTGTTCATAGGAAGCTTGAGTAAGAACCGGGAAGTAGATTTTATTTGTAGTACTTGTCAGTAAGTTAATATTTATGTAAAAATATTATATCAGATAAATATAATTAACAATAGAACTAACGACGATGGACTTAGGATTGTTCGAACTGGATCCACAAATAAGTTAGACCTTACGTATGCAGACAGAATGTTAGAAGTATAAAACATACTGTTTTCTTCCATTTTTATTTTATTTTGGAATTTATCCACAATGCAAGGATTTTGCGTCACTCTCAAGAAATTCTCGTCTTTAACATCCTCATCTGCAAGTCCCAGTTTACCCATACTTCTTCTCACTCCATCCATACAACTCTCCTTAGGTCTTCATCTTCTTCTTTATTCTCCATTCAAAGATCTTCTTAGGGATTCTATCAGATGGCATTCTTTAGAGATATTCGTAATCGTTTTTCTTTAGTTGTAACACATTCCTTTCAACTTACATTATATTCTGTAGTGTTCTGCCCGAGGGCAGGTCTTTTCTTTTACTGCAATCACTTCATTTTTCTTGCGATGATTTTGAAGCGTTACTAGGGAATTATTAGGTGTGGGGTTAGCTGCACGTTGCTTTCCATACCAGTTGATGGTGATGATGATTGATGATGTTCGGGACACAGTTTGGTTGGGAGCCTAAGCTTTCAGCCATTGGTTCTTACAAGGTGAGGAAGCCCCCCGAAAAAAAACATGTCACCCAGGGATTCCTGTCCAGACCGGGAATAGAACCCGGGCCCGTTTGCAGGGTTCCAGGCAGCACGCTACCTCGAGACCACACACGGCGCGATTTTTCCAAATTCAAGAAGTTTCTATGTTTTGATTAATCTGGTCTTCCGCGATGGAATTCTCCTGTAATTTCCTCTTCATATTATAAAAAGTTCATTTACGACGCGGAAATTAATGTATGGACACAACATTATAGAATAACTTACACCTTTTTTTGTCCTTTAAGAACAAATTATATTAAACACAATATGTTTTGATTATTTTTCACTGTCAGTGTACTCACTGCTACTTGAAATATAATACCTAAGTGACATCCAAGGGTCTATGCTTAATGCACCACCACTCGACGGAATATTTTGTCTAAAAACCCCAGGGCCTTAATACATGATTAATCATAATTAATATTGGTATTTTTATTTTTCACTCCAGTGGAAGATAAACGTTTTTTTCAAAAAAAAAGGATTATCACAAGGATTAACAAGGATTAATGTCATGTTTTCTTTATTCAAATAATTAACTTCTTTATACAAAAAAAAAAAAACACTTAAAAAAGGGAAATTTAAAACTATTCCGTGCTCATGGCCTGCGTAAACTAAGCGAATTCTTCAGCAAAGTCGAATTTATTGCCTGATTTTACTGGTTAGAATAAATAAATATACAGAGTGTTTCAGAATAAGTATAGACTTCTAGGGGTTGTAGAGGGGACTTAGTAACCATAAAGTTTTGAATAAGGAAACCCACGTTAGGAAAACGTACCATTTCGATGTAAAATAAGTTTGAATTTCGAAATTATAAAAAAAATTGTTTGAATGAAAAAATTGGTTGTTGCGCTGTTGTTATTAGGTTATACAAGACTTCTAGGCGTTTGATCCTACAAGTGTTGTGGTCCACGTGGGAGAACCCTGTTGTTCGTTGGACAAAGTTTGTACCTACGACTCATGTTTGTCATACCAACCGCCCACAAGGACTGATCTATGCTCAATAATTATGGGTGCTGCCGCCAGAATTCTTGCAACATCTTCCTCCGGCAAGCCCTAGAAATCTGTAACATTTATTCTGAAACACAATATACACGATATCAGCCCATTATGTTACGATCTTCAAACTTATTTTACATCGGAATGGTACGTTTCCGGACATAGGTTCCTTCCTCATCATCATAGTACATTCACGAATTTAGGCCATTTGTTGACCTGTTTCGGCCTCAAGAGAAACACCATCCAAAAGTCTTTTGAGTGGACGTCCTGGTCTTCTTCCTCCTGCAGGTTGATATCTTAACATTTGTTTGGGTATTCTGTGATCTTCCATTCGATGAACATGTTGCATCCATCTTGACTTATATCACAGAGATAGGCGATCATTAGCCAGTGTAGGGGTGACATGTGGTAAGCATGTCGAGTCCCCCAGCCGTTATAGCTGGTTTTCTCAACCTGGAGCCGCTACTTATTTTAGCCACCCAAATGTCTCACGATGCTGGGTGGCCACCGGTCCCATGCTGGCCGAAATACCATGAGAAAATCTCTTCCCCCAAGGAGACTCGAACCAGCGCAAGTCCCGTAGCTCTGCGCCAAGTCTTCCTGCCTTAACCACTCGGCTACGGCGCGGGACACATAGGTTCCTTCCAAAACTTTATCTACTAAGTCCCCTCTACAAATCCCTAGAAGTCTGTAATATATATATTATATATATATATATATATATATATACAGGGTGTATCAAAAAGGATCTAAATCCTTTGGATTTTTGTGTCTGGGGTCACCTCAAAAGCGAAGTGTACAGCACACCCGTTAACATGGTTGAAGAACTGGAGCAGAACTGCTTGTCAATAATTCAGAAATGATCCAGGGGTTTTCGAAAGAATTCGACACTAATTGCAGAGACGAGCACAGTATTGCATCCAGATGCAAGGAAGACTCTTCGAACACCTCCTTTAACTGGTAACCCATAAGTGAAGTGAACTGTGAAATGTGAACTAAATGAGATGAAAAATTAACAGTAAAGTCTACATCCAAATTAATTTATACTAACTAGGACGATGTTTACAATGAAGTCAGTGGCGGCTTGTAACCATACATTCTTAATTATCTCGCAAACGGCTAGTTTGCGGACCCATGTTTAATGGGACTTTGTTGCTTCTATATCGTGTACTTTCAACCATCCTTTTTTATACACCCTGTGTGTGTGTATATATATATATATATATATATATACACACAATCCAACGTTAACATGCGGGGTCTTAGACTTGGCCTTTAACGATCTCTGATAAACATAAAATTGAGACAATAGAAATGAGGATTCTCAGATCAGTTGCAGGTGTATCTTTAAGAGATCAAAAGAGAAGTCAGGATATCAGAGATGAATTACAAATGTATAATATAAATGAGAGAATATACAGAAATAATTGTAATTGGTTTTTGAAAATATACAAAGAATGCCAAATAATCGTTTTTCAAAACAACTGCTTCATTATAAACCTCTAGGCCGAAGAAATGTAGGAAGATCAAAACGTCGATGGAAGGAAGACCTGCACCTGCAGCATATAGTGCACCGGGGAGCGGAACTGGCCAATAGGCCCTTACCTTGAAGATGATGATGATGATGATGATATATACAGTATGATATATATACAGTAATATCTGCACAGTCTGTGCGCATTTCTCGTTTATTATATATACAGTAACTTGCTCAAAGGATTACCGCTTGGGACCATTTTTTTCGCATTATACAAAATTCCGCATTATAAAAAATAAAACATTAATATTCATAGATTATAGGGTATCGAATATGTCTTTTTGCTTATCTTGTATTAATTGCAGTCCCGCTGCCGGTGAAAAGTGACGTATAGTATATATAGTATGTACGAGCTTATTCGACGGTAACGCGCAAAAAAGGGTCCCGTTTCGTCAGCGCTAAAACTGTCTCTTAGGCACGTATCCTGAAATTAAAATATGCAGTTTTGATTTCCGCTCACTATCTACACTTTAGTCCAGATCCTTCGATTCCCCGCAAATTTCAATCCACACTACATTCTATCGTGTTTTAAAACTGTCCAGCCAACCTGAAGATGCCTTGAAATCGTTATTCCCTAAGAATTTAGCAACAACTAAAACTTGACTTTGGAGCATCTGTCCGCAAATTTGGAGATTTTTTGATCGTGCACTTGTAAAACACTTCCGTAATATTTCATTGATTTTTTTACCATTTCCTTGCATCCCTTCATTCATTATTTTTTCTTTGTGTTTTAATGTCTCAAAAACTTGAGTTTTTCCACATTTAAATTTAGTCATTATTTCGGGTACTGAGTTTTTGTAATCTTCAATCACTTTCACTTTTTCGTTTAATGACAATGAAACATACGTTTTAGGCATCTTTATTCCGTAAATTCAGAACGCTGCCTGTGAAAGATCAGTCTCAGAACTTAAATAATCTAAGATTTTATAGTGCAATGGTTATTTGTAAGACAGGTACAGTACCTATATTTCGCATAATGAGTGTACAATGAGGCCGATAGAAAATTTCAGGTACAGGAAGAATTCGCCCGGCGGCAGGAATCATTTCTTATTGTTTTTTGGTCTAACGGGTATTCAGTGAAGTGGAAACTAATTTATTTCTCTCTCTGTCTTTCCGCTTTATATTTTGTATGAATTATATAGAAATGTCCTACCGTTTCCGCGTTGGACAGATTCCGTTTTATGCAAAATATATACAAGTAAAATTAGTATTATTTCGCCGGGACCAATCAATTTGTTCACATTGGACAGATTTCCGCATTATTCGCGTTCCGTATTAAACACGTTTTACTGTATATATATATATATATATACGTGTTTTGTTGGTCAGTATACAAAGAATCAAGTTAGCTTAATATTGATAATCATGAAGATATTAATTATCCTTAGTTATGGTGCTAATTGTTGATATATCTGAAATACAGTGCGTAGTTTTTTCTTTACAACCCTAATACTTCACTCATTTTTGCAAAAAAATGTAATTGCGCCACTATGCCATACATTTTTTTTTGTTAATTACATCGTTTGTATCTAGTTTCATTATGAGGAAACAGAAAATGCGGGAGCTAGAACAGTTTTCAAATTTTGTATTTTCGGTACGTCTCCATTCCTAATGGTCCAATTTTGCTGTTTTGAAAAATTTGTTTTTCTTTTGAAAATTGAATCATTTGCCGGTATACCAAGTGTCATTACAAGAAACAAACATTGCGGCTGCTAAAGCGTTAACATTCTTATTTTCGCTTTTATTATGAGTGCCAAATTAGTAGGATTGATGAAGATTTGTAAAATTAAAACATATTTTATTGAATAATAACCTTAATAGTTGCATTCCTTCCGGATTTACAACATCTAATTTTGGTAAAAAATGGTTTTCAATAATGCAATTTGGCCAAGAAAAAGTGCTGATTTGTCTGGAGATTTTAGCGCAGATGCCATGATACTATAATTAAATAAAGAAAATAAAACAGACAAATTACTGTGGTGGAATGTGATTAGCGAGGTAAGGAATGTATGTGTGTGTGTGATAGAGAAATCAAATGAAACGGAATGGTCTTCTCAGTTCTCTAACCTGTATAAATTGTAGACTAATATTGGTCAAATGATTCTTTTACAAATAAGCCAGGATAAATAAATTAATATATCCCTATGTCAATGGTGTACAAAGAAATTAAACATAGGTTCAATTCTGGATATAAATGCTATTATGCATTACAAGATTCTTATCGTTCCAACTTCTCTCAAAAACGTTAAACGGAAAACATATAAAGTGTTTATTCTCCCAGCTATGTTATATGGATGCGAAACATGGATCCTTACTTTAAGGGTGGAGAAAATATTACGAGTATTTGAGAATAAAGTTGTTAGGAAATTTTTTGGGCGAAAGAGAGATGAACAGACAGGCAAATTGAGGCGATTTCATAACAATGAAATACATGATCTTTATAGGAAATTAGATATAAAGAGAACAATCAAGTCTCGTACACTGCGATATGCAGGACATGTGGCACGAATGGGGAATGAATGAGGGGTATGAAAACTTTTTGTAGGAAAATCAGAGGGAAAGCGTCCAGTAGGCAGGCCAGAATGAGGTGGGAAGATAATATTAACCATGTTTGAGGGAAGTAGAGTACACAGGGCTAGGGCTATATGGAGAGCTTATGTCTACGCTTCCATGAACCTATGTGTTCGATAGTGCCAACGGGTTAGTTAGCTATGGCAATGAATGGGAAGTAGACAATTTTTATAAACAAAAGATTATTATTATGTATAAAGTTACAGATAAGTAAATTAGATATTAATCATAAGAAAGAACTTATATCTAGATAAATATCTCCAATTCGTGTCCAATTCAGGATCGGGTCGAGGGATGAGCCCCCTATATGGAGGTCCGTGAATGACAAGGGTGCCGGGCGACGACACCTAGAGCATCATCACAGAACATATGAACGAAATGAAATGGATGATATGAGTTAGGAGAAATGGTGGAATGAACTTGTGGCAGTGGAAAACGGGAGAAAATTCTGAGAAAACCTGACTGAGCTCCGTTTCATCCCCCACGAAAGCCACATGGTGTAACCGAGACTCGATCTCTGGACCCCACCGCACCGGTGAGAGGCGAGCGTCTCACCGCTTGCGCCACGGAGCCACCATTAAAAATTAACTTTCATTTTAACTTATAAATGGAGAAACTTGAATGTACACTCCTTATATTTTATTAATTTGCCAGTATTTACTATATAAATTATTTATGATACATAAAACAGGTTATGACTGATGGGAGAACTTATATAATTCATTCCAGAAGTCTACAAAGTGGATTGAATACATAACAGTGTTATTTAATACTGATTCTACATCCAGTTCATGTAAACGTTCGCAGATATTAAGGGTTTTAATATTGTATTTCTATTTAGAGTGGAAATATATTGTAATCTTAGGATGTAAACACCGATTTCAAGGAAATGCTAAACTATTTGAAGGATTCCACAACCGCTATGGTCCATAGTCCATGAAACATACAAACATTGATTGAAATCAAAGAATATCATATAATATTCAAAACGTTTGCGTCATTCGTGTACATTGGGCTTCGTCAATTAAAATATACAATACGCATCCATATATATACTAGCTAATACCCGGCGTACGTACGCTGATACGCCTAAATGAATTAAATGTGTTCTTGCGCGAAAGTGCGTTTTGTCTTACTTACCAGCAATGGCGACCATTATTGAAAGTTCAACTTCCTATATTTCGGGGTTGCCAACCTAAATAACTATACTGTGATATTACATTTACACCCACGTGCGGGAAGTAAAACCACTGCCCTCTATGTACAATGTATATACAGAAAATATCCAAAATATTCATACGAAACAAATCACTGCATTTTAAATTAACTGAACTTTACTTGAAACAATGTAAAACAATAAATACCTAATTGCGGCCATGTTATCAATAATTATTCTAAAGGCCTCCTTGTTGTTTCAACTAATAAACATTGTCCACACTGTTAACGTTAGCCAATTGTTTATAATGAACGCAAATATTTCCAACAAAGATATTATTTTTACTATTATTTTGAAAACACAATCGCACGTTTGTGAGTGTTTTACAGAATCGCTATCGCTCGGTTTTTAAACATTTTTCCTCGATTCTGTAAAAACCACTTCCCAACCTCGCATTGTAATATACTATTTTATGTTTAGTTGAATATGTAAGAAGAAAAATACCTGGCGTTGCCCTGGAACCTACTTACCCCGATCTTCTTGGCATCAATGAGATAAAAAAAAAGGCTATTGTGAGTTATGTGTAAAAGGTAGACCTATGCTGTCGCGGACTCTTTTCTATAATTTATTGAGATATTGAATTCTGAGTGTATTAATTTTGTTTATTTGTAGTGGTTTATGCTGCGTAAGTAATTTAAGAGTCCATAAAGCGAGTTGTTTAGTGAACCGATGCACTTTTTTTTAGCTCCGGCCCTATAGTACGTAAGGTATTATGCGTTAATTGTCCAAGAAAAAATCTAAATGGTGGTCAAAACCCCATTTAAATCAATCAAGTAGTTTTTGAGTTCAAAAAGGACATAGAGACAGATTCAGAGACATCCATTTTTATAGGATAGCCTATAAAGATTTAAGAAAATTATCAAAACACTCCTGTAAATAATAGACAGGATTTAATCTAAGCCAACTATTTTTATTCTGATTTTAAAAATACTAAAACGAATGTCTTTTACGGCATTTTTGGAAGAATGACGCTAGTCTGATGAATGACTATTGCGGTTTTTACAATTTTAGCATCAAAATGATAGTTTTCAACATTAATTTTGGATAATAATAATAATAATAATAATAATAATAATAATAATAATAATTTTTAAAAAGTCCGTCACGCAGGAACTGCGCAAGCTAAGTGAAATCCTCAGCAAGTTAAATTTATGGTTCAATTTTGCTGGTTTATGGAATAGGCCTATATATTTCTTTGTTAATCTGTAAATTGGCGAAACATCAATTTCTCTTGCCAGTTATTTAAATGTGTCGGATATCAATGAAAATAAAGAGCTTTTTTCTTTTTATTTCGGATTTCATATTTCGCTTATTTTTGGATATTATTTCAATAGTAAGCCTATATACTGAGTTTCGTTTTAAAATTACAATGTAAAATTATATTCACCTGAAAGATCCGTCTCAACTTAATTAGTTATTTAACTGTAGCACTTTCGGGACTTGTCCCATCATCGGCAGGATGATGGGACAAGTCCCGAAAGCGCTACAGTTAAATAACTAATTAAGTTAAGGAGATGGACCTTTCAGGTGAATATTCCATAATTTTATATTTTAATTTTGAATAATACCGCAACGGAACACATCATGAATCTTATAAAAGTTGAGTTTCGTTTTGTAAACTCAAACATTGTGGGCTCTAGAGAACAACATAAATAGCTTCTTAACTTCATTCCTTCGGGATTCGCTAACATACATATCGGTACTGTAAACTATTGTATTTTCACGGATAAAACCGATAATCCTTAAGACACTTAAACAAATGTAAAATGAAAATTCAAACAGTGTTGGATCTTTTTTATATAAAAAAATAACACAGCTAACAAGTTGGCTTAAGCAAAAACGTTAAGGATCGTATTCGGGAAGTCCAGGATTCAAGCCCCGGTTCCGCCCAACTCGACTCATGTTTCTTCCAGTTCTCCTCTGTTGCTGGTTGGAATGTTATTATCATCGTCCATTCCATAGTAACTTATCATAAGGAAATACACTGCTCAAAAAAATTAGGGGATATTGTAGAATAACCTATTAAGACTATGTTTTTAGGAACAGTATTAGATGCAATCACTTTCTATTACTCCAAAAGAATGTAAACAAGAGTTTGAAGTCATTACATAACCTCTGTACCACACCAGATGTCAAAGAGATCCTGATTAGGAATATGGCAAACAAACAAAGCAACATTAACAAGGGTGAAAATGTTTCATTAGTAGTTCATATGGTGCATGATCTCCTCGAACGGCCAGCACTGCCTCACACCTGTGTGGCATTGATGCAATGAGGTTAGCAATGAGTTCTTGGAGGATACGTGGCCACTCTTCCATAAGAGCAATGTGCAGCTCTGGAACAGTTGTGGGAGGTGCTGGTCTGCCTGCAATGCGCCCCACACATGCTCAATCGGATTTAAGTCCAGGGAGGAAGCTGGCCATTACATACGCTCCATACCCTCCACTTCCAGCATGTCGTCCACCAAGCCAGCTCTGTGGGGTCGTGCATTATCGTCCATAAAAAGAAAAGAATCACCTATGGCACCAGCATAAGGCACGACAAAAGGTCGGAGAATCTCATCTCTATACCTTACCGCAGTCAAAGTACCACCTTGGATGACGTAGAGGTCCGTACGTCCACCACTACTGACTCCTGTCCACACCATCAATCCACCGCCACCATATGGGGATCTTTCACGTACAAAAGCTGAATTGTTTCGTATCCCTTTTTCCCTCCAGATGAATACACGCCGACTATCACATTCCACGTTGAATCGCGACCCATCAGAAATAAGAACTGATCTCCATTCGGCATGCCTCCACCCACGATGTTCCTCCGCCCAGTTTCTGCGATCTCTACGGTGTTGTGGAGTTAACCTGGTACACACCATGGGCCTACGGGCATAGAGACCACTTCCATGCAGTCGATTACGGACAGTTTGAGTTGACACCCTGCGTCCTGTTGCTGTTTGAAGTGTATTTCGCAGTTGAGTTGCATTCTGCTGTCTATTCCGACGGGCTGTTAACAAGAGGTAACGGTCATCCCTTGCTGTTGTTGCCCGTGGTCGACGTTGTCCGGCTCTTCTGTGAACAGTATCTATTCTTTGAAAACGATTCCAAAGTCTGGAAATCACGCTTTGAGACACCCCAATGGCTTGTGCCACCTCTTGTTGTGTCTGTCCAGCTTCCATCCTTCCTATGGCCCTCCAAGCCATTGGTTCAGGTAAATCACGTTGTCGAGGCATTACTGTCCCTAAGGCAAGTCATTCACTAACTGAAAACTGGACTGGATTTAAAAACACCCCCACACCACCCTTTCACATCAACAGTACAGACACTGCCCTCTGGTGTGGTACCGAGGTTACGTAACAACTTCAAACTCTTGTTTACATTATCTTGGAGTAATAGAAAGTGATTGCATCTAATACTGTTCCAAAAAGCATAGTCTTAATAGGTTATTCTACAATATCCCCTAATTTTTTTGAGCAGTGTATATACGATAGAAGTGTTTATAAAAAGGGAAAATGATTAACATTAAATGAAGGTCTTTCTTTTTTCTAAACTGAACATGTCGATTTTTTTTACTTTAGCTATTGATTTATTATGGTATATCTCTTGGATTTCTGTTCGTTTTTTAACAAGTGTGAACATAACCCATTGAAATGCTAGATGTTTACACCAAACAAATTAAAATAAACCTATAGGATATATGATTTTTTCTCTTCTCATGAAAAAAGTCCTGCTCTCACCACAGAGCTCTACCACAGGATAGGCCTTGCTTCAAGTACCATTGTAAGAAATTTAGTACCATTACAGGAGATAAATTGAAAGCTGGAATTTTTGCTGGTCTGCTAATAAAGAAACTGGTGAAGGATGAAGATTTTGAAAAAAATAAATAAATAAATAATGAGAGAAAATGGAGCATGGATCACTTTCCGATCTGTTACTGAAAACTTTGTAGGGAATAACAAAGATCCTACAATGCAATTTTGGAAAATATGTTGGAAAATTTCAAAAAGTTGAATTGTAATAGAAGTGTGAAAGTTCAATTTCTATATTCCCATATCGACTACTTTCCCGAAAATCTGGGACATTATAGCGATGAGCAAGGTGAACGTTTTCACCAGGATATTAAAGAGATGGAGAGGTGGTAACAAGAAACATGGAATGAAACTATGATGGCCGACTACTGTTGGATGCTGAAGAGAGATACTAAAAATTGAGGAACTTCAAGGATGTTAAAGAAGAGAAGGTTTCAAAATTAATGAAACACCATTTGCTTTCTGTTTTGCTACAAGGTAGTCACAACATTATTAGGACAGTACTTTACAGTATTTTTAACATGTGTTTTAACAAAAAATTATCTTGTGTGAAATGAAGTTCCAATATATTTGTGCTTATAGTAGTTAAAATCGTGAAAATATAAATTCTTATTTTGTATAAAAACCTGACGTGATAGATAAAAATGGAAATCATTTCTGGAAACAGTATACAAAAATTGATCTAAAAACACCTACTTTAAATAAATCATCTGAGAAAAAATTTTAAAATGCAGACTTGTATAATTGTACAGCAGCTTCCGCATTTACGATTTTTTCTTTATTTTCTTGACTCTCTCTATGATAGTAAGAAGAAAATTCTTAAGAATATTATTTTTTTTTCATATTAGTATTACGTATGAATCAGTAATATTAAAATTACATATTTTACTCATTAACAGGACTTTAATAATTAAGCCTACAGCGGCTAAGTAGACATTTGGTTCAAACCAATTTCCTTGAAAATAGTGTCTTCATTGTTCGTTAAATTATCTAGTCTTTCTGTATTTTCAATGTTCATTGTTATTTCTCTAAAACAATAACAATAATAATAATCCTGTATCATGGCAGCTGGCGCCGTCTTCCGGAAACCCACGCCATTCCTCTCTGTCCATCCATTGATCTTCCTCCAATCCTCTGATATTCACAGCTGCTTATAATCCTTCTATCCAAGTTTTCTTCGGTCTTCCTCGCTTCCTCCTTTCTATTGGGATCCATTCTATAACAATTTTAGGCAATCTGTGCTCTGGCATTCTTTCGACATGGCCATACCACTGTAATCTTTCCTTTTCTATAATGTCTATCATGTCCGGCTCCTCTTGTACACCCATAATTTCCCTTATTTCTTAATTTCGTATTCTATCCATTCTAGATTTTCCAGCTGATCTTCTTAAAACATCCATTTCTGTACTTAAAATTCTTTTTTTATTTCCCTGGTAGGAATTTGCCAGATTTCAGCACCATATGCTCTGAATTATGGTTTGATATATTTGTAATTTTCTATTTTTTTTATATATTTTTGCTCCACCAAATAGAGATTAAAACATTCATTGCCTGTTTTGTTTCAGCGATTCTATTTTTAATTTCCACTGTGTTATCGCCTGAATGGTCTAATTTTGTTCCTAAATAAGTGCATTCAATACTAGGTTTTAGTTCTTCTCCGTTGTTGAAATTTATATTTTCCATTTCTTCTCCTATACACAGATATTTAGTTTTCTCAATGTTTAATATAAAGTCCCCATTTTTCATAATCTTCTTTTAGTTTTTTAGCCATATATTCTATGCCATCGTGGTCTTGTGCTATTAATACCTCGTCATCTGCAAAATTTACTGAATATACATGTGTATTTTGGATTGGTATGCCCATTTTTTGTCATTTTTTCCTCCAGTCTCTTAGTACTCTTACAAGATAAATTTTTAATAGTGTTGGAGATAAACTGCAACCCTGCCTTAAACGTATTGTAATAGTAAATCCCTCTGTTATATGATTTCCAATTTTTATTTTCGAAATAGATCCTTTGTATAATGCTTTTATAGCTTCTATTAATTTTTGGTAATGTTTGAATAGTCTAAACTTTTCCATAACATTTTTTGAGGAATACTATCATATGCCTTGGTTAAATCGACAAAAAGCAAATGTATATCTCGGTTAGTAACTCTTTTTTTTTCTATCATTTGTGTTATGCAAAATATATTATCTGTGCATGACCTACCACTTCTAAAACCAGATTTTTCTTCCATTTCTTTATCTTGGCATTTTAACAAACCATTTTACTTACTATATGGCCATATATTCTACTTAATGTACTTGTTACTGATATACCTCTATAATTTTCGCACTTTCTCTTGCCTCCCTTCCTATGTATCGATGATATAATAGCGACTTTCCACTCTTCTGGCACTTCTTCTCCATTTATTATTTTATTAAACAGTACAGTGTTCATTTCCAGTAACTTCTGGCTGCCACTTTTAATCAATTCTATAGCAATATTTCCTGGGCCAGCATTATTATCATTTTCCATTCTCAGAATTTCCTTTTTTACAGTATTTATATCAATTTCGATTATGTTTCCTGATCCATCTCTGATAAATCGTCATTTTTCCCAAAAATTCTTTTCGGTCCTCTACTAAAAGCTTTTTGTAGTATTATTCCCATTGCTGTGTCCCTATTAGGTTGAGAAGATTCTTATTTCTATTCGATGAACGTATACGTTTTATAACTTTCCATGATCCAGAACTCTTCTTGCTTCCTAAATATGTTTGTATTTCTGTACATTTCTTATCCCAAATCTCGTTTATGTGTTTAGTAACCATTCTTCTCACTTTTGCTTGTGTTTTTTGATATTGTATTTTGTCATTCTGTTTCTTTGTGCTACGCCATTTTAAAATTAACTGTTTCTTATTCCGAACTCCTTCCTCTATTTCATCGTTCCAAAACAGTGCTGTCCTTCCTTTATTGTCTTCTTTCTCACCCAATGCTTCATAGGCGGCTTCATAAATGCACCTTTTTAGGTACTAATACATATCTTCTGTACCTCTGAATTCACTCTGTGTTAATTTTTTATTCAATCTTTGTTGATATAAATGCTTTACACTTTCGTTTTGTAGGTTTTCTATATTATATTTTCTTTCTGTTTATGTTCTAACATTTTCTTCTTTTTCTGCGTGGTTGTTTTCTATATTAAGGATATATAGAAATACAAATTTTCCAATTACTAATTTATGATCTGTCCCATAACTTGCTCCTCTATAAGCTCTGACATCTTGTATTTTCATTTTTGAATTTTGTTTTGTAATTATGTAATCGATAATGGATCTTTGATTTAGTGTTGGGCGTTCCCACGTGTATTTATGGATATCTTTATGATTGAAAAAGCCATTCCATGTTTTTAAAGATGATTGTCTAGTAATTCAATTAATCTTTCTCCATTCTCATTTAAAATGTTTTCTCCAAACTTTCCTACTACTGGATCTCCAAATTTACTTCCTGTTTTTCCATTAATATCTCGCAATAATATCAATTGTTTCCCAGCGCTAATTTTTCCTATTTCCTCATTAACTTTGTCAAAAAATAAATCATTTTGTAGATTTGCCACTCCATTATCGTAAATTGGTGCGTATGTTCCAAAAATTGCTAAATAGCTCCATATATTTAAATCTAATATTAAAATTCTCTCATCAATGGCTACCGAATTTCTTATAGTGCCTTTCCATTTCTTATGAATCAACATTGAAACACCTCTTTTTGCTCCTTTATGTTTATCTACGCCACTGTAAAGATGTATATAATTACCTAATGTTTCATTTCCTGTGCCTTTCTTCTTTGTTTCTGTTAAAATAGCCAAATCTAATTTCGATGCATTTACTTCTTTAATTACTTCCTCCATTTTATTTCTGCAGCCTTGAATATTCCATGTGCCAATTTTCGAAGTCCTTTTCCTTAGCTTCAATCGTCCTAGAGTGTTTTTCCGAGGCATGATATTTGGTTTTTTAGTATTTTTTTTTATGATGAACGAGGAGCTGGCCCATGGATTAACCCCCAACTGGGGTACGGGTAATTTTTGTTCAAGTTTTCTTCCTCTAGTCCAGTATCTTACTGCAAGGCAGCAGTGCTAGTTTTGGTCCGCCCTGGGTATTTTATTTCCTCAATACCTGCCATATCTGGTATCCATCACCTGGGGAGGCGCCCGATGGGAGACAGGCAAATCTACACGGGGTTATTATTATTATTGTTATTATTATCATTATTATTATTATTATTATTATTATTATTATTATTATTATTATTATTATTATTATTATATTTCATGCTTGTGCTAGAGGGCAATATTTTTGCTAGAACGTAGGAGTAATATATTTGTTTGCAGACATTTAATGACAATGTGAATTCTTAATATTATCATTAAATGTTAAGTTAATTTTTAGAGGGAAATAAACCTAAAATATTAAATGTCGTTTGATATAATTTATGTTTGCCCTCATATAGCTCTTAATATTTATTATGAAATTTAATAAACTTTGAATTCAGTGTTATTTATAATTCATAAGCTTCTGTTTTGATATCATGGATTTAGGATACCACCTTTTACTTGTTTAGGAATCCTTGTCTTGAAGAAATGAATGAGGCGTTTGGGCACAACAGTACATCGGTTGAAAGTGAATTCGATCAATATTCTCGTGGAAGGTTGATACTATGTTCCTGTATTCATATTTTGTCAACATTATCTAAACTTTTACATTTGCGCAAAAAGTAAAAAAACTGTCACAGGATTAGGCAACCTTATATTATATATATATATATATATATATGTGTGTGTGTGTGTGTGTGTGTGTGTGTGTGTGTGTGTGTGTGTGTGTGTGTGTGTGTGTGATTGTTTATGTGTGTGATAACCCTCTAGCATTGCACTTTTGTTTGTTTACGGAAACAAACTAGATACTGCGATATAAAGCCGTGAATTAAGGAAAGTAAGGTTATCACTGGTCTTCTAACTCTAGTAGCCCACAGTCACTCCATGAGGAATTCATGGTGGACGAATTGGAGCCAGGGCACTATTTTTCTGAGGGTTTCTCCTGCTTTCCCTGCCAAAACTTAATTCCACTACTTCCTCATACTCATCATTTCATCTGCTGTAGTGATGATGCGACAGACTTGGTCAGCCGTCACCTCTTATATCACAGACTTCATATAATACGGGCTTCATCTTATCTCATCCCTCGATCTGGAGTTAAGTCGGACACGGTTAGAGGGTTCTAATTAAGAAAAATTAATAATCTTAAGATGTATGGTAAACCACAGTTCAGGTTATTGATTAAAATGTTAAAATTATAAAATTTGTACATGTTACATCGGTCGTCCTCAACTAACTTATATTTAGAAAACATCGTCAAACATTAAAAAAACGTGGACCTTTCAGCATCTGTAATGTCACTCAATATTTTAGTAGATTTATATGACAGGTCTTAGAGTGTGATATCGTTCAACGACCTCAACACTCTGTAATAAATCTACTAAAACAATCAGTACCATTATAGATGCTGATGATGGAACACTATCTTCTGAAACGCCTACATTTTTAACGCTTTTTTTATAAACAGAAGTTTGAGGACGACTGACACAACAGGTACGAATTTTATAACTGTAATATTTTAAGAAGAAACAAGTCACACCTCTGTTTCTTACTGTAAATTATTGTTTTTTTATTTTAGGTTTCCTGAGGAAATGAAGTTCCTTATTCCACTGTTGATGGCAGCAGCTACCTGTTATTCCACCGATTTTACGGACGATTTCTTGGCAGTTTCAGCGTAACATAAGGTAACTTCACAAATATTTCTGTGAATTTTAACATAATCCACAGAAATGAGGGAAAATCACATGTTATAATAAGTGAATCCGCAAACTCTGGGTAAAGTAAGCAAATTCCTCAGCAATTCGTGAAGTTTATTTAATCTTATGTATCACGTTATGTTTAAAGAAAACAAAATTATGGCATATAGAGCGAATTTAAAATTTTGAATTTCATCTATATATGTGGTGAAGTGACGCTCAAATCCCAAAGGCGAAACCTTACTCCATTAATAAAAAAACGTATGAACTTTATTTTGTGTGTAAAGTGGGAGACCAAACAATGACCAGAGCCTCACGTAGCCTATATGTTGTTTATCGTGTAGTAGGCTTCTCACTACATGGAAGAATGGCACACACCACATGCCATTTGCTATTGTTATGGTTTGGAGGGAACCCAAAGATCACTCATCTGACTGTTATTTCTGCTTAATAAACATTAAAGAGATTACGTCAAAATCAAAACATATAGTGGTATACCCTGACTAGCAATCTGCAATGAGACCAGTTCCACACTGCAAAGCCTCCAGAACATGTGACATTAGATGAAGAGAGCTCAGATTCTGATGGAAGTAAGTGAGAAGAAGAAACAGATTTTGGTGATACAACTTTTGAACAATTCTGCTAATATATTACGATTGGTTGAGATGAAGTTACGAAGAACTCTTCTTCGTGAAGATGGTATTGATGTAGAAGATGAATCATTCGCATGTTTTCTGGTATCTATTATAGTGCAGAAATATGAGCATAAGTTATAAACAGATACTGTTGTAACACTAACACATAATAATAATGCTAGTGGTGATAATTACGAGCAACTCATTGCAAGCGGTAGTGATACGGTAAGTGCGGGAAGAGGCGATGGAAGTAGTGAAAGTGAATTCCAACCCTCTCCTGATAAAAAGGTTAAAGTCGGAAGTAACTTATCATCACGGTGTTTGATGACAACACACTAGAAAACATATACGTAAGAGGTTTCAACACATACGACAAGCTTCTGCAAAGATACCCTAAACTGAAGGCTAAAAGCAATATCAAAAACGTACTGGACTACGTGGCAAAGAAACGAGAAGGAAATACAATTTTCAAAGGAAATCGTACACTGCAGTTCAAGATCATCAAGGAGCGTGTAATGGCGAAGTTCGATGAAGCGCGGGAATGCGGTTCCGCCGTTCATTATTGGCATTTACAACATTGGGCATTGGACGTAGCCAGAAATCTCGGGTGTACAAACTTTACAGCTTCACTAGGATTTATTACTACTTTGAAAAAGGAGTTTAGGATAACATCACGCCGTATCAGTCACTATGCTCCAAGCACGAAAAGATAAGGATGACGAAGAAGAGCTGATTCAAAGAGCTCAAACTTTTGTTGCTGACGTCAATGAGCATATCACGACAGAAAAAATCGAAATTATTTCTGTATGGAACTGTGATCAGAGTCAGGTCAAATAGAGCTTTCTTCTCACAGAACACTATCCATGAAAGGGGGAGAAAACACTGACTCGATGTTGCAATCATTTAACAGTGCAACACATAGTTACACGATCGATGTTGTTATATCAATGGAAGGACGATTGGTCGACAAACTCTATATTTGCTTCCAAGAACCTAGTGGAAAGTTTGGACCCCGTGTGTCAAGGGAATTAGAATCTCGGTGCCTTCCAAATGTCTTCGTCGATGCAAGTGTCAGTGGGAAGATGACGAAAAACAGCACCTGAAGACGTTCTTTCTGTCAGTTTTGAATCCAAATTTGTCAGAAAGTCATTAGTAGGCTACTTTGTGACTCCTGGTCTGGACATAAGGATGAACGAGTACTACTGGAAACATCTGGCGGAAAAGATGTAGGCTTACATTTAAAAATCATTCCACCTAAAACTACAAAATATGCACAACCTCTGGATCTGTATTACTTCAGGCAATATAAAATATATGCCAAGAGAATAACAGCCTTTATTAAACTACGTTCCAGTAATATGCAGCCAAAATTGTATGACAGATTCTATCATGAATTTGCATTCTGTCATTTACAATCAGTTATCTGCGGGAGTATACAGACCAATGCTTTGTTATGCATGGCAGAACGCTGGCTATGATATTGGTGAACCTGTGGACAACTTCAAAAATGCAATTGACGTGGCGTGCGACACTGATGTTATAGATTGTGCAAATATGACATGCGATCAACTTGCTTTTCTTCACTGTGCAGTCATTCATATTGCTGTGAGCTTTTTATTGAAAGTCCCCATTTACATTTAAGTTATAGTTAAGATATCTGCATTGCGTATGGCTTCTACAATAACATCTACAGTGATACCTAGAGCATGATTGGTGAGTTTTGCAGAAAAACGACACCCATCAGCACATTGAGAGGTACGTAATTGTCCTGTAACCAAACTTTCATACAAATATATTTGTTCGAGCCCAAGTACTTCCCTTGTCAGTGCAACTTGCAGTGGCTGTATTACTAGATTATTAAAATAAGTTTATTTAGAAATCGGCCGCGGTGGACTAGTGGTTATGCTCCTTGTCTCTGGTCCCGAGGGTCGCGAGTTCAAACCCGGCCGGGGTCGATGGATTTTTTTAGGATGGAAAATCCAAGGAGCAAGTCCTCCGGGAGGGACTTTAAGCCGTGGGTCCCGCGTCTGAAGATTTTCAGGCTCGTAAAAAACCCTTAAGCCTGAATGAAAAGGCCTCTAAGCAAAATATACCTAATTTTTCCGTCCTAGTACTACCTTGGTTTCCTAGATGTCAGTATGAGGCGGAACGCTGACCACGGACCACTTAAAATGACATCTATACGAAAACAAGTGTAACAGAGTTTAGTATGGTTCAAATTCTTCCCTGTAGGGGGAGAGCGCGTAAATCTGTGTTAAGGGAAAACATGGGCTTACAAGAAGAAGTTTATTTAGAAGTTAAACATTTAATTCCATGGCATTTCAAACAGTGGGTCTTTAAGAAGAAGAATTACTTCGTATGGAAGAGATTTTGCAGGTTTTCTTGGCAGTTTTTTAAGCGTTCCAGGATCTAAAATAAACAACGGCATGCCACTGCAAAAGTTTTTTTCATTTGTCGAATTTTTTAATGTAAATGTCTTACTACTTTCAGCTCCTTTCTTCTTATATCTTAACGAGAAGTTGTTTCTTCACATCAATTATTTATTGGACACATTAATTATTTAAAGGGAATCCATTTTAAGAGGAAACCTCGCATCATTCTGTTGTCGCCGCTGTGAGCAATACGATCGCAGCGTAGGTGACAATGTACACAACATCCCAGAGGTTAGTTGCTTCAATGTGTTGTAGTCGGACGCATTTCGCTTGTTGTCGTATGTTACATAAGAATGTAATCGAAAATGAAGTATATGGTTGAACAGCGAATTTATTTGAAGGAATGTTACTTATTGAGAAAAGAAGGCGCGATCGGAGATTTTCTCAAAAATATCTTGACTGTACGATTCCTACAAAATCTTGTCTATCGAAGTTGATGAATAAGTGATATACAACAGGTTCAGAAAGTAGCAGATAATTTGTTCAAACGATGTGAGGCATGTCTTACTGCGGACGGGGGTCATTTTCAACAATATCTTAAATAAATGGTGAGTAATAAGCCTCTATGTGTAATCCTATTTTCTATAGTAATCTAAATTAGTTGAGTTATTTATATTTTGTAGCTTCTAACTGTCTTCATTTACCGGTAGTAACGGAACACGCTCCCCGCCGGAGCAAACACAATACCGAGAAAAGTGAGAGTCGCTGCAACGGTGTAAAAAGGTTTCCCCTTAAAATGGATTCTATGTATATATATATATTATATATATATATATATATATATATTTCAATGATTTCTAAGCATGCCAGCCTTGATTGAAAAGTGCATTATGAATTGAATTATATATATTAAGCATAAAAAAAATCAGTGTTATGAGTGTAAGAATTAAGATTTTAAAACTTTAATATTGGCCTATATATTAAATTATAAACATTCTAATTGTGAATTTAAGTAGTTCTATGTAATAAACAAGTTAAAACTTGTTTCATCTTACCTCATATTCATTGATTTTATTTAGGACACGTTTCAAAACATCTATGTTTTATCCTCAGCTTGTCCACACTGGTTCTACGTATTGTAACTCAAATGCAATTAGCGAAAATTGCCAGTGAACATGTTAAAAAAATGTAATTTTGGTGAGGTTATTACAGTTTTGGATCAATGTGCACCATTGAGGTTATTATACCTGAAACATAATATTGAAATGAATAGTAAATGTAACTAAAGGGAAAAAGTCTGCCTAACCGGTTTAGGCAGAAACTTTTCACTTTAGTTATATTACTCTAAAAAAAAAAAAGGATTAAAATGATAAAATTGTATATTTGATATGTGTTGAAGACAACAGGGAAAGAACCAGGTAAGTCACTGTTTTGTCAAAATGCAGTTTGAGGTGCCATTAGATTCTCTTTCGAAAGCACTATCATTTACAAGTGTGAAACAGTAAAATGTACCTTTTAGTCATGGATTTATTTAGCACCAAATTTTGGCACACAAGTAAGGATATATGTACATTGTACAACAACAAAAGAAATTATGTTTTTTTTATGTTTCAAAAAAATTACAACTATTTTTTCCCTATATTTTTTCAGTTATAATAATAATTTATTTGAACTAGCAGAGTTAAGACCGTAAGGCCTTCTCTTCCACTCAACCAGCAATAAATATTGAATGCAGGAAATATTTACACAAGATCATAACATATACAATTATAAGAAAATATTTATATAAATTAAACTAAAATTATGGTGAATCAAGTCAATAGTCAATACTATTAGTGATGTAAAAAATCATAAATCATCAATTAATCATCTGAAAGTAATAGTAGTTGTACAGCAAGGTTCATTGGACTTGCGGCCACTAGCATGGACACTGCATGGGCAGCGCGTGTTTTCTAATTTTTGCCCGAACAAATCACTTCCTGAACGACTTGTTCCTTGAATTTTTCCATCCTAAAAAGTCCATCGATTCTGCCTGGATTTGAACCCGCGATCCTCGGGAGCAGAGGCAGATCATCGAAGCCATTTCAATTAAAGTAAAAAATAGGTGGGTGTTTCAACATATGTATTTTGATAAAAAAATGCTATCTCGAAAATAAACTAGAAAAAGAAATTGGGTACTGTTCGCCTACACTAGGGTCTAACTGCCATAATAATAAAATACTATAAAAAACCGATAAAGGATATACATATATATTTGTTTATTATATCAGAAATTAGGAAATAAATAACCGCATTGAAATACAATTTAGTCTTTTCTCAAAGGACCTTTTAAATATAAAAAAGCGAGTAAAAATCTATAATGTTTTATATCCTGGATCAAAACCATGTCACAAGTTTGTTTTCAAAACTTTCCATTGCTTGTTTAAAATTACAATTGTGCTTTTCCCTCTATCAAGTCCTGGGTTCGATCGAGTGTGCTCGCCTGCACATAAATCGATAGGGCTTTAAGATGTAAATACTACTTAGTACAATTATGTAACCTGAATTCCGGATATCATTCCCTCGTGAGGTCTCTTTCCTTCTATCATTCTTCATCCTGTATGCTTCTTTGCATCTGAAATTCCCTCGTTTCTAACCTATCTGTCAATTTTCCGTGCTACGGCCTACAGTAGTTAACTTTACAAAAAAAAATCCAAATGGTGTTGTTCCCTTAAGTCCTTCCTAATTCGTTCGGCAATATCTCATCTGTTCTCTTGAATTTCTTTATTTAACTTTTTACATTACTCCTGATTATGCGTGGACTTTATTCCTTGTCTTGGGTCCCCATCTTATCTATGGGTTTAACCTCTCCCTTTTGTCATCTCCTACTCCTTTACTTTCCTCTTAATTTCCATTTACGTTTTTGGGTCAGTTCCTGGTCTCATACGTGTACCATTTTAATATTTTAGATCTTCCATATAATATGAGTCCACCGCTGTGGTCTCGAGGTAGCGTGCTGCCTTGTCAAGCAACGGGCCCGGGTTCGATCCCCGGTCGGGGCAGTTTTTCTGGATGAGGTTTTATCGGGGTCTTTCCTCACCTGTAAGATAAATGTCAAGAAAACTTTAAGGCCCAAACGGTCCCCGAAATCATATGGCCATCATCATCATCCTTCACCGGTATGGAAAGCAACGGGAAGCTACCACACTTACAATTCCCTAGCAAAGCTGCAAGCATAGCATGAAAATGATATGATTGCAATGAAGGACCTGCCTTCGGGCAGAATTACTATGGATGGATATAATATGAGATATCCTATTTTATGTAAGTGTATTGGAGATGACAATATTTCTATGTATTATTTTACTTCTTTATTTTATTGAAATGGAACCTTCAAAGGCAATTATGTAACTTCATTTATTAAGCTTAGGATAATATTGTTACTCTGTTTTAACATGGCACCCATTATACTTGTCTCAAGATTTAGAATTTAAGTTTTGTTCCGTATAGTGAGTTGTCGGTGATTCTGTATTTTTGTAATGTGAAATTGTATCGAACTGGCCGTGAAGAGTTTACTTCTCCCCACTCTGTGATTCTCATCAACCTAGCTCTGTTTTTCTCACAGGTTTCTCTATGGTTTTTCTATTGTGTATTCCTCGCTGTTAAAATTTGTGCTTACGTAAAATTGTTGGTCTTTCTTCTCGAATAAAGGTGGTAGTTGGAGGTTGGTACTGGTTATTATATTGTACGTTGCACGTGTAAGATTTTTAATCGAACTATAGTGAAACAATTTTTTTTTTTTTTTTAATCTCGTAATGGCAGATTATTTAATTTGCGGAGGTACGGGTTATGTTCCGGAAGATGGGTTAACAGGTGCCCAGTTATTTGCTAATGGAGATGGTTTAACTTACAACGACTTCATATTATTACCAGGATTCGTTGATTTTACGGCAGAAGAAGTGGAACTTACCTCAGCGCTTACAAGGAAAATAACCTTAAAAGCCCCATTGGTCTCATCACCAATGGACACCGTCACTGAATCTGAGATGGCAATAGCCATGGCTTTATGTGGAGGTATTGGTATGATACATCACAATTGCACCCCTGAATATCAAGCTAATGAAGTGCACAAAGTAAAGAAGTACAAGCATGGTTTTATTAGAGATCCCGTTGTGCTTAGTCCCATGAATACTGTAGCTGATGTTTTCCAAGTTAAAAAGGACCATGGATTTTGTGGAATTCCAATTACTGAGAGTGGAAAACTTGGTGGAAAATTAGTTGGCATAGTAACCTCAAGAGATATAGATTTTCTTGATGTAGGAAAGGATAGTTCTCTCAAGTTGGGAACTGTTATGACAAAACTTGAGAGTCTTGTCACAGCATCCTCAAATGTTACTCTTCAAGAAGCCAACAGTATTTTGGAAAAATCAAAGAAAGGAAAATTGCCAATAATTAATGAGAGAGATGAATTGGTAGCTCTTATTGCACGTACAGATCTTCAGAAGTCTCGTAACTACCCTGATGCATCAAAAGATGAGAATAAACAACTTCTTGTGGGTGCTGCTATAGGTACTCGGGAGGAAGATAAACTGAGGTTGCAGCTTTTGCATCAAGCCGGTGTGGATGTAGTGTTATTGGATTCTTCACAGGGTAATTCTGTGTATCAGATTAATATGATTCGTTACATTAAACAAACATATCCAGAACTGCAAGTGATTGGTGGCAATGTAGTAACAGCCGCTCAAGCAAAAAATTTAATAGATGCCGGTGTGGATGCTCTTAGGGTTGGAATGGGTAGTGGTTCTATCTGCATCACACAAGAAGTGATGGCAGTGGGACGTCCACAAGGCACAGCAGTATATCGTGTTGCAGAATATGCACGTCGTTTCGGTGTCCCTGTTATTGCAGATGGTGGCATACAATCAGTAGGACATGTGCTTAAAGCTCTAGCTTTGGGAGCATCCACAGCCATGATGGGATCTTTAATGGCTGGAACTTCTGAGGCACCAGGAGAATATTTCTTCTGCGATGGTGTCAGAGTTAAGAAATATCGTGGGATGGGAAGCTTAGATGCAATGTCGCGTAAGGATGCGAAGGGATCAGCTATGGATCGTTATTTTCATAATGAAAATGATAAAATGAAGGTGGCACAAGGTGTGAGTGGTTCCATCGTTGATAAGGGATCTGTTCTGAGATTCTTACCATATCTCCAATGTGGTCTTCGTCATGGTTGTCAAGATATTGGTGCTCGCAGTTTGTCAATTCTTCGGTCTATGATGTATTCAGGAGAACTAAAATTTGAATGTCGGACCCAATCAGCACAGATTGAAGGAAATGTCCATAGTCTGTTTTCATATGAAAAACGATTGTTTTGAATGTACTTAACAGTAATTAATTTCACATTATTTGGACTTGTGTATTTTTAATTACTAGTCTTCGAGTCCATTATACTTTGGTTTGAATTGGAGATTCTATGCCATGTATCAGTCTATATAAATTAAAAAAAAAAAACAGAAAATGTCTGAAAATTGCATGAGAAGTTGACATAAAAATAACCTAAATATGTTTATCATCATTAGAACATGTATTATCATTGCTAAAATAGAACAGCCAAATATGCTAACAAAAAGAAGTCATTGCCAAGTATGTACCTAACCCGAATTTTTAAACATATTAGCAATTGGTTTATAACTAAAACGTGAATGCTTATTGGCATTTACATCGCTAATGTAAATGCTGTCCGATAAATATTTCCATTGCAAAATTCATAGACTGATACCTGGCGTAGAATAGCCATGGAAGTTGTAAAATGAATTGTTTAAGCAATAGTGAGGAAAATGTAATGATTCATATGGTGCTTATCATTAGGAATGGTTAATTTACTAGCATAAATACATAACACCAAATATGCTTAAGGGGAAAGAAACTGATAAATTATATCTGTTAAAATTAATATTGCTCTCAATTATAATAATTGCTATGATTCTTCATTTTTGCAAAACTATTATCATTAACAATATGTAGAATTAAAGTCCAGCCGCTGGATCTCTGGCTCTGATGTTTAGGTTGTACGAGGGGTAAAAAGAGAAACTCGCCCTCTACTAACTCTAAACGTATAAATATTAAAGACCTGATTCAACTAGATCTTTTAATATCTTAGTATAAACAATAAGAGAAAAAAGTACCACTTAGCAGTGTGTAATGTTTCATTGAGTCTCACTGTGATTTATTACAGTGATGTTACTTTGTATTATCAGAGGTTCTCTCTTCAATATTCGATGCACCCATGGACATTTAAGCCAGTTTAGTTATATTCATTAGAACTTGCAGGAAATTCCTAACAATAGTGTCTAAGTTTGGAAACTGGAACAACACCCAATAGGTAGGCTAAGAATGAGAGGGAAAATAACATTAACCAAGGAGGTGAATTATATAGTGGATCAATGGAAAACATTAGCTCAGGATAGGGATGTGTGGAGAGCGAATGAATTAGTTACAATACATAGTAGTTAGTGAAAAAAGTTCATCATAAAACTTGGCAAAAAGTGCAATATCCTAACTTATAGAAATTTTAAAAAATGCAAAAATTACCATTGTAGAATTTAGTTGCCGATCAGGTATATATTTATGAACATATAATACTTTGTGAGAAAAAGTATCAGAAATAGGGAAGAAATAAAATGGAGATTCACACAATCTAATTTAAATATTGTGAAAAAATATGATTGATCCAAAAGTTGGATAAGAATCATGGGAAAACAGCAGCGGCGTGCATTCAACCCCAGCACTGTTGGGGTAATTAGTATATTAATAATTTTGAATTAAAAAATTAATATATTTGCCAGATTCCATTCAAATCAATTGTGCGTGAACATAAAAATTCAAAATTCCCACCATGCCAGCAGACATGTATTGCATTTGGTTTCTCCATACAGAAACACAATGAGTGTTTCCTCTATGTTATCCCCATCAACACCAGCTATTGCGCTACAGATGAATCCATGCAAGCCTGGTGCAAGCGAATTGCATCACTGCCTGCTATGTCCAACAATAATCCACTAGACGAAGCTTGTGTCTTATTCCATTGACTTTTTTATTGAATACTAGCTAGCTGTACCCAGTTAACGTCACAACTCAAATAAGAATACATTTGATGAATTAAACGTGATTGGCTGATTTGGGAAGCACCAATTCCTCAATAATAGAATTTTTCGAAATAACATTTCTTAATTTATAATATTTAATTTACGCTAGTTACTTACTTACTCACTGGCACTATCGAACCCGTAAGTTCATGGCCACACGGACATAAGCTCTCCATACATCCCTATTCTGAGCTAATGCTTTCCAATCATTCCCTGTATAATCTACTTCCCTCAAATCATAGTTAATGTTATTTTCCCACCTCATTCTTGGTCTACCAACTGGGCGTTTTCCCTCTGGCTTTCCTACAAGAAGCTTCCATGCAAGTCTTTCATTCCCCATACGTGCAACATGTCCTGCCCATTGCAGTCTACGAGACTTAACTGTTCTTATTATATCTGGCTTCCTATAAAGACCATATAGTTAATTGTTATGTAGTCTTCTCCATTCACATGTCTGTTCATCTCTCTTTGGTCCAAAAATTTTCCTAATTAATTTATTCTCGAATACTTGTAATCTCCTTTCCTCCCTTAAAGTAAGAGTCCATGTTTCGCACCCATATAATATAACTGGTAGAATAATAGTTTTATATATTTTCAGTTTAACGTTTTTTGAAAGGAGTTGGGACATAAGAGTCTCTGCAATGCATAATAGCACGCATTCCCAGAATTGAGCCTATGTTTAATTTCTTTGTGCATCTCATTCCTATTTGTGATTATTGTTCCTAGGTATTTGAATTTAGCCACTTCCTCAAAATTTCCCTCATTTGTCATTAGCTGTCCATTTCCATTATATAATGTATTTCAACGTGTGACCATATATTTAGTTTTATTGATATTTACTTCCAGTCCTAATTTCTTAGTGTTACTCAATAGTGTGTGCGTGTTGTCCTTTAGTATCTCCTCGCTATCTGCCAATAGTACTACATCATCAGCATAAACTAACAGCTTATTAATACCATTGAGTTGTAGGCCTTCCTCATTCTCTAAAGATTTAATGGCATGCTCTAGTACAAAATTAAATAGTAGAGGAGATAGTGAATCTCCTTGCTTCAACCCATTCTGGATTTCAAAAGTGTCCGAAAACTGTTTGCCTACACGCACTCTACTCTTTGTGCCATTTAGACACATTCGTATAAGTCTAAATAACTTTTTAGGAATTCCAAACTCCAGCAGGATACTATATAACTTCTCCCTCTTAATTGAATCATATGCTTTTTTGAAATCTACGTATAGTTGATATACAGTACCAATATATTCCCATCTCTTTTCTAAAATCTGTCTTATACTAAAAATCTGATCTGTTGTAGACTTGTTTCTTCTAAATGCACATTGATGATCAATATAGGGAGTAAGTCTGCTTACTAATATATTTGTTAGAATTTTGTTGGACGTTGAAAGTAATGAGATGCCCCTGTAGTTGTTGCAATTTCTTATAAATTGGTACGATAATTGATTCATTCCATTCCATTCATCTGGAAGAGTTTACGCTAGTTACATTTTTACAAAAATACAAAAAAAATAAAATTATGCAGTACGTTTTGTCAGCTATAGCAACCTGTTAATTTAAGAAGCTCTATTTATATTGTGTAACTGAATAACAACAATTGGATTATTATGAATGTGTATATATTATTTGTGGAAAGCAACAGTTGAATTTAATATCGACACTGAGTTCGTTCAAATGCATTATTAATATATTTTTACAAGTTACTGATGAATGTGATTTGTCAGTTTTGTAAAAATGAGTGTTTGTGACTGTAAAATTTACAAACGAGACCATTTTCGTGCAGCTGACCTTTCAACAAGAAAAATGACATTGTACAACAAGGTAGGCCAACTGCAGATTTACCGGATCTAAAAAAAAATATACTAGGCATTTTAGTATCATACCATTTATAAACTATAAGTCACATTTTCTTGTCATACAGTTGGGGTAATTGCTCTGACCACCACATGCCAATGGAAAACAGAATTGCCAAACTAACTGTTGTAATACTGACTGATCAAGATTCTCACTTGGTGGAAGGAAAATTGATCATGATTCTCATTTGGTGGAAGGAAAATTTTAACTAAATGTTGCTAACCTACCTCAAATTGCAATCTTACTACCCAATTATATCGAAATGTAAGGAAGTTACTGTTTTTTTCTCACAAATTTTATGTTTGATTTATATGAAATTCTAATTAATTTTTCTCCTATTTCTCATTATTTTTTTAAACCCAACAGTATATATATATATATATATATATACACACACACACATATACACCTCAGGTCAGCAACTAAATTCTTTCTATTATTATATAAAACTTTCCTCATTACAGGATTTCCTCAAGGACAAAGTGATGGTAATTTGCATGTATTTTGTTTTTTTTTACTGTAATGTAACATCTCCAAATGTACTGAAAGGGAATGTAATGTGCTTCAAATTAATATACTTACCTCTACACACTTCTCGAAAATAAGAATGTCATGCATTAGTAGAACAAGAAACTTTCATCTTTGGACCATTCTACTGCAGTTGGTCATAAAGTGGGTCTATGATGTTAAACTTTTTTCATTTGAACTAATATTGTCCTGGGACTTGATATGTCTTGTAATATGATAAAAACATTTAGGAAAAACTGCACTTAAACTAGCGTGAAATATTTTCAAAGAACAACAGTGTGCATGCGCCAGAGTTTATAGAGCCAGCGATAACCCACAATCGATTATCATCCTCGATTACTATCCATCGCTATGAAATTTAAATGACCAATATTTGCAATAAATTCCCAAATCTATGTTTAAAAAATATATTAATAATATTAAAATTACCAAACGTTTATTAAAAATGGGTCTATACTTATCACTCCCTAACACTGATCCAACCAGCGATAGAAAAATCATAGACTAAGTAATATACTCTGTGGAAAAAATAGCATCACAATATTGTCTAACAGTGTCATAATATTGTGATTTGCATATTTAAATAAATACTTCAAAATTATCTAATAATGTTACAAAAATTGTTTGAGAAAGTTTAAAATATTAGATAATGTTAAATACAAAAGAAGAGCTATAGTTTACAACAATATAACTGAAAAATCAAGCGCTAGTAAAAGTGCAGTTGAGCCAAACATTTACCTACCAGTACTATACAGTAAAAGCTCCTTATTCGGGTGGGATATGATCCGTAAATATGCCGCGAATACAGAAACCGTGAATATGGGATGGTAGTTTATGTGGGTATATAGGGGATATGTTCCAAGGTTCCAAAATAAAATAAAAATTATCAAAATAAAATCAATTTAATGAGAGATTTTGAACAATTTCTATTATTATTGTCAGGCTTAGGATAGGTCTTGAAGAACTTAGTAATTTTTTTCCTGTTTTGCCGCTTTTGAAAGGTCTTTCAGTTCAGATTGATATTTAGCTGTGAATTCAGTAGTAGAGTTCCTTATTTTGTCTTCGGATTTCTTGATGAATCATACAGTTAATTTATTAACATTGAAATGGCATGATATGGATGCAAATGACTCGCCAACATGTAAACGGTCAAGTATTTCTATTTTTTACTTAAGCGGTTACACTACTTTTTTCTGCTTCTTTCCTTTTACTCGACATTATAAATTAGGAACAAAACTGAAGAGACGTGTTATTTAATCAAAATTATTACAACAAATGGCAAGTTGAAACGATAAAACACTGATCATGGCGAGGGCAGCATTTATCAATGGACATAGCAGCATGCAAAATATGGCGGCAGCGGATTTTAACATGGAACTTTAGGTTTAGTGACAATAAAGTTTGTTTTACTTTGATATTATTTGTCCATTTTGTTTGAATCGCTGTTTGTGAATGCCGCCTTGGCACATGCCTATGGTAAAAAAAAAAGATGCTGATGTGTTAATTGTGGATACTAATCCTTGTAATATACCGACTAAATCCGCAAATAAAGACTTTTTAGTCGCGAATACAGGAACCGTGTTGCAATCTTTTAACCTGCGAATAATGTAACTGTGAATAAGGAGCTTTTACTGTATAGTAAGGAAATGCACCATTACATGTTGGTCTAAAAAAGAAAACATGTTAGCACACAAACATATGTACGTAATCTAATTCAAGATAATTTGTAATCTTGTGATGTCTAGTCTAGCATGCAGTGGGCTGCATTTCCTTAACAATACTTTTATCTGTGTAAGTTTCCATTAGATTAGTAGTTATACTTACATTTATAAATAACAATACTGTAAAATTGAATTTTTACATAAATGAAAGTTCTGGTTACTTTTGGATCTTTAAGATGTTATGTAACCATCCTTTTTCACTTTTATTATCGAAAATACATATCAGGATTTAAATAAATGCCATTAACTGAAAATGTGTCAAATGGTCCCTTTTTATGAGCATGTACACATAGAGTAACAGAGGCACATGCTGCTAGGCCGTGCATATACATGATTTTTAAATTAATTATATATAAAATTCCAGACATCAAAAGGTTACTAAAGGATGTTACTTATAACCAACGTTGTTCAAAATATATATTGATAATTGTACAAAGAATTGTTCAAGACACTGCAAATACATGGAAATTCAAATAGGAGATAATTATTACCTACACAATTTACTATTCGCAGATGATCAAGTAGTGATTGCTCAGGATCCAGATGATTCATCTTTCATGTTAAGGAAATTGAAGATAGAATACAAAAAATAAGGATTACAGATAAATTATAATAGAATATCTTTCATTGGGTACAACAGACGAGTTAAAATGTAATTCAGGAAGAATACATAATGTTAAAAATTGTAAATATTTAGGATCTATATTAGATTCTGAATTCAACTACAGAAATTGAAAGAATAATAACTGATAGAAGAAGAATCATTGGTATGTTGAACCCGGTGCTTTGGAATAGAAATAAAATACACAGAACGAAGAAAATTATATTTCTTCCTCTTCCTTCCAAGTATTAGGCCAAGGCCTGTTACGATCCTATAGAAAATTTTCCCTCCAGCGTCCTTCTGGGAAATTCTCGTATAAGACTTGAAAGCATAATACAGTGGAGGAAATTGGTATAAAGCCACTTGCTAAAAGGGTTAACACAAGTTTATTTACTCTTTCTTTGGCATTTTTCTATATTAACTTAGGAGGTGATTGAGTATAAAACACACACAAATAATGTCAAAATTAATTATCCATTTCCGTCCAAAAAAGTACATGAAAACTGAAACCACTCTCACATATGGGTGAAAATTAGTATAAAGGCACTTTGTGTATTTCACAGATTAAACCAAAAAGACTGAGCGCGAAGTTTACAACAAAGTTCTAAAATTTAGTTGAACCTCCATTGTTGTTAATTAGTTAATTACTTGGAAGATTCTCTTTGGCATTGACTTGATGAGGATGTTTATTTCTTCCACTGAGATTGAAGCCCACTCTTCCTGAATAATATTTTTCTGCTCAGTCACTGTCCCAAACTGCCGTCCATTGCGATACACACGCCTTGCCAGGATCCCCCATAAGTTCTCAATCGGGTTTAAATCAGGACTTCTGACTGGCCATGTCAAAAGTGGTATTTCTTTCTTCCTGAACCACTCCTTTGATTTAGCAGACACGTGAATGGAAGCATTATCTGGCTGAAAAATTAGATCTTCACCAAATTCCTCATACATTCGTATCAATTAGGACTCCAGAAGCTCCTCAGTGTAGGACTCAGAATTCATCTTGGTGCATATCCATGCTATTTTTGATCTTTCTTTAAACCAGAATGCTTCCCAAATCATAACGCCTCCACCACCGAAGTTTCTACTCATTCTAACTTGCTCTTCAGTACGAAGGTCGTTCCAGTAATACTGAAGGCCATCAGGCCCGTCCAGATCAACTTTTTCTCATCACTGAACATTACTTTATTCCAGGATATGTGTTCTTCAGCAAAAGTCATTGTAGCTTTCTTATGTGCATTGTTCAGAGGTAGTTATTAAGACTTTTTTGAATTTTAGGTTCTTGTCTTCTGACAGAATTTGTCTTAGTCGTCTGGCTGTTAGACAACTTCAAATCAGCCTGGATTTGAGAAGAAAACATATTCTTACCTTTTGCTTTACGTAAAATGACATGTTTAGTGCTCTCAGACAATTTTCTTGTCTGTCCATATCTCCCATTTTTTTCATATTGTGAGCCCAGTTTGACAAAATTATCAATGACACATCTTGAAGCCCCAATTTCGTAGGTATTTGTCTATTGGAAAGGCCCATCTCCTTGTAGGCACTAACTCTTGATTTCTCTTCATTTGATAGAGGCTTTCCACATGGCATTGTACTTACTGCTGACTTGTAACTGATGAACGATGCTCACAGACATGTCGTTTCCATGTAATTGCAGTGTTTTGTTTATATTTATGTCTCTGTAAGAGCCAGAAGTTGACCTGCCTTTATACCGATTTCCACCCCTAGGACAGCGTTTTCTTAGATTTTACATATTATTTACATATATAATAAATACAAAATGAGGAGACCTGTATGAAATTATGTCCAAGATAATTATATGTAATCTATGACACACGTACGATATTTGCATAAATATTTCAGGTTGTTTTACTACTAAAAGTTAGTGGCTTTATACCAATTTCCTCCACTGTAATAGTCCCTTCGATTGGTTGCTGCCATCTTATAGCCTCTGGTCAGGCTTTTCTGGAGAAGAAAAGAAAAAATGGAAGGAAGGAAAGACTCCCTAGCCCTCGGATGCCCTAATAGTGTCGGGGTCGAAAAAAATAAGAGTTAACCAAAAAGGTTAGATAGTAAAGTTAAAAGAGTCTGGTATAAGTAAGTGGAAGAAATACCAGATCGGTTAAAGATAAAAGTAAGGAGCAAAACACAAGTAAGTGGAAGCAATGTTTTGCTCAGCTTGGGCACCTTGTGGTCGCCATCCACATATCCCCTAGATGGGGACCCCTGAGGGGTAATTTATTAATCATTAATGGAGATATGTATCACTAGTAAGTACATATGATGTAATTTTTTTTTACATTATCTGCCTGTGTTATTTCAGTGTGATAAGCAAGATATCACTAGCAGGAATTTAAATATAATTACCTTTTATTCCATTAATACAAATTAAAATAGTATCATTCTGATAAAAGTTTTTCTTGTCAAAAATTATCAGTACATTTAAAATTTATGGTGAATAGCTATTGAGGTTACAAAGTAAAATGTTAAAATGGGTACCTGATACATCACTTGTCCTCAACTATAATACACTTCTGTTTAAAATCTTCATCAAACAATTAAAACATGTAGGGTCTTGCTATTATGCTTTACAGACACTTTTGATGTCCCAACTCCTTTAAAAAAATATTATATTTCAAGTTCTGTTACAAAGCACTTTATTATATGGGTCTGAAATGTGGACAGTAAGAAAAAAGTCAACAAGCTGTTAGCAGTAGAAATGGATTTTTGGAGGCAATCAACAAGAATTTCAAGAAGGGATAAAGTCAGAAACAGCACAATAAGGGAAACTGTGCAAGTTGAAAAAACATATTAGAAAAAATAGAAGAAAAACTTTGAAATGGTATGATAGTTTCATACTGTTTAGTAATTTATTATCAGAATGTAAAATCTTATAATGCTGGGATGTTAACTGCTCTATCTAACCGTATTGGTGATGTAGCTTTACCTCATAAGAATGGAGGAAAGTACATCCTTGATTGGAAAGCTAATGGAAGAAGTGGAAGAGGCAGACCTACAGAACATTGGTTAGATGGAGAGAGGAGAAGTACGGAAGCTAGAGATTTGAGGGAAGAAGATGCTTTGGACAGGAACCTCTGGCGACAAATCACTTAGGCTCGAATCTATGAACGCATTAGACCGTAAAGCCGTTCTCTGCCTGTACTCTGCTGAGAAAGCTGCATCCAAATATGTTTTTGCATACTCAAAAATCTGTTTGTGCGATAATAATTGTTGAAATTCCTAAGCTACCTGGCAAGGTGACTTAGCAGAGAAATGAATCGTGAGCAACCCGATGGTAACCGATGTAGTTTGAAACCTTGCTGCTTTATCCAAGATGTCGGTCCTTGAAGACTTCGATCGTGTTTTCAGTATACGCGGAGAAGAGGAATTTGATAGAGTCTACCAAAGAATTCAACTGGAAGAACAGGAGAATCGGCATAATATTGCGCGATGCAGACGTAGTCATATATGGTATTATTTGCGGGATGCAAGCATAAATGCGTTCCTCTAGCAGATGGAAATAACGGAAGTGGGTTTATCGCTGAGAATTCTGGGTAATTTCTTGCCAATATTACGAAAACGATGACTTTCATGCATGACCAGTTAGTGGGTAGCTAATTCGATCTTTGCACTTGCTCACGGAACGTCAGCTCACCAGTGATTGGAAGTAATATGAGTAGAGACTAATGTATTTGCATGCGGCCCTTAGTGTTGAAGTAGAAACACTATATTGTGTAATATTCCTAATAAATTAATATATATACATATATAATGGGGGCCAAGTTGATATAATCATATTTAATAAATGAAGAAACAATAAAAAAATATGAACATAATAATAAAAATTGAAAATATAAAGTGTTTAAATCAAAATGAATCTGTTCTAAGTATATTATTAAATTGCAATAAAAGTAAACAATAGGGCTCGTTCTGTCGGCTTGCAGATGTCTTAACATCAACATCCAAGACTCTTTGATATGACCTCTCCAGAGCAACAGAGTTTTGTATCGCAGACCAAACAGTATTAGTCGTTCAAAATATCTCTGCAGGCGGAAGAATTACGAAGCTCTGTTTGTTGCTACACGTGACGTCATATAAGGCAGTGTACACTGTCAGCGTCCCACATCCCATTCCCCTCTGCACTTCTAGATAGCAGTGTCACGTGTTCTATTCCTGCATAAGCACAACTGCAGTGCCCTCCGTCAACAACTGCGCTTACTCCTTAAACGGGTAATACACGCTAGATTGGATGAGGTAGGTCTTGGTTCCATAACCAACAGAACTGAGCTTATTGAAGAAACAGGTTCTTGCTCAATCAAAATTGGACTATTGTATAATGGTGTATTGTCATGTTTATAGATAGATCATATTACAAAATATTGAGAAACTCTAGATGATACCAATCAATGTAGACATGTTCAAGAAATTCATCCTCATGCTGGCAGAAGTGTTATGTTTTGGACAGAAATAATGATGGGACAGCGGATCCTTGAAATTCTCATCTAGCTTGAATTGAATGGTCTCCTGTACATTCATTAAGTGCTAGAAGCATTTGTGTGACCCTTCAAAACTGCTATTGGTGATTGATCTTAGCAGACGTCAATGCAAAACCGCACCATCATATAGCAGTGTCTCAATTTCTTCAAAGGCAGAGCATCACTTGAATGCATGGTCTTTACACATGAATACAATTGAAGATGTATGGGAAATGTTGCTCAATTCACCTGACAATCTTCAGGAACTTTCTGCAGCTGCCGTTTGGCTCAAGACAAACTTCATTCAGAGCATGCATCGCAAAGTGTAAGAATTCATCCATATACATGGTACAAATACTTATTACTCTTATTAGTTATTATTGAAGACTGCTAACACCGAAAAATTCTGAAATTTTTTAAGTTTTTTTTGTCAGGATTTAAGCCGAGAAGAGAACTTTTTGTTCCTTTTATATAACTAACTCACTGGCACTATCGAACCCATAGGTTCATGGCCTCGCGGGCATAAGCTCTCCATACGTCCCAATCCTGAGCCATTGTTTTCCAATCATCTCTGTATAATCTGCTTCCCACAAATGATTGCTAATGTTATTCTCCCACCTCATTCTTGGTCGACCAACTGGCCTTTTTCCCTCTGGTTTCCCCACAAGAAGCGTCCATGCATGTCTTTCATTCCCCATTCGTGCTACATGTCCTGCCCATCGCAGTCTACGAGACTTAACTGTTCTCATTATATTTGGCTTCCTATAAAGACCATGTAGTTCACTGTTAAGCAGTCTTCTCCATTCACCTGTCTGTTCATCTCTCTTTGGTCCAACAATTTTCTTAAGAACTTTATTCTCAAATACTCGTAATCTCCTTTCCTCCCTTAATATAAGAGTCCATGTTTCACAGCCATATGATATGATTGGTAGAATAATAGTTTTATATATTTTCAGTTTAACATTTATTTGAAAGGAGTTAGGATATCAAGAGTCTCTGTAATGCATAATAGCAAGCATTTCCAGAATTGAGCCTATGTTTAATTTCTTTGTGCATGTCATTCCTGTTTGTGATTATTGTTCCTAGGTATTTGAATTCAGCCACCTCCTCAAAATTTCCCTCATTTGTCATTAGCTGTTCATTTCCATTATATAATGTATTTCTATGTGTGACCATATATTTAGTTTTATTGATATGTACTTCCAGTCCCAATTTCTTAGTGTTACTCAGTAGTGTGTGCATGTTGCCCTTTAGTATCTCCTCGCTATTGCCCAATAGTACTACATCATCAGCATAAACTAACAGCTTATTAATACCATTGAGTTGTAGGCCTTCCTCATTCTCTAAATATTTGATGGCATGCTCTAGTACAAAGTTAAATAGTAGAGGAGATAGTCATCTCCTTGCTTCAACACATTGTGGATTTTAAAAGTATCTGAAAACTGTTTGCCCTGCACACACCTTACTCTTTGTAACACATTCGTATAAGTCTAACTTTTTAGGAATTCCGAACTCCAGCAGAATACTATATAACTTCTCCCTTTAATTGAATCGTATGCCTTTTTTTGAAGTCTACATATAGTTGATGTACAGTACCATTATATTCTCATTTATTTTCTAAAATCTGTCTTAAGCTAAAAATTTGATCTGTTGATCTGTTTCTTCTAAATCCACATTGATGATCTTCTAGAATGTCATCTGTATAAGGAGTAAGTCTGCTTAACCCCTCAGCGTGGTTTGCCGTATATATACAACACCGGTTTCCTCCCTTCTGTGCGGTCATTTAAATGTCCACACAGTACCCCTGTGCTGTAGTATTTTTAAACTCTACTCTCCAAGTAACTTATTTTAGATACATATCAAATTGTGATTAATAGAATGTAAACATTGAATGACCATTCTATTATATTCTATAGTGTTCTGCCCAAGGGCAGGTCTTTCACTGCAATCATAGCATTTTCATTCTATGCTTTGTAGCTGTTCTAGGGAATTATAGGTGTGGCAGCTTCCCGTTGCTTCCACACCGGTGAATGATAATGATGATGGCCGGATGATTTTCGGGTACCGTTGGGGCCCTAAAGCTTCCTGACATTTGTCATACAGGTCAGGAAAACCCCCGAAATAAAACTCACCCAAGAAGCCTCTCCCGACTGGAATCGAATCTCGGTCAGCTGCGTGACAAGGCAGCACGCTACCTCGAGACCACATACCCAGTTCTAGAGTCGCACAATTCGTAAGTTTTAAAATCAAATTTGACAGTTTTAAGTGGAGGGAATTGTTTGCCCCTCCATAACCGTAATGATTCATCAATTACAATATCATGATTTGGAAGGTAGAGAGAATGGAATTTATTATTAAAATATTCAATGAAAGGGACAATTTAAAAAAAAATGAAGGACATTGGAAACCAACTTGTTTTGTGTTGTCTTAAAATGTATGGCACCATCGAACATAGAGGTCATGATTATGCATACATAACATCTCCATACTTTGCTATCCCAAATAATATTTTCCAATTATTCCTATATAATTTATAATAATATCCTCAACTCGTTTCCAAGTCAGGGTCGGGTCGAGGGATGAGATGAGAAGAAGCCACTATATATAGAGGTCTGTGTATGACAAGGGTGTGGCTGACCACGTCTGATGCACCACCACAGAGGCAGATGAACGAAATTAATGTAATGAGATGAATATTTAGAAATGATGGAATGAAAATGCGGCAGGGGAAGACGGGAGAAAACCCCGAGAAAAACCTGTCCAAGCTCCGTTTTTCCGCCACGAAACCAACATGGAGTGACCGAGACTCGATCTCGGAAACCCAGCAGTGAGGGTCTTGTATAATTTATCTCCCTCAAATCCTGGTTAATATTTTTCTTGCACTTTATGGTTATCCCCCCTACCAGTCACTTTGCTTCTAGTTTTCGTACACGAAGTTCCTATATAATTTCCTATTCATGCCACATGCCCTACCCATAGCAGCCTACGAGACTTGCAATGTTTTATTACATCTAGATTACATAGATATCACGTTTATGTTCGTCTTTCTTCCAAGTTACACCTCAATTTCCTAATAGATCTCTCATTGAGGTGATGTGCTAACCACATGTATCTTGTTGACATGTTGGCAAATAAGCTAAGTGTCAATAAATAAAACAAATAACAAAATGAAAGGGTTAATAACATTTTTGTTATTATATCTGTGGTCTCGTGGTGGAATACTGTCTTGTCATGCAGTGGGCTTTGAGGCCCAAATGGTCCATGGACATCATCTAGCTTTCGTCATCATTGTTACCATCAATATCATCCCCCTGGGTGGGAAGCTACCACACCATAATTCCCTAATGAAGCTGCAATCATAGCATGAAACTTCTAAGATTACAGTGAAAGACCTGTACTAGAACAGAACACTATAGAATATAGTAACGAAACAAAGAATGATATAGAATGGCGTTTTTCATCGGTTAATTACAAGTTACATTTAATTGTAGATGGAGATTTCCTAATACTTTCATCAAGATATAAGTTAAAATGCATTCATTTTTTAAATTGTTGCTAAAGGTTTACTTATAATTTATAATTCTAAACTTTATCTATTTATCCTTCATTCATATTTTTAAATTAAAGATTTTCCTAATTCCACACATCTTACTTACTTACTCATTGGCACTATCAAACCCGTAGGGTCATGGCCGCGCGGACATAAGCTCTCCATACATCCCTATCCTGAGCTAATGCTTTCCAATCATTCCCTGTATAATCTACTCAGATTCACTATGTACATTATATTACTGTGAACTAATACCTCAACGGAAAATCACCATGAATTTTACTATGTACATTATTTATAAAAGTTGGAGAATCTAAATTTTACTTGATATAAATTCATTTATATAATTACGGAAACTTGTTGAATATATTATCTTGGTTAATAAACTCCCGCTGGGGAGCACCTGTGTTGGAAGTGTGCAGTACATACATTACTATTATTGCTATTATTATTATTATTATTATTATTATTACCATTATTATTACTAATTTTAGTATCATTACCATTACCATTATTATTATTATTATTACCATTATTATTATTACTATTATCCCTCTATTATATTTTTTAATTTTTTTTATAATTCTACACATCAAATTCGCCACGTAAATTTGTTTTAGAAGTTGGAAATGTCTGAGACATGTGATTTTTGTCTATAAACACAAGATCCACGTCGGTTTTTGAAAGGAAGGTTAGTTATGAGACCACACAGTGGGACACTTTACAGATATTTCTTTTCGGCAAAATAGGGCATTCACTAGTTCGAAGGAAGGGCATAGCTGAAGAGAAAAAAAAATACAAAGAGTTTCTCCTTTCACTAATAAGTAGCTAACTCACTCCACATGCCTGTCGTAAATTATGTCTTTAACATGAGGGGGAGATTTTTCTACAACAGCAAGAAAAAATAAGTTCTCCAGAATGTTTTACAAACTCCGTATAGGCCTTGAAAATCATAGATGTATCAACGCGTAATGTATGGCAATCTGCATTTGGATATTTAAAAGTCCAGACGTATCATCACGTCCTTCTGCATCTGGGAAAGGAACGCCATGTTTAAATGTCCACGCTGATAGGTTAATAATATATTTGTTAGAATTTTGTACAAAGTTGAAAGTAATGAGATGCCCCTATAGTTGTTGCAATCAGTTTTATCTCCTTTCTTATAAATTGGTATGATAAATCAATTCTTTTCATTCATCTGGAAGATCTTTATCCCAAATTATATTAAGCAACTGGCTTATCTTGTCATTCAATTTTTCTCCCCCTGATTTCATCTGTTCTGCTGGGATCTCATCTGAACCTGATGCTTTATACAGATTCAATTTTTCAACCTCTAATGCTGTTGGTTCTGTGATTAGCATTTCTGCTATCTGTAAATTATCCTCTTCAATATCCTGTTCTGTATGTACATTTAATAGCTGATTAATGTAGCTTTTCCATCTATTTAATATACTCCTGGAATATCCCCATTTTCAGTCCTAATTATGTTTGATATAGCCTGAAACCCTTTCTTCTCTGTCCTAAATCCCTGATATAATTCTATATGTACCTATTTTTGGAATTCATTTCAAGATTATTAATCTTCTCTCTCAAATATTCCCTCTTTTTACTCTTTAGTAACCTTGTAGTTTCCCGTCTAATACTACCCAATTGCTCCAAATTTATCTCATTTGGCTCGTGTAACCATTTAATTTTCGCTAGCTTTCTTTTCTTTACAATGTCGGCACATTCCTCATCAAACTATTTCTTGTTTTGTCTCTTATTTAAATAACCGATGCTTTCTGATGCTGAAAAATTTAATAGTATCTCTTTATAGCCTCCCATTTTTTATTTATATAATAGTTATTATAAAATCATCAAAAGCTTAACTGTAAGAAGTCCATATATTGTTGTCATTCCATATTTTCGTTAAGATATGTGTATATATATAGGCCTAGCACATTTATTTTAATCCCAAGTGGATATGTATGAAAGGACTCAGAAGTAGTTTTATATTAAAAGAACTATTATGTTCATATGCTAGGCATTGAATATTGACCAATCCAATTTACAGCCCATGTCAGTTTGTATAGCTCATAAGGGAATCTCATTAATCCATTCATGTGTGTCACTAATTTAATTTTTTGTGGCAACATATTATTTTGCACTTTTCAACATAATCTAATGTTTAAATCAAACAATTATTTTTAAGTTAAATCCATGTATTAAAATATACTTTAAGATCTGTTAAATATTTTCTGAAAATTTTAAGGCAATCCGTTAATATATAACGAAAACATTTGTGCAGTTCTTTATAAGCAGTATTTTTTAACATTAGATATGTAGGACATTCTGGATTCCTTTAAGGACACTTAGTATTGAGCATCTGTTGTTCAGTAAACTTTTTTTTATTTGAAAATAAATGAAAATTTCTCTAAAACTTAAATAGATAACAAAACAAAAATTTCACCACTTATTAAACAGATCCTGCTGAGTTGATTAATGACCAAATTAAGCAATTAGTACTATTTTCTATTACTTGGCAATCATTATAACATTGAAGTGAAAATTACTGAAAATTTGCATTTTATGTTCATCTGGTACCATTTTCTCAGAAAGTGTTTGTAAGAACTGCATAATTTTTTTTTGTATTCTCGCTGTTTATGAATAGTTTGATACCTGAGGTTAAAAGTTTTGGAAGAATATCGTTCATTAAGTTTATAAGATTTCTTTAAAAAGTTTACAATTTTTATGAAAAATTGTTTGTACTTAAAATTTCTTTCTCAATTATATTACAATTTATCATAAGTAATGCCACGAGTAATTTCCAAATTATCGATAAATTCACAAGTCACAAAGTGATGAGTGGATTTATCTAGAGGATTTGGAAATGAAGAGTGGCATTTGTTAGGACTATTTAAGAAATAAAATTAAGTTGTTTATTCAAAAGTCATTATTTAAATATAGCTACTGGTATTTTTAAATATTTATATATTTAATGTAAACGGCGATGTTTGAAAACAAATCAGAAATGTTAGGTTATGTATATTCACTGCAACTTTATCATATTATTTATTTGCCAAATAGGACAAATAATGAAACACATCAAACTGTATATGAAGACCTCATTTTCAAAACGTCTCTTGTCCACTTTGCACCAAAATTGGTTTATTGTATTTCTGCATTCATCTGAGGTTCCTCTATGTACATATGCCATCATTTGGATTCAGAACTTCCTTTAAACGACTAAAAACTTGTGTAAAATGTGGCTATTGGAATCAAACTGACTCTTGTCCACAACAAAATGGCGACCATATTTACTTGCAGATTTGAAAACAAAATGTCTCATGTCCTTGTTTGTTGGTATACACATCTAGATTCTTTGGTTTCAAAATGTCTCACATCCATTTTCTGAGTATTTTTACAATCACATAAAATAACATGTTTTCTGCTATATTTGGCATTAATTCTCTTTGTTTTAAGGGAAATTTCAAGAGTGACAGCATTGGTAGCCATTTATAAAAGCTTTTATTTAAATTTCAACGGAAGTTTTTATTTGTATACTTCTCTGAATCTAGTGCTTATCAGTGAAAATTTCAAGTAGTGTAGGTGCATTTTGCAGCTATTTTATTTATTTCCGGACACGAAGATATCTCTTGGAAGACATTATCGTAAATAGGAATTATATTATTACCAAATTACAGTCCAAAGTTTTCGAATATATTGTCGAATATATTGTCTATAATGTCAGAATAATTTAATTTGTTTCTGCAATAACCAATATTATATTGTAATTGAACTATTGTTAATTATCATTGTTGCGAGTCTGATTGACCATTATCCTATCAAGTAGAATCATTTTCAGTAAAGTAAAGTAATTTATGTTATTTATCCGTGTCTGATCTGATAGGTTACTAGCCAAGAAAGAGTGAAACTGCGAAATGGAAAGTGAACAATCTACTGAAGATGGTGCATCTAAGATTATACCTTGCAATAGAGGCACAGGACGTAAAAGACAGAGAATGCCGAATACTTGGGAAAGAAATATCGCACAAAAGAAACGTTATTCTTCCAAAGAATTGCCCAAACTTCCAGAGTGCAAACACGGAGGACCATTTAAGTCACAATGCAGGACATTCGTAAGTTTCACCAGATCTTCTACTGTGAAAAAAGACAAACATATACAGGACAGTGTAATCCTAAAATGCACGCAGAGTGAATCCCCCAAACGTGCAAGACCTCGTGCGGAAAGGAAGCAAGTTCGAAAAACTATTAATCGTTTCCTTATCCCAAAGAATAAAAATGGTCAAACGGAACTCATCCAGGTATGTAAGAAAAGTTTCTGCTCTGTACTTGGTATAAGTGAGAAGAGAGTCCAGCGAGTGTGTAGCAGACATTTTAAAACTGGAGAGTTTCCCAGTGAGAACAGAGGAGGGGACCACAAATCTCACCATTTTATCAACAAAAGGGCTGCGGTGAAGTCTTTCATTGAAAGTCTTGTGCCACTAGAGAAACACTACTGTGGAGCATCAAGTAAAATGAGACAGTACCTACCCAGTCACCTTTCAATTTCTAAACTCTGTGCAGCATACAATAATAATGCTACTTCAGAATTAAAAGTCCCATACTTTTATTTCTATGAAGTATTTGTAAATGAATACAATTTAAGTTTCGGCTCCCCTGCTATTGATAAATGCTCAAAATGTATACTGTATAAATTAGAAATAAAATCTGGAGATAATTCTCGCCTTGCAGAGTACCAGATACATAAAAAAAGAAGTGAATCATTTTATTCACTACTAAGAACCGCGAACAGTGAAGAAATAACAATTTCATTTGACTGTCAAAAGAATCAAGTCCTCCCTAAAGTACCTGACCAAGCAGCCTACTATAGTAGACAGGTGTACATATATAATTTGACAATTTGTGATGGTACATCCACTGATAAGTAGCCAAAAGATAAAGTATTCATCTACACATGGACGGAGGCAGATGGAGCCAAGGGTTCATCACAGATTGCATCTGCAGTATATCACAGACTAAATAACACAAATTTTGTGAAATCATCCGCAGTCCGGTTGTTTGCAGATGGCTGTGGGGGACAGATAAAAACTGTTCTATGACATGCATGCTCATGTATTGGCTAGAAACATGTGCTCAACCTCATGAGAAAGAAGTTCATGTAATTCTCCCTGTGCCAGGGCATTCCTACATACCACCAGATAGGGTCTTTTGGGAGGATTGAACTTGAACTCCAGGACATTGACACAATTATCAAGCCTGAAACGTACTGGGGCATTTACCAAAATCATGGAAGACTTTTGAAAATGGGAACTGACTGGCCTGTGTACGAATGGAAGCTCATGTCACAACACAGCGTAAAGAAACCTGGACAGTGGCATTTCAAATTTGCAACAACGAAGAGATTCATCATCAGTCGAGGAATGACTCCGTCTGCACGCATTCTTGTTAGAGGGGAAGCATGGTATCAGATGAACACAGGAATGTCGAGAAAGGTACTGAAACCAAATGTGGACTTTTCACCGTTACATCTCACATTAGTTCCAGTTGGAGAGCCAATAAAGAAAAACAAAATTTGTGACGTGAAAAGGCTTTTGAGACTTCATTTTGGTGATCAATGGGAGGGAAATGCTGACTTGCAGTTCTACCATGAGCTAATTAATAGAGATACAGTTGATGAAGACGTCTCAGAAGATGAACTGGAAGGAGGTATGGTGGAGGATGCTGATGAATTGTAAGACAGCTTCGTTCATCTTTTTGTTATCCAGTATTTTTTTGTTTGGTGTACTTCTGAGGGCACAATGTATAAATAAATTTTGCCATTATTTGTTCATTCATTAAATAGCATTGCTCTTTCGGAATTTTCCTTTCATTATTTCGATATTTACAATTTTGGAAACAAAGTAACTCATGTCCATTACTTTTGTTTTCAAAATGTCCCTTGTCCGCTCTTTAGTTTCAAAATGTCTCTTGTCCATATTATTTCTACAAATTACACAAAAACTATTAATTTGGGAATAGAAATCATGATATTACAGTATAACCTATGGACCTCTGAATGCCCTGGAACGATTTCTAAAGGAAATTGTGCATATTTCAGACCTAAAAATAATTTTCGTAGTTCCCCACAAATTTATGAAAATGGACAAGAGACGTTTTGAAAATAAGCTCCTCATATTATAATTAACATTATAGGTTATTCACTTATTTTTTTAGTAAACTCAATAAAATCAAGGAATTTGTTCATTATTTGCTATATTCAATGTATTTGTTGGAGAAAAATGATGCTCTGAGCTGTTCAGAATATTAAAAAGGAGGACCTTTCTTTATCACAAAAGCAGGAGCTGATAAAGAGAAATTGATAAAGAACAAGGTGAAACATGACTGTCATTGGTTGTACAACAAAATTCATTCATTGACTACCATTTGGGGCATGAGTTAAATAGTCAAATTAATTCTTAACCTCACTTATGTAGAAATGTGAGATATATATCCTATGAGAAATTTACATTTCTATCTACAATAGTTTCTGAGGAAAGTGTATATAAAATCTAAAAAACCAAAGTTGAAAATTTTTGCTTCAATGTTATAATGATTGCCAAGTAATAGAAAATACTACTAATAACTTGATTTGGGTATCAATCAACTCAGCAAGATCTCTTAATAATAAGTGGAGAAATTTTTGTTTTGTTATCTATTATAGTTTTAGAGAAATTTTAATTCATTTTCAAATAAGAAAAAGCTTACCAAACATCAGACACGCACTACCAAGTGTCCTTAAAATACATGTGAACAGTTGGATAGTTTTCTTGTGTTTAATTTGAGATTTTTCTTTGTTGTTGAGAAGGAAATCACAATAAAAAATCTTGCCTGATATGATGTGTACATATAAAAGAATGAACTGAAATTTTAATTTTTTTTTTTTGAAAATGAAAAATATTGCCTTAAAAATATTGAAGTTCAAGAAGAATATGATAGTAACTTACTTTTGATTTGGGAAGGTAAAACCAATGAAGAGAAAAACAAAAAATAAATAAGACATTACTCACATATTCTGAGTGTGGCCAATAATTAGCTATTTTCACTAATGGAGCTAAATTGTAGTTAGCAGTCAAAAATGTATTTGTAGTTGATCATTGGAAATATGTCTTGAGAGTGCACAAATTGTATATACAATTATATTATAATTAATGTTGGGAAGTAAACATTATGAGGTAATAATCATTTTAATTAATCGGAGAACATTTTTTGAAAACTCACCTCATAAATTTCGTGCTTTTCATGAGACCGCGGTTTCAGACGACATCTTGTCCATCATCAGTCACAACTCCGATGTATGAAATTCTTCAGCCATCAACTATTCTATTGTCAACATCTTCTGTGCTGCCATCTATGGTTGAATTAAATTCTATTCAGACGAGATGTCGCCTGAAACCGCAGTCTAGTGAAAAGCAAAAAGTTTATGAGGTGAGTTTTTCAAAAATATTTTCTCTGATGAATTTAAATAAATGATATACAATGTAATAACAGCTTACAAAATGAGGCCTCTGAACAAAATTTATCAGTTCTTTCACTCCCAGATATGATTGGATTATGATGCTATGACCTTAGCTGTGAAAGAGCATTGTTGAATGAAATACTAACAGTTCAAAAGTTTGTCATGTAGGAACTGTGTAAAGTAAGTGAATTCCTCAGTAAGTCAAACTTATGATTTAATATTGCTGGTTTGTGGAATGTATCTTTCTTTTGTGTGTATACAGTTATGTTGCGGAGAAACAAACATGATGGCCTCTAGAACAGTTTTTAAATTATGGCTTTTAGGTAAACCCTCACTTCTAATGGTCAGATTTTGCTGATTTTTGGAAAACAACTTTCTATTTTTACACGCTTTATGTTAGCTTGACCTGTATCTATCTATCTACGTAACGGAATCTTTCAACGCGATTTTCATCCACTTAAAATCATCGGATCGACTTGAAACTTTGCATACTTTTAGAGGACCCGTGACAATACAATAATTTCATTTTTTTTTCTAAAATCCTGGCTATAATCATCAGAAAATAAAAAAAAAAGTGTTTTTGTATCAATGTAACGGAATCTTTCAACACGATTTTCACCCACTTAGAAACATTGGATTGACTTGAAACTTTGTATACTTGTAGAGGGCCCGTGACAATGCAATAATTTCATATTTATTTTCTAAAATCCTGGCCATAATCATCAGAAAATCAAAAAACGTGTTTTTGTATCAATGTAACGAAATCTTTCAATGCGATTTTCGCCCACTTAGAAACATTGGATGGACTTGAAACTTTGTATACGTGTAGAGGACCCGTGACAATGCAATAATTTCATATTTTGTTTCTAAAATCCTGGCCAGAATCATCCGAAAATAAAAAAAAATGAAAACTGGTATAATAGGTTGCAGACTTGTCGAGTTTTTAGTCAATCGTTGTAAGAGTTCAGTTGGTAGAGCAGTGAACTCTTAGTGGTATATAATTTCAGTAATCCATACGTCGCTGGTTCAAATCTGGCTGGGAGGGTTTTTTTAATAGAAGAGTATTACTTTTAGCTCATACTACAATAGTATCAATATAAAGATATTTACATTTTTATCTTAATCTGTAAAATATTAAAACTAAAAAATAAAAATAAATAATAGTTTTAAAAAACTAAGAGAACACGCTTTATTAGAAAACTAAAAAATGAAAAATAATTTTAATTTCCAATACGCTTGGGATAAAATAAAGTGGTCAACAAAAAAATCATCTCCAACACACATAGAATAAAATTAGAGTTATCAACAAAAAGAAAATAATTTTACCATCAAAAGCGTGGGGTGATTTTTATGATTTTTACATTTTCTTCTTAGAGAGCTTACTTTTACCAATATCTGTTTATTATCAAATATATTAATTGATATAGAGCACCCCATGCTTTTGATTGTAAAATTATTTTCTTTTTGTTAATAACTCTAATTTTATTCTATGTGTGTTGGAGATGATTTTTTTGTTGACCACTTTATTTTATCCCAAGCGTATTGGAAATTAAAATTATTTTTCATTTTTTAGTTTTCTAATAAAGCGTGTTCTCTTAGTTTTTTAAAACTATCATTTATTATTCCTATGACATATACTGAGTTTCATTTCAAAAAAATTGAAAATTGTTGCCACTAGAGTGATTTTTATACTTTTTTGCTTCGGTTGAACCCCAAATCCAAGTGATCTGATTTTACTGGTTATCAGATCACAGTAATATAATGTACGGTTAAAAACTATAATATAGTTACCTTGTAGGTCCGTCTCCTCAACTTAAGTTCTTTTAAAACTCTGTAGGCCTTTTGGGACTAGTCCCATCATCAGCAGAATGCATTAGGTCCGTTCTTGTTGACCCTTGTTGAAGCACTGACTTGGTTGTGAGAATTTTTTACAGTAGGCTTGTGTGGCTTAGGGTATGATTTCTTGGCGCAAATCAGGTTGTTGTTGATTTCTCTTAGGCTTGCGATTTCCTCCAGTATATTTATTCTCGTTGGAATGTTTTCCTTATGTACTATTGTGCGGGTTCTGTTTACTAATTATGGTGTCCAGTGAGCTCTGAATTTATCATGTTTTGCTGTTAATTTGATTTTCCTCCCATTGTAAATGAAATCGCTGAACCTGTTCCTTGAATCTAATGTTGAAGCTTCTGTTAGGTTGTTTCCCAATGTAGAATTTATTGCAGTCTGTACATTGTAATTTGTAGATGCCTTTATTGTCGGAATTTCTCATTTCTGTTCTTCGATGGGTGTTTTATAAATTCAAATTTGTTTTAATTTGTTCTCAGTTCTGTAGGATATATTTATATTCTTATCGAGCTTTTTTAGTGTGTTGGCCAATTTTAATGTTTCTTTACCAGTGTACGTGAGAGTTATCCATTTCTTGTTGTTGTCATTGGATTCTATTTCAAGTTTGGTTATGTTGGTAATGTTGTTTTTTCTTTTTGTTCGTTTATAATTCTATTTATTACCAACATAACCAAACTTGAAATAGAATCCAATGACAACAACAAGAAATGGATAACTCTCACGTACACTGGTAAAGAAACATTAAAATTGGCCAACACACTAAAAAAGCTCGATAAGAATATTAATATACCCTACAGAACTGAGAACAAATTAAACAATTTAATAAACAACAACATCGAAGAAACAGATGAATTCGACAATAAAGGCATCTACAAATTAACATGTACAGACTGCAATAAATTCTACATTGGGAAAACTAACAGAAGCTTCAACATTAGATTCAAGGAACATTTCAGAGATTTCATTTATAATGGAGGAAAATCAAATTACGCAAAACATGTAATTCAGGCTGGACACCATATGCATAACATCGATAACACCCTCACAATAGTACATAGAGAAAACATTCCAACGATAATAAATATACTGGAGGAAATCGCAATCCTAAGAGAAATCAACAACAACCTGATTCTCAATGAATACACACCCAGTCCACACAATCCTCAGTACAAAATTCTCACAACCAAGTCAGTGCTTCAACAAGGGTCAACAAGTACGGACCAAATGCATTCTGCTGATGATGGGACTAGTCCCGAAAGGCCTACAGAGTTTTAAAAGAACTTAAGTTGAGGAGACGGACCTACAAGGTAACTATATTATAGTTTTTAACCGTACATTATATTACTGTGAACTAATATCTGAACGGAAAATCACCATGAATTTTACTAGTATCGATGGTTATCAGATATCCTTACTTTTCTTAATTTATTGCTATATGCCAACTTTGTTTTAAAAAATTGCAGTTGCTAGAGTGTTAGCCGACACTCAAAGTAATAATGATTAAAAAAAAAGGCCTATATAAACTTAAAGCTTGCTGCATGCTCACTAATTTGAAGAAGTAAATTGCTGTCCCAAGTTGTGGCGACATTTTGAAGCAGTAATTCTCTTCATGCCTGATGTAGTAACATTTTGAAGAAGGATTGGTGTCCCAAAATGAATTACTGGTTCAGGTTGGGTTTTATTTTCGGTGGAGCCAGATTCTCTTCTTAGGGTCGGTAGTTGGTACACTGGATAGGAAAACACTTTAAAAATCACTAAAAACTGTTTCTTGTAGAAATAAATTTCACATTTATTCACTTTGTAGGTTCCCAGCAGATTAAGTAAATGTAGCAGGTATTATTCTTCACCGTCAATTAAAATTAAATTATTTTCTTTTCTTGAATCAATTATTCTTGTATTAAATATTACATTTTATCTAGAGAATTCTTTTTGCTTCCATCTTTGTGGAAAGTTATATGCAGAATGACTAGTGTAATTCTTTTATAATTTTAAAGAACATTATTACATCACATGATGGTAATTTTAAATTCTATTGGTTAATAGTCCATTAAATATAAGGTTTAAATTTGATATGTTAAATCAAAAAGTTAATTGTTTTAACATTCAATCAGAGTTTATTTTACTTTCATTTAAAAATATGAAGTTCTTACTACAGTTATAACAGAAAGCTTTATAATTTTGACAACAATGACTTAAAACAATTTTTAAAAGCATTGTTTAGAAAGACTGTTATGTAATACAATTTCTTTAATTGTTACTGAGACATTCTTATTCAACAATAACCAACAATGAATTATTTAGATGTTTTTTATTTATTCAAGTTATATTTAAATATTAAACGAATTTTAAAATACAAAATTACTAACTTAAACTTTTATATTTATTATGATATTAAAATCCTGCTATAAATGCCCCTGATGATTTTTGTTTAGTTTCCACTAGGAAGAACAAAAGAAAAATGATCATTCCCCAAGAAATATCAATGTGATTAATTAATCAATTTTTAAAGTAACTTATCTGCTTGGAATAGATTTACATTTACATATACATACAATGAAATTAACACTTTAAACATATTCATTTTTCATGAAAGAGAAGTACATTACATTGATGACAATATTATACATCTTCCATTCAATATTCAACTTATTATAATTGCATCTTGTTAAAGGTGCAGTTCTAACTAAAATCTTTATCACCTACTTTCTTTAACTCACAATATTCTGCTTCAACATATCTTCATTACATTCATATTTTAACTTTTTCTCTTAATAGTAAATATCAACTTGTCTTTTACTTTACATATCTCAACTTTTTCTCTCACACTACATATCTGAACTTTTCCTCTATTAGGGGTACATATTTTAGAATTGAGTCATCTGCTTGTTCTCTAATGCTAAGCGGAATTGGTCTACTTTTGATCTTAATCGGTTCATGTTCTGTGACCTTGAATGAGTATTCAAAACAATTGCACAATCCAGGCTTCTTTGAAAATGAGTATATATTCTTCATTAAACATCATATAGTCTACCTTTCTATTGTTCTGAAATTCTATGTGTTTTGGCTACCTTATCTCTTATCAGTTGGCAAAAATCGTCTTCCTCAGCATCTACCATGCACATGAGAAGAGGAACTTTTTTTGTTTTCTATACAATCAGCACATTCTTCATCTACACACTTATATTCATAAATATTATTTAAAAAATATTTGACTGTGGAATTATCACATGAATATATTCATGCATGGTTTCTAGGGTCATATTCTCATCTTCATTATGTCTACCACATTCTTTTACATTTATGTTTTCAATGAAAATGTGCCCCTCTTTTACCAAAATTTCTTGTCTACTAATATTCTGAATCTCCTCAAATTCTCTGGCAAATGTTACGACAATTCTATTATTTGTCTCGTTACTTAGAGACATATTATAATTCTCAAAATCAATGATAGCTCTATACTGATCTAACATGTCGCATCCAATTAACATATCACATGATAAGTAAGGTGATATTAAACAAATAACTTTAAATGAAATCGCACAGATATTTACCTCTAATAAACATTGAAGTCTAATAGGTAACCTCTTCTTTCCAATAGCTAGGGTGCAGTATACCCCACAAATTCTTACTGTGTTGATCTTATTTCCTCTAGAAATTAGGGTATTGTAAAATATCCTATCAATTATTGTGGTCTGCAGTACCAATAATCTCCAATCCGCAAATATTTAATTTTAGCTTAGGTGGACGACCAATGATATTCATTTCTCTAGTATATGTTCTATCTAATTCTTCATTCTCCTTGGAAATGTTTATATTATTAATAATTCCTCCTTTATTACCATTATCATTATTAATGCTAACCATATCTGTTGGTTTAAATTTTGATAAAATTTCTACACGATCGAAGCTATTGTTGACCCCTAATTTTAGACAAGTTGAGATATGCAATGGAGTCCCTGATGTATCTAATTGGCATTTAAATTCTGATGTATTCTATTCCCCTCAGCTTCAACCCTGTTGTTATCATTAGTTAACACAAGCCCATGATTATTAATAGTATTAGGATTTATTCCAATCTCATTACGTCTGAAACCATTTTCACTTTGAGGACTTGTATTATTTATACAATCTTGCCTAACAAAGTATCCTTCTCGTTGATTATTATGAGAGTATCCATTAGAATAACTATTTCGTCTATGTTTCCTTCTATGGGGTGATGTCCAGTTTCTATCATTACCTTCACCAGAAATTTCTACGTTCATAAAGTTAAATTCTCTCCTATCATTTCTATTCTGAAAATTTCCAGAATTATTTACAGTTCTATCATTATAAGGTCTATTCCTATAATTATTTCCATTTGACATTCCTCTATTTGCTTGGGTGTTCCTACTCCTATTATAATTATCATTAAATTGTTTTATCACCTCTTTATTATGATCATCATAATTTTTCTTTTCATTATTCTGTGCCCCTACCCCAAGAAAATTTTTGTTGGAATTTTCTTGTTCATTCCAATTAGCTCCCTTGTTTCTGACCTCAACCTCTATTTTGTTTTCTAATAAGGATAACAACTCTAACATGTCTGAAATGTTTGAGGTCTAGCAATAATCAAGTGATATTTAATTTCATCTGGGTAATGATGGGATACTGAAGACAATAAAGATTTTTCATCAATAGGTGGTTGGAGAAGTGTAGCCATCCTTGCTTTTTCTAGAAAATACCCAAGGTAACTGTGATCTGTTTTAGGGTTATATTTACCACTAGTAATCTCTAACCTGGCTTTATTTTGTCTTTCATGACCCCAATAGTAATTCATAAAAGCACTTTTATAATCCATCGAGTGATGACATGCTATTTTAAACCAAGATTCAGCCGAATATTTTAATTACCTTTTCACAAACATCATTTTGTACTGCTCACTAATGGATTTTAATTGAAAATATTCCTCAAACTCTGTAATGAAATCAAGAGGACTTTGGCTAGAGTGATCTGAAAAACATGGTAAATTAATTTCTGACAATAAATTTGCCGGGATTTTAGAATTTTCCACAAAATTTTGAGATTGACTGTCCAAACTACTTTCTTCTGATTTGTCAGACTTATTTACACTTACACTAGTTGACTCTTTACTCTTATTCAAAATTAATTTATATTCATTTTCTAAATCTGTAAATTTTTCATTCCAATTTGCCATCTTTTCATTCACCACTTCTTCTAGTTTTACCACTACTTCACTTTTTGAATTATTTATTTCTTTTTCAACCTTGCTTTCTAAATGTTCAATTGTGCTTCCTAAACTTTCAACTATACTTCCTAAATTTATGAAGCTATTTTTACATGCATCATCAATTTGTATAACTGTTTTTATTACATCATTTACTTTATCATCTACTTGTTTAATTTCACTATCATGTTTATCTTTCAAATCTAGTATATTTTGTTCTACCCTGACTTGATTTAGATTACATTCAATTTTTAATTGTTCAAATCTTTCTTCTACCCTAACACCAAATATTTCAAATTTATCATTAATTTCTTTCCTAAGTCCCAAATTACTTTCATCCATTTTCTGACTAATTTTAGAATTTTCACTTTTTAATTCTTCCCTAAGTTTAGAATTATCACTTTTTAATTCTTCCCTAAAGTTTAGAATTATCACTTTTTAATTCTTTATTATTACTATCCATTTTCTGACTAAGTTCTACAAACATGGTCTTCATCATTATTATTACTATATCATTCAAAGCTTGATTATTGTTATCATTATTAATATTACTACTGTTACAAAATATCAACACTTTGTCCAGTATTATCAGTATCAATTTCACTTGTCGGCATATTACTGTCACTATTTATATTATTTTCTGTATTTCTACATAACTTACTTACTTACTTACTTACTCACTGGCACTATCGAACCCATAGGTTCATGGCCGCGCGGACATAAGCTCTCCATACATCCCTATCCTGAGCTAATGCTTTCCAATCATTCCCTGTATAATCTACTTCCCTCAAATCATTGTTAATGTTATTCTCCCACCTCATTCTTGGTCTACTAACTGGGCATTTTCCCTGGCTTTCCTACAAGAAGCTTCCATGCAAGTCTTTTTTTTCCCATACGTGCAACATGTCGTGCCCATTGCAGTCTATGAGACTTCTGTTCTTATTATAAAGACCATGTAGTTCATTGTTATGTAGTCTTCTCCATTCACCTGTCTGTTCATCTCTCTTTGGTCCAAAAATTTTCCTAAGTACTTTATTCTCAAATACTTGTAATCTCCTTTCAAATACTTGTAATATCCTTTCCTCCCTTAAAGTAAGAGTCCATGTTTCGCACCCATATAATATAACTGGTAGAATAATAGTTTTATATATTTTCAGTTTAACGTTTTTTGAAAGGAGTTGGGATATCCAGAGTCTCTTCTACATAAACTTTTCCTATTTCTTAAAATCATACAAATGCACTTTTAACTATTTCACTATTAAAATGTATATTTACTTACATTCGTCGCTGTGTACTAACTCCGATCTCGTGTATAGGCACCTGGTTTGATTTTCCCATGATGTTTCTGGTTCCTGATGTATTAGATTCTATGAAGTTCCATAATGTGTGATGAATCTAGTTGAATGATGATGATTCAGGTTGTATGATGATTCAGGTCCCGCATTGGAAACGTCATTTTGAAGATATAAATTGCTGTCCCAAGTTGTGGCGACATTTTGAAGAAGGCTTAGTGTCCCAAAATGAATTGGGTTTTATTTTCTGATTCAGGTCCCGCATTGGAAACGTCATTTTGAAGATATAAATTGCTGTCCCAAGTTGTGGCGACATTTTGAAGCAGTAATTCTCTTCATGCCCGATGTTGTAGTAACATTTTGAAGAAGGTTTAGTGTCCCAAAATAAGAGAATTACTGGTTCAGGTTGGGTTTAATTTTCAGTAGAACCGGATTCTCTTCTTAGGGTCGGTAGTTGGTACACTGGATAGGAAAACACTTTAAAAATCACTAAAAACTGTTTTTTTTTGTAGGAATAATTTAACATTTATTAACTTTGTAGGTTCCCAGCAGATTAAGTAAATGTAGGTGGTCTTATTCTTCACCATCAATTAAAAATAAATTATTTTCTTTTCTTGAATCAATTATTATTCTTGTATTAAATATTACATTTTATACAGGAAATCTCTTCTTGCTTCTATCTTTGTTGAAAGTTGTATGTAGAATGACTAGTGTAATTCTTTTATAATTTTAAAGACCATTATTACATCACATGATGTTATATTTAAATTCTATTGGTTAATAGTCCTTTAAATATAAGGTTTAAATTTGATTTGTTAAATCAAAAAGTTAATTGTTTTAACATCCAATCAGAGTTTAGTTTACTTTCAGTTTAGAATATGAAGTTAGGCAGGTGTTCTTATTACAGTTATAACAGAAACGTTTATAATTTTGACAAAAATGACTTAAAACAATTTTTAAAAGCATTATTTAGAAAGACTGTTATGTAATACAATTTCTTTAATTGTTACTGATATATTTTTATTCAACAATAACTAACAATGAATTATTTAGATGTTTTTTTTATTTATTTAAGTTATATTTAAATATTAAAAGAATTTTAAAATACAAAATTATTAACTTAAACTTTTATATTTATTATGATATTAAAATCCTGCTATAAATTCACCACCTGTACTGTAATTCCTAATATGTATGGTAATCATCAGGAATAAAATGCATTTTCTTCCATCAATGCAGAACATAGGAACATGCTTAATTGGGAGTAAAAGTATATATTTATCTTTTATTTTTTCCAAGCAAGTTACTTCTTATTTCTGTGTATAGTTTAACAGGGTATTTATCAGACTACACTAATTCCGAGCTACGAGGGTCATACTGAAAGTTGTGAGCAACCCATTGTTAAAATTCAAATTTCAACAATGTAACAAAAACAACTGCAGTATCGTAATCTACAGACTTTATACCACAACATTGTCGTTTTGTGGCGTCATAGCTTCTATCATGTGACCACACGCAGTGTTTCCAAAATGGCAGACATCAATGTTTCGTTTCGACAGCGTGCTGTCATTGAATTCCTTGTTAAAGAGGAACAATCTGCTGTTGATATTCACCAAAGACTTCAATGTGCTTACGGACATGCCTGCATGGGTGCCAGCAGTGTTAGGAGATGGGTGAAACATTTTAAAGATGGGAACACGAGTATCAAAGATGAGCCTCGTAGCGGTCGCCCACGCTCTGCCTCCATGGATTACAACAAGGAAAGAGTTGATGCACTCATTAGAGATGACAGGCGTATCACAGTGAATGAAATCGTTACAAAACTTGCAGTAGGACACAGTGCAGTGCAAGAAATGATTCACAGCTTAGGTTACCAAAAAGTTAGTGCCCGTTGGGTTCCACGTTTATTGAGTGAAGACCACAAACTTCAGAGAAGAACCATCACCCATAACCTTCTTCAGAGATTTCGAAATGAAGGTGATGATTTTTTGACGAGTATTGTGACAGGTGACAAAAGCTGGTTTCATCGCTATGAGCCTGAAACAAAACGCCAGAGTATGGAATGGCACCACTTGAATTCGCCATCAAAGAAAAAAGCGAAGACAGTGCAATCTGTTGGGAAAGTTATGGGCAGCGTCTTCTGGGATGCGCAAGGTTGCATTCTGGTTGAATTTCATGAACCTGGACAAACCATAAATGCTGCCCACTATATCCAAACACTTGTGAAGCTCCGTCGTGCATTGCACGACAAACGTCCTGGAAGGAAGATCACTCTGCAACACAATAACGCGCGTCCTCACACTGCTCGTGCCACTGTGGAGAAGATCAGGACATTTGGGTAGGAAACTCTTCCACATCCTCCCTATAGTCCCGATTTGGCACCCTCCGACTACCATCTTTTGAGTTCTGTGAAGGAGCAGCTGAGAGGCCAACGCTACGAGATGCTGGAGGATATTCGGAAAGCAGTGCATCAATGTCTTCAAGCAGCTGGAACGGACTTCTATCATAAGGGAATTTTCAAGCTTGTAGAACGCTGGACAAAATGTGTGCAAAGAAATGGAGACTATGTTGAAATGTAGCACAAAGGTCTGTAGATTAACATTGTGTACTTGGTTTGTCTAAAATAAATATTATGATTGTTTAAAAAAATGTTGCTCATGACTTTCAGTATGACCCTCGTAAGTTCCAGTTGTGCTGTAAACAAACTTGCTTAAGATATTACTCCGTCTATTGGAGGAACTGTGGTGCTGTTTTTACCCACCACATGACTGAATTGTGTGTGGAACGGTCATCGATAGAAACATTGTTCTTAGGCAACATCATATTTCATGTGAAATAAGACTGAATACAAGGTAAGATCATACTAATAATTAGGAACTTCTTCCATTTCTTATTTATTTATGACAAAAAATTATGTATGGGCCTCCTAATCAGATGTTTAAGCTAGGATCTAGGGTAGGTCCTTCACTGGAATCAGAGCATTTTCATGCTATGCTTTGCAGTTTTACTAGGGAATTATAGGTGTGGTAGCTTCCTGTTGCTATCCACACCATGGGAAGATGATGATGATGGCCAGATGATATTCAGAGACCTTTTTGGGCCTCAAAGCTTCCTAACATTTGTCTTACAAGTGAGGAAATACCAAAAAAAAAAAACCTCATCAGGAAGCTGTCCTGACCTGGAATCGAACCTGCTGCATGGTGACAGGACAGCATACTACCTCGAGACTATAGCAGTGGATATAGATATCTTTTTTTTTTTTTTTATACATGCAGTATATATGTTCCATGCTGACACCTGTAAATTATGCTGTTATTTTCACTACATCCTCAATTGCTAATGTAGGATATTTTTCGCGAAACTGAAAACATTCAAAATAATTTGTTTCTCTCTGCATTTCAAATGGTTTCCTTTCCAATGTTTAAGAAGTTCTACAGAAAGTGACCATTTTGAAATAACTGAAATCCCAACGTATTCTGCATTGCACATGATTAAGAACAGAATAAGCTTATTTAATGTATTAAAATTGTAATTATATATTTTAAGATCCTCCTATACAAAGTATGACTTACAAAGATGTGTGCTAGATAATATATATTTTTATTCCCTTTTTAGAGTGTTAGAGACTGAACTACATTTTCTTACATGCTTGAAGGTAAAACCATTATTTAACCAATGAAAATGCAGTCATACATCTGGTTTGTTTGCATTACAACTGGAACTTACCTTGGAAGATGTATAGTTACAAGTTACTAATGATAGCACCATGAAGTATGTAGTGTATTTTAGACTAGAGGTCAGCAACCTTAATTAAGGGAAGAGCCAAATAGATGACACACAGTACAGAGAAGAATGCTAACTATTGTATAAATTTTATAGTATAGTGTTCACTATCATTGTTTGGGGGAAAGAGATATAGGCTAGAGCCAACATTTTTGTAGCAATTTATATGTGGATCAAATCAAGAAAAGTACAATCTTGTTTGTGGAAAGGAATATATGTTAATCGCCCATTAGTTTTTCATAAGTACAACTAGGATTTTTATGTACTAAAAGTTAAGATTGCAACACAAATGTATTATTCAACTGTTTGTATGTGGAACCAAGATAAAAGACAGAAGTCTTACTTCTCATTAAACTATGTTGCAATCATAACTTTTAACCCTACTCATTAGTTTTCATGACTTGATCCATATACTATTTCTTAAATGCTATTTGGACTTTTTTCCCCTGACATGTATATTCAAATATTATTTCCCAAGTGTGCTTATTAAAAGGATATATGCTTTTTGACCAAATAAGTTATATATGCCAGAATGTTGTTTATTTTTAATACCTTCATTGTGTGTGTGTAGGGGATAAGTTTTTTCTTCTTTTCTTTTCCCTTCCAAAGCCACAAGGTATATTATTTCAGTCATTCTCTCCTTTGGCATTTAGTGGAAATTACCACTTCTGAGGTTGGGATGCCTGGAAGGCAAAGTTATGATATGATAATGTGATAGGTGGGTGATAACTGATAACAAAGCACCAGGGGAGTCCTTTAAACCTAAACTTAATCTAAATTCCAGATCATGGGCTACCACAAAAATAATTCTTTTTAAAATAACTTTTTTTGTAATCTGAGTTGGAATCAAATGAAGGGCCTCATGAACTGTACTCAGAAGCTGTGGCCATAATTTCATGAGGTTGGATAAATCATATTAGAACTCTTTCACCAATTAGAAGACCATATATTAAGAGTTTTCTAGAATATCTCACAAATTAGTATGCATAACAAGATTTGTTTTTCAATTTCCTAAAAGTTTCGTTGCAGTGACTTATCTCCTTTTACCTGCACACCCAAGGTTTATAATGTCTCTAATATCAAATACCATATTTACTTGCATAATTTACGCACCAGGATTATTTGTATTAGATTTTTCCTCATATATTGCACAAATGTACAATACAGTATTTTTATTTTTTTTTAATTTTAAATGAACTTTACTCCAGATTGGGTTTGGGCAGTATAGAATTCCCTTTAATAAGTTTTAATCTGTTACAGTAAACAATACTATCTGCTAGAGTGGTAGGGAGTCCTTAACCTGGAATCCATGCAAAGATTGTCAGTTTTCTTTTGTGCTACTACTACATTCTGGTGGAACAATCCTGTTTTTTCTGAATAGCATAGGGTGTCCATAATATTTTCAATGTAAAAGGGGACATGTACAAAAAATTAAAGGAAAAACCTCGGACATTTAAAAAAAAAAAAGGTGGGACATTAACAAAATATAAAAAACAGTTATTTTCTTTTACCACGACACTGTTGCCATTACAAATTTATAAGAATCAACCATTCACAAATAGAAAACCACTAAAGTCATTGTTTATTACGTTTAAAAATATTTATTTATTGCTGCAAGGGGTATAAAATCTACAACTAAATCTCTTTTATCCAAGTTAAAATTGTATTTCTCCACTGCCAAAGTGCCAGAATCAGCAGGAAATCTCTGACATTGGCAGCACTGACCATGGATTGACAATTTGAAAAATGTACCAGTTACCAATATATGAGAGTAAAAAAAACAATTCATATAGACCAAACAGTCCATCGTGGTTATACAACCGGCACTTTCTAACGTTCATATTTATAATTATATAGTAAAGAACAAAACGAAAGTTGCCATTCATAAATACATTGATAAAGCCAGGGATTATTACATTTATTATATTCTTTTAGTCTATGGACAAAGCATCTTCCCAAAAGCAAGGCATTTGAGCGTCCCCAAGAAAACTTTTGGGACAGTGGGACATTTTCCAAAAAACAGGACTGTCCCGGGAAAGACGTGATGAATGGACACCCTAGAATAGCACCGCTTCCAAAACACTGGCACAATAGATGAAGAAATTTAGAAATGTTTTATGACTGAAGTTAACAAAGAAAAGCCTCCCTTGGATATGTATGTGTGAGTGAGACAAAGCAGAATATAAAATTATGTTATTTCTCTGATTAAATAAGTAGAATGTGATACATTCCAGTTTTATACTGAAAACTGATTTCCTATAAAGTAAATCACTTTTTTCATATAAATCACACAAAAAAATGTTAAAAAAGTGCATGGAATATGCAAGTAAATATGGTAATAAATAAATGAGGAATTGTATCAAGTTTTAGTGAGAATGGTAACATCTTACCTCAAATTAATGTTGAGTTCTTTATGAACATGTTTTCATATAATCTATATCATCGTCAGCTTGCTCATACTGTTGAGTTTTATGTTGTGAACCCTGGATGTCGATATCAGCTCGCACCTCCAAACTAGGTCACGTTCAGCAGGAATTTCAAAATTCATTACTCTATTTTTGTTCTTCTGAATGTAGATTTTTTCCCAAATGGTGAGTTCTTTCCTATTATATAATTGTTTTAATAATTTAGTGTTCAAACACTAGTTTTGACCTAGTTTGGAGGTTCTTCGGCCGGCCGGAGGAGGGAGCTGATATCAACATCAGGGTTCATAAAATAAAACTCAACAATATGGGCAAGATGACGATTATATTGAAACATGTTCGAAAAGAACTCAACATTAATTTGAGGTAAGATGTTCCCATTTTCACTAAAACATGATTAAAAAGAATCTCAAAATATTACTTCCTAAAATAAATCATTAAGGAATTGTATATTTAGCAATGGTAACATTAAGTTGTGCAAGAGCCAGAATGGCATGCTCAAGGAAGCATAGGTTATCGACCTCTACAATAGACCATAGCTAATAGCAGGTATTATTCAAAATGTGTCTCGTACATCTTATTTTTAATCTTCCTTGGAGGAATACTTGTATTATTTATTTATGTTAATAGATTAGTGTCAAATGAATGAATCTACTTTCCGGAAGCAGATGTGAGTATGTAGTAACTTAATGTTAGAAGACAGCATTCTTGTTAACAAGGTACCACATAAGTAAAATAGATATCTGCTTTGCATTCAAGCTTGGCTCTGGGTTCTTGCCATTTCTCGTTAATATGTTCATTGCCATAAAATGTAGTATTCTTATATTAAATAACTGTATGTATTGAAGAAGTTTACAAATTGTCATTTTTTTGTTAATTAGATAAGTTATGTTTTAAGAGAGGGTCATTTTATGATTCAATAAATTATTTTTTGACTTTTGTACCTATGTATAATAATGCATGAGTGAAATTGAAATTGCCAAAAAGTATTGATACTTTCATAAGAAAACTAGTGTATTTTAATAAAAATCTTATGCTGGATAGTTTATTTAATGTATTTTATCCTAAATTATTTCTATATATTTAAAAATTAACATTTTCTCCTTCTAATAATTGAAAGGTAAAAGGGAACATAGCTTAGGATCCATCAAAAGTAGAAAATCACATACACTGGTCAACATGATTTTTGTCTCATGAGTACCAATAGTTGTACTTAATGCAGTTTTTTATCGTGTTTTCAAATATGTATTCGGAATTTCTCCATCACCCACAGTTTTATTTTATTTCAATTTCAATTTTTGGATTTAAATAATTATTTTTTTAATAAACGTTTTTTCGTCCATTGTAAAATAAAACGGGGAACACTTTCATCAGGAGATTTCAGCTATGGAATCCTAATAAGCTGGCCGATTATTGTTGGACCATCAAGAGGGATGCTCCACAGGTGAAATATAGCAGAAAATCATCATATCTTACTTTCTAGGTGAGTCCAAATGTTCAAATAATGTGTAGTTATGAATGTAGAAAATATTTAAGTGTTTGAAATTATAAATTCCTGTCTCTCGGAAACCTTGCGTAATGGAGAAAAACTGGTATTATATTTGAATTCAGGAGAAAAAATACTATCAGAATCACATATTTTTTCTTTCTGAGACAAAAAAAAAAGTTTCTTTTTAGTTGCTCAGTGTTATTGCTACTAGTTGATAGGTGATATATGAATGTATATCCATGTTAAGTATTGTAGAGCAGAAAATGATCGGAATCCAACACACACAGTGTTATGTAAAATTGTAGGCTTTCACGGCTGGTGTCTTGATTCCTGTTTGTTTTGTCTTCCAGGCTAAATGGACAACATTTCATCTACTACTGGGGTTCACATCTTCAGGAGATTCTGTATGCTCTCTGTGAACTTCTCAACTGTATCAAACTAACGGACCGAATAGAGAACACCACCCCTCGGAACTCACCTATAAATAGAGAGACTGTTTCCATGTCTGCAACCGACAGTTGAAAAGCTCACAGAGAGCATGCAAAATCTCCTGAAGATGTCTACTGCAGTAGTAGACATAACATCAGGTTTCAAGAAAACTGGGCCACAAGCCCAAAAGACGATACAAACAGGAATCTAAACACAAGTGTTGTTTGAAAGAACAATCAGGTGTGTAACTATAATTCCTTCTGAAAATTATTTTTAATGTGACTGATCCCTAATAATACTTCTTAGAATATCCTTTTGTCCCTCATTGAGATATGGGTATTGGGAGGTATCTTAACCATGACTATTTAACTCATGCCGCAAATGGTAGTCAATTACCAATCACATTTTAATGAATTTTGTTTCACAACCAATGATAGTTGTGTTTCACCTTGCTCTTTTTATCAGTTTCTCTTTATCAGCTCCTGAATACTCCTCCTTTTTTAATATTCTGAACAGGTCAGAGCATTATTTTTCCCCAACAAATACATTGAATATAGCAAATAATGAACAGATTTGACTTAGGCTTTCACGGCCGGAGTTGCTATGATGATCTTGAAGAAGATTTCTGGGCTGTAGGCAAGGTCTCAAGGCTTCCCCGACATTTCACCAGAGACTGCATCTGGCATCCTCAAGGGCCTTCCATAGGAACGAAAGAGGCAGCCCTCCATTTGGGGTTCATACAACTGGGGGCTATGATGTCTATTCTCCAGGACAGAGGGAATCTCGTTAATCCATTCATGCACATCACTAATTAGATGACGAGGCATTTGGGGCCTTGAGGATGCCAGATGCAGTCTCTGGTGAAACGTCGGGGAACTTCAAGCCTCGAGACCAAGGCCTACATCCTGGAAATCTTCTTCAAGATCATCATAATGAACAGATTCCTTGATTTTACTGACCTGTTTACTAAAAAAATAAATGAATAAGCCATAATGTTGATTATACTATACAGTGTGATATGTTTAATTATTTCTACACTAGGGTGCATTCTTACAATATTGCGATCCTATTTGGCAATAAATAATATGATCAAGCTGCAGTGAATGAACATAACCTCACATTTCTGATTTGTTTTCAAACATCATTTACATTAAATATATAAATATTTTAAAATACCAGTAACTATATTTAAATAATGATTTCTGAATCAACAGCATAATTTTATTCATTAAATAGTCCTAACAAATGCCACTCTTGATATCCAAATCCTCTAGATAAATTCACCCATCGCTAGGTGACTCATGAATTCATTGATGATTTGGAAATCACTCTTGACATTACTTATGATAATTTAGTTGCACTTATTTTCCTACAGATGTCAGTGACAGCATTCTGACTGAGTGAGACATCTAGTAGGGAACTAAGGTATTACTAGAATGGATTAAATGTCGGTTAAATTTTACACAGAGGCTTTTTTATTCAGGCTTGTGTTCTTTCACAAGCCTGAAAAATCTTCAGACTCGGGACCAAGGCTTCAAGTCCTTCCCTGAAGAGTTATCCCTTGGATTTTTCCATCTTAAAAAATCTATCACCCCAGCTGGATTTGTACCCGAAACTCTCAGAACTAGAGGCAAGGAACAGACCAGAACCCCGAATAATACATCATCAGCATATCATGATCATGAACAAATTTGTTTTAGGCCATGTGGCCTGTACGGTAAACCTAGCGAAGATGGTCTTGATCTTTCCACCGATGTTTTGGTCTTCCTTAGTCCCTATGTCCAGTTGGGGTATATTGGAATGCCAATTTTGGAAGTCTATTTCTTGCCATTCTTCTCAGATGATTTTTCCATTCTTGTTGGTATCTTTGTATATCTTCATTTAAACTTGTTACTCCAAGTTTTCCTCTGATAATAGTGTTCCTTTGGTGATCCAGTCTATTAACTCCTAACAATGATCGTAAGAATGATCATCAGCATATATGATATATTATTATTATTATTAGGGATTGGAGTCACATGCATAAGAATAACATTAACCATGATTTGAAAGAGGTAAATTATACAGGAGATAATTGGAAAACATTAGCTCAGGGTAAGAGTGTATGAAGAGCTTAGCCAATTACTAACTAACTCACTGGTACTATCATGGCTGCAAGGACATAAGCTCCCCATACATCCATATCCTGAGCTAATGTTTTCCAATCAATCCCTGTATAATCTTCCTTCAAATCATAGTTAATGTTATCCTTCCACCTCATTCTTGGTTTACCAACTGGGCGTTTTTCCTCTGGTTTTCCTACAAGAAACTTCCATGCATGTCTTTCAATTCAAATACAATACAATGCTCCATCCACAGTAATTCTGCCCGAGGGCAGGTCCTTCACTGCAATCATAGCACTTTCATGTTATGCTTGCAGCTTTACTAAGAAATTGTAGGTGTGGTAGCTTCCTGTTGCTTTCCACACCGGTGAAGGAGATGGTGATGATGGCCGTATGATTTCGGGGACCGTTTGGGCCTTAAAGTTGTACTGACATTTGTCTTACGGGTGAGGAAAAACCCCGATAAAAACTGCCCCGACTGGGGATCGAACCCGGGCCTGCTGCGTGACCTCGAGACGACAGCGGTGGACAATACAATGCTAAAGGACTCAATATTCCTAATCTTTGTTGATTTTCCTCTGTAATGCAAGTTTTTTTGTGTTTATAATTGGACGGTGTTATGCATCAATGGACTAAGCGCCATATTTAAAAAAAATTATATTTTGATGTAATATGTTGCACTGGCTCATGAAGTAAATGTACACACACTTTTAGTGTCAAATCTTTAAATATAGCCTTATTATTAAAGAAAAATATAAATGCCATCAATCCCTATCAGAGATTCTATGTTTTGCAACAAACAACTATGAAACCAGATCTTCATAAATGTTAATCTAAATTTTGCATCATGCAGCAAAGTACCAAATGTTCTTACTCTTAGATTGTTGATGCATAACTGTCAAGGAAAATAACTTGCAATATCCAGTATTGTCAGTTTAGTGCTACAATAAACAGTGAAGATTGACATAAACTTTAAACATATTTTTCTCAAAACGTACACAATGGCACCTAGCCGGTTGATCCATAATGCCGTCCAATTTATTAAGTGCTTGACTGGAAGAGTAAGCCCTATAATCATAATTCTGCAGTTTAAATATTATTATTATCATCATAGAGTCCACTGCTGTGGTCTCGACGTAGTGTGCTGCCTTGTCACGCAGCAGGCCCGGGTTCGATCCCGGTCGGGGCAGTTTTTCTAGATGAAGGTTTTTATCGGGGTTTTTCCTCACCTGTAAGACAAATGTCAGGAAAAATTTAAGATCATCATCATCCTTCACCGGTGTGGAAAGCAATGGGAAGCTACCACACCTACAATTCTCTAGTAAAGCTGCAAGCATAGCATGAAAGTGCTATAATTCCAGTGAAGGACCTGCCTTCGGGCAGAATTACTATGGATGGATCATCATAGTTATCCATCATCATATTCATTATAAAAATAATATTATTATTATTATTACATAGAGGGATATCATGTGTTATCAATGGTAATGAGTGTTTTTCATAGTACATTTTGCAGTAACTTGCAGATTTTGATTCTTAGTATGTAGCAAGAAGAACCCAGATGGAAGTATATATCTGTACATTTACCTGAGAATTCTTAAGAGAAAGCTGTCTGGGCTATTTAAGTCTACTATTTCATTTCAAGATTCATTATTGCCAAATTATTGAAAAAAGATGCTACCTTTTCCCATAATACAGTATTATTCTTAATTATTAAATGGATAATAGAATTGTTGTTAGATATATGAAGTGTTTGCAGAATTAGAGTTTTAAATGTATTTAATATGACTTTTTGTCAGTGATGATAAGTTTTTAATCATCTTTAATGTGAAAATGGATTGAAAAATGAAAATATAAGGTATTTTATTGATATTTATGATTTTATTTTATGTAAAACATTTTATCTAGTGAATTATAAAAATTATTTATAATAGAATGTAGTTGATATATGTTTCACTTTGCAGAATTTTTCAGAAGTGTATTTTATAAGTATAACATTACATATTTTGTGGTAAAAATTATTTTATGATAGTTTTCTAAAGATATGTAAAATAAAAAAAATTGTTATGGTATTCTTAAAACTAGGCCTACATTTTTGTTTTGTAATTTTATAACGTAGAAAAAGTTAGTGAAATAATTTGATTTTAGTATTATGTTTTTATACTTGATGATAACATAGTGTATATTTATTACTTAAATAAAAAAAAATAAAAAGTAGTTTTATTTGATTTTCATATGTATTATATAATTCAGTGACAGCTGTTTCGGTACACTGTACCTTCTTCAGACATGTTAACAAATTATGAATTGTGTTCCAACTGATCTAAGCAACAATATATAATTGGAACACAATTCATAATTTGTTAACATGTCTGAAGAAGGTACAGTGTACCGAAACAGCTGTCACTGAATTATATAATAAATATGAAAATCAAATAAAACTACGTTTTATTTTTATTTAAGTAATAAATATGGATTTTTATCAAGTAAACACCAACTCAATTGATTACATAGTGTATAATTATAATACTTTTTAAGTATTATATTCTAAAATTGTAGAACGGTAGGTGAAAATATGTAATACCAAATGTTAATGATTGCTTGTCATTGGTGTCATTGGTAGGTAACATCATGTAAGATCAATTTGCTTGAATGTAATGGTACATGATAAGAAATAAACAATAAAATTTATTTTAAAATTGCCATATATATATATATATCTTCGGGGTTTTACAGCTGCTGCCGTCTTCCCGTGCCAAACCTCCAAAGCCTACGGTCTTGGGCATATATATATATACATATATATATATATATATATTCATGTATAGGCCACACATTTTAAAATAAAATTTAAATGACATTCAAAACTCATCATTGGAAAGAAGTAATTGAGGAAGCCAAAATGTTCAACTAAATGAAGCTGTAGTGTCTATAGTTCATCTCTACCTTAAAAGACAGCACACATTAAATGGAGCGCGCTGATGCCAGATCTACTGCATAAACAAAGATGTGTGAGGCAAGGAACAGATGTGTCAAAACTCTTAAAACCCCTTAAACTTGAGTGAAAAAACTTGAAATGTCTGATATCTTTGTTATTTTCATATACGTTCCCTTATGCCCTACTGATCAAATGACAATACAAGTATTTAGGCCTACGAACTAAACGCCAAAAAGCTCAGAGCGAGATTTAAATGCACAATACAAGGGAAAATGTAAATTATAATTAATTATGATATAGGCTAATTAAGTTCTAATAAATTAAATTTATAATTTAGGCCTATATAAAGAAATATCCTATGTAAACAAATATAGAAATTATAATCACTTTAACGTATAATTTATTTTAATTTTTTTAAGAATATAATATTATAAGAAGTTACATTTAATTAAATATTTAATAATTTTTATAATATTAACATTTTGAACGAATACAATAATATTAAAGCTTTTATAATATTAAAATTGTTCACGAATATAATAATATTAGGAAAGTAATACTTAAAATACGGTACATACCATCAAGCCTGTCCACAATACTCTGGCAATGGTGTTATTCATTCCATAAATTCCTCCATGTCTCTGGATGGTCCAGGATTAGCCGAATCGGAACCAGTGGGTGATGCATGAAAGGAGGAAGGCGAAGAAGTAGAAGAAGATGATGACAAATGTATCAAAAATGGTTTCTCGTCACCTTAAAGAATCTCGTCTGCTTTCCAGAGATCACTTTCAATTTTCTTTGTGTGGTCCAAGTAGTTTGCCCAATTTTGTACTGTCACGTGTTGGTATGCAGCCGAAATTAAATTTCTCATTTCTTGTTTTTTGAATGAGACTTTTTCATTTTTATATAGAGAAATTCCATTTACAATACACTTTTGCAGCAAAATGGTTGCATAAATATTACAGTTGATTGAAATTAGGGGTGTTATCTACGTGATATGATAGAGGAATAGTGTTTGGTTAAAACTGTACTTAAATATACAACTTTTGAAGAAACACAGTGCTATTTATTATCTATCAAAGTATGTGTGACTGACTGACATAAATGTCAACTCATCATGCAGCTTAACATGTTCATCTGCATCATTCTCTGAAGTGTGATTCCTAATTCAATTTTCCAAAATACTGTTTGGAGGACACATTTCAAGTTACATTCTCAATAAAAAACTAAACAAAAATCACAATTAAGACCAGAGTTATAACCTAATATATGATGTGTGACTGACTGACATATCTGAATTTTATTTAGACTTTAATATTCTGGAGCTGCAAATATTATACAAATATTACAAAATAATATGAAATTATAATAGATAAGTCCACCGCTGTGGTCTCGAGGCAGCGTGCTGCCTTGTCACACAGCAGGCCCGAGTTCGATCCCCGGTCAGGACAGTTTTCCTGGGTGAGGTTTTTCCTCACCTATAAGACAAATGACAAGAAAACTTTAAGGCCCAAACGGTCCCCAAAACCATATGGCCATCATCATCCTTCACCGGTGTGGAAAGCAACGGGAAGCTACCACATCTACAGTTCCCTAGTAAAGCTGCAAGCACAGCATGAAATTGCAGTGAAAGACCAGCCCTCGGGCAGAATTACTATGGATGGATAATATATAAAAGCGATAATATGGAGATGAATAAAGAACTTCACTCCTTTTATCATGTATAGGAAATGTACAATTTGATATGCTGTAAAAATATTAAATAAATAATGTAATTTATTTAACTTTGGTTACCATGTATCATTTTAAATTTCACAATATGAAGAAAATATTAACTTCTTAACAACAAAGGGCCTTCTGTATAGTTAAATATGCCTAGTATGAGTATTACATCCATATTAACTGATTAAAATTTATCTGATGCTGTTAATATATTGAACCATTAAAATAAATAAAAATAATGATATGGAATTTGCATTGTTCGTTCCAGAACACTAAAATTAACTTTCACGCGTCTCAACTATAAAGACAAAAAAAAAAATTTAACGAAAAAGTACAGTATACAAATTATTAAAATTTTTTATTTAAATGTGGAAAATTCTGTTATAATTCTTTCAAAGCAACTGTTTACAAATTATATTGCTGACATGAGTTCTATTTTTAAACTAAACAATCAAAAGAAATTTCTTACAATGCGTGAAATCTTACTTTATGACTGACTATTCCCAGCAGGTGCACATAGTACAGCGTTGTCATACATATTTTCACTCTGTTGGTTTCCAATAACGCTACACCCAATAATAATTTTATTTTACACTACAGGTTATACATACTTAATCACATATACTCCATGCCAATTGTATTTTTTATACAAGAAACTTCATATGATTTAAAACTGTTTTTGCAATCAACAAGCATGACTCTGTTTCACAAAGTGAATGCTAGCACAATGTCGCAACACCGCACTGTGGATCCCCGGTAATACGACACACATGGCATGTCAAAGGTCAAACTAATGCTATAACCTTTCAAGTTCAAGGACTCCCACACACACATTTTCTAATACATAAGAACCACGCACTTGTTTTTAATTCCACTCACTTAATAACATACATATTGAAGAATCGCATAATGAGGAATTATTTAAATGCCATTAATAAAAATGTAATTAATATAATTAACATAATTACTTTACAAGACAATGTCATTAATACTGTTTTGTTAGTTGTGTATCGATAATGTAGAATCCCAGAGGAAATTTGGATCCATCGATTATTGTATTGTGTACAATAATTTTTGTATGTTTTATGTGACTGACTGTAGCTTACCCTTAATAATTATAGGGTGCATTTTAATTATCTAGAATATTATAATACAATTATTAGTATTACATTTATGATCAGGAAGGACCAAAATATGGTATAACAAAAGAGTTCGTGAAACAAAACAAATTATACAGTGAAATCGTAAAACAAAATTTCATTTAATTTTGCATGTGTTTTCAGGTTTTGGAATATATCATGTTCTACTATTAATTTAGATCAAAATAATCCGTATTTCAAACATTAACTTCTATAATTGGAAAATTTCATCTGCAAAAAAATATCTCATCGAACCTGCACCAATTTCAAAATTTTCACATCAGTATGACATTTTCATGTAATTACTCTACATTTAAATCCTTCCGCTGACTGCCTTTTAGCTCAAATTGTCACAGAAGAAGGGCCAGTAATTATTTTATGAAACAGCTGAGCCGAACAGTATACCAGATTTCCTAAACCATGTGTATGTTAATACACAGCGGAGTCCAGCAAGCAACTGACTGCATTATGCGTATTAGCAATATAAGTGAGGTGACAAAAAGTCAGTCAGTCACGGGACTCCAGCAGTAAAAATAATGACTTTACAAGAAAAGGTCATCTATACTTGTTTGTTAGTTGTGTACCGATAATGAAGAATCCAAGAGGAAATTTTAATCCATCAATTATTATGTTGTGTACAGTAATTTTTATCCGTTTTCTGTGACAGACTGACTGACCGACCATAACTTACAGTTAACAACTATAGGACACATTTAAGGTATATAGAATATTAGAATCCAATTAATATTGTTTAATTTATGACCAAGGAGGACCATAGTATGGTTTAACAGAAGATTTTGTGAAATAAAATGAATTCATACGACCAAATCATTAAACAGGAAATTGGTAAAATTTTGCATATTTTTTCAGGTTTGAAATATGACACATTTTACCGCTATTATTAGATTAAAATAATGCACATTTGAAACATTTTCTTATAAAATTTAGTATTTACAGATATATATTACATCAACAAAATTATTCCTGCGTCAGTTTTAAAATGTTCACCTCGGTATGACAATTTCATGGAATCGCTCTATAGTTCTTCACTTGTGCCCATACCATTTCGGTAGGATTAAGTTTGCAGTGGTATGGTGGCAAGCAAAAAACGTTTTCCTGCTGATTAACCATCTGATCAATTTTGCATTTATGATAAGTGTCTCTGTTTTGAGTCACAATAAAAAGAAGCTCCCGTTTTAACATATCACTTTCAAAAGGGATTTTCTTTTGATTGAGCCAGTGTATAATCTTATCTTTTCTCCAGGAAGTTGTAGGCAAACGATCGCTTTTCTGACTACGATAGCCGGCATTGTCTAATACTATCACAGATCCTTCAGGGACATTGGGCAACAATTGCTCGGCGAACCACTTTTCATACATTTCACCTGTAATTTCATTGTGGACGTCTGCTGTGTTCTTTTGGCACAGAAATGTTAACTCGGCACCATTAACGAACCCATTTTCATTCCCTGCATGAACCAACGCAAACCTTGACCCATGACCCCTAGGTGGTCTAAGATCCTCAATTGCTGCTTAACGAACACTTTTAATTTTGGTATCTTTCCATTCTTTTGTCGTGGTGTGACCTATGTTTACCCAAGACTCAACTGTATAAAAAATAAATTTCCCTTCTTTCCTAAATTTGTTTAAATCTTTGAGATATTTATGACGCCACCTGATTATATCATCCCTTTCAATAAGGGTGCATTTGTTGGCCTATATCATGAAGAAATCTATTTAAAGTAGATCTCGAAAAATTTGGTAGCATATCATCACTATTTACCTTGCTTAATATTATATTTTGAGTTGGTGGTATGTTCTCAAAGAACAAGGAATGAACGATGTGGCAGACTCAACTTTGTACTATTCCATCGTACTTCATTAATCTGGCATTTTTTTGTTTGCTCCCTCGTTTAGGTTTCTTTTTTGCTGGCATTCTAGGAGGACCTTTTGTTTGTTCCTTTCTTATTCTATATATTAAACGTTCCAAACACCCGGTAGCTTCTGCTGTCTGTTTAACTGCCTTTTCTTTAAAAAATAAATATGTTCAATACTATATTCCATTCTTAGCTTTTATATTCATAATTAATATAATACAATAATAATAAATATGAAATTAAACAATTTAATGAAAAACACATTAACCAAAGACAATTGAGAACCACTCACAGTTGAACTTCTTTCAACAATTACCACAACTCTGAGCCTGAGGAAGTGCAGTCAAATGCGATCGGAAATGAAAAGGGACACCTAAGTAAACAAACTTCTTCTTCTTCTTCCAAGTATTAGGCTAAGGCATGTTACGATCCTATAGAAAATTTTCCCTCCAGCGTTTCATAGGACGGCTCAGTGATCTTCGTCCTCTTGGTATATAATTATAAACAGCTTTGGGGATCCGATTTGAACTCATTCTTTCAAGATGGTGTTTCCAATTTAGTTGGTACTGTTTAATATATTCCAAAATTGGCGGTCTTCAATTCTTTTAAGATATCGGTGTTCCTTTTCCGATCCCATCTGGTATAACCTGCTGTTCTGCGCATGAATCTCATTTCACAAGCCGTTATTCTGCTTTCATGTTGTTTTTTTAGTGTCCATGCTTCACTACCATAGGTCAACACTGATTTAGCCAAAGTGTTATATAAACGTAATCTGGTGTTTTTTGTACAAGGGATGGTTTCATAACTTGATTAATAATTCCTAAACTTTTATTATAACTAGTAACTTTTTCAGGGATATCCTTTTCATCCCAGATAGAGAGATAATATTCAAGATATTTAAATTGATTAGATCTCTCTAAAATTTTATTCTGGAGACAGATTTTACTTTGTATGGGGTCCTTCCCATGAAATGCCATAATTTTAGTTTTGTTAATTGATATTTCCATATTTAATTTGGCACCTATTTTTTGTAAATTATAAATTGATCGTTGCAAATCATTTTCGGAAAGTGCCAGAAGAGCTAAATCGTCTGCAAAAAGAATAGCATCGAGTTTGAGGTTCCTATTGATGGGTATATATCCTTGTTGTGTTTTCCTCCATTCATTTATTAATTTATTCATGTATATAATGAAAAGCACTGGTGAAAGTCCACATCTCTGTCTTACTCCTGTGTTGATCTTTTCCCAAGAAGCTAATTTGCCATCTTGTTTAACAGAGATTTCATTATCTTTATAGATGTTGAAGATATTAGTAATATATTGTTGTGGAACGTTATCATCAGCTAAAATTTGTAGTAATATATTTCTGTCTACTTTGTCAAAAGCCTTTATGAAGTCAACGAAGGCGATATGAGTTTCTATATTGAATTCCTTGTGCTTTTCTAATAGTAGTTTTAGAGTAAAGAATCCATCTGTACAAGATCTACCCTTTCTAAATCCATTCTGCCCTTCTCCAATTATATTTTCATAAATTTTCCTCAATTTATTCTTAACTATATTAGTATAAATTTTATATCCAGAGTTCAACAAGCTAATTCCACGATAGTTATCTTTGATTTGGCGACTTCCTTTTTTGAAGATTGGTATTACAATGGATTTGTTCCAGCTTTGTGGTGGTTCTTGTCCTTCCCATATCATATTAAGGAGAATAAGAAATCTGTCTAAAAAATTTTTAGTTGAAAATTTAAATAATTCTTGATTAATGTGGTCTTCTCCGGGAGCTTTGTTACTTTTTAATGATTTAACATCAGTTAATTCATCTATAGAAATTTGTTCCAAAGCAGTGTTATTAGAGATTGGTATTTGTAATAAATCATCCTTTTGTGTCCATAAATGATGAAAGTAGTTAAGCCAAGATTCTTTAGATATACAATTTAAATGTGCATTTTCTCTTGAATCATTATTTAAATTTTTTAAAACTTTATATATTTTTGGTTGAGGCCTAGTGATATCATTTTCCAAAAAATGAGACAAATTGTTCCCAGCTTTGTCTATGTTTTTTTGCAAACTTCAATTTTAGCTATGGCTCTCTTCCTATGATACTCTACTTTATCTTCATTCTTTTTGTAGACAGACATTTTTTGTATGCTTCACGTTTATCATCAATTACTTTTTTGATGTTTTCATCCCATATCCATAGTCCTTTTTTTTCGATTCCATTTAGTTTTGATACCCAGGCTTTCATTTGCTGCTTGTGTCAAAATACTTTGTAGAGCAAGCCATTCTTCTTCAATATTTTCGCCAACCGGTGTTTCTTAAACTAGACGATCTAATCTGCATTTGTATAGCCAGGTAATAGTGGGATCTCGGAAAAGACTTACTTTATAAGTATAGTCCACTTTTTCAAATTTTACAGTATTAGTTTTATTTTTATTTTTCCATCTCGGTGGCATACGAATTGGACAAACAAGTAAGTAATGGTCTGATTCGATTTCAGGTCCTCTGTAAACTCTTGTATCAAGAACTTTAGATGCTAATTTGTTATTACATATGTAAACAAACTTTAAACTGCAATAAAAGATGAATGCACAATGATACCGAGGTCTGGTTTGTTTTAAAAACTATTTGAGACATTTATAAACACGTCTTCTCGCTTTGTCATCAACATACAGTCAATAACAAAAAAGTTTCTCGCTACATAACCTTTTTGTGTTATCATGCGATAATTTTTAACATGTATTTAATAAAAAAATTAATAGCTCGCTTACGTAAAAATTACTAGTTTTCTACCAATCGTGTGACAAGTTTATATCTGCAAAAATATAGATTCGCGACAAAATAATGTATTTGTCAAAACTATTAATTATATTAATTACTTAAGACTTTAAAATTTATACATTCAGAAAGAGCAGAAAATTCTCTATATGACCATATCATTTTATTAAATTCATCACTTTGCATTTTTTAAAATTGGCAACATCGCGGGAGTAGAAAAGGATTGAGCTAATAGGATATGCGAGTGAGAGAGGTACATACTACATCTAATTCCGTACTGTCTTTTAAGGTTGAGACGATCTGTAATAAGAACTATGTTTTGTTAAATTAATATTAAGAAACTAAAGCTGTTACTATGATTGAAATTAGTATATTAAAGTACACAACTAAATTATTGTAACAAAATGGTTGTGTACTTCAATATACTTATTTCAGTCATAGTAACAGCTTTAGCTTCTTAATATTAATTTAATAAATAATGCTTCAGCTATGTGGAGTCCCTTCATGTCTTCTTAATGTAGAAGCCATTGATTGTGTATTTGTGAATGATGATTCATTACATTTGAATGTGGGACCAAGAGCGTAAGGTAAAGGAAGGATTTATGCTTGGATGGGAAGGAAGCCTGAATTAGCTCAATGGTTAAGAGCATCAGTACGGAAAGCTGAAGGTTCGGGGTTCGATTCCTGGTTCAGGCATAAATTTTTCTCTTTACCATTTGATTACTATGTTTTGTATTTTGAATTGTTCTAATTTGAATTATTTGTACTCATTTTTACGTCCATTATACATAGTCTTCAAACTTATCCAACTGTTGTATTTCAAATATAGTAGTATTTAACTAACATCACATCAAAAGCTGCTCTAAAATAAGGAAGTAGCTTTTAAATCAACTTAGGTTCACATTCACTGTTAGGAATTAGCAGACTGGATCACCAAAGGAATACTATTATCAGAGTACCAAGTTTAGATGAAGATATAGAAAGATATCAACAGGAATTGAAAAATCATCTAAGAAGAATGGAAATGAAATTACTTCCAAAATTGGCGTTCCAATACACTCAAAAGTCAGTTAATAATAAGATTAAAGGAGAGTTTTAAATTAAATTTATTTCCCGTAAAACTAGATACCCAACTGACATACGGACCAAGGAAGACCAAATCATCGGTGGAAAGATCAAGACATCTTCATTATGTTTACCGCCCAGATCACATGGACTAAAACGGATTTGTTCATGATGACGATAAAAATATTGATCGCATCAGGACTCGAACACCCGACATTCCATAGCATGTTGCCTTAACCACCTAGACTACGATTATCTTACTAGGCTATTCAAAATTATAAGTATCTCTTTAACAAGCCATTTATACTATCATTTCCATCACTTATCCTTCAATCACGATTTGAGTACTCGATCACACAAGGCCTGCTACATATATTTGACATCCCATAACGCAGAACCTCCCTTATTATAATTCCTGTACCATATTGCTGCGCGTCCATTGAATAGTGCTAATTAGTATTTATTTAATATTTTTAGTGCCCCACTCACAGTATATTATTATAATACCGTGATCTTTATGTAATAAGAAAAGTTAAGTCTCGAAGAATACAATAGAAAGGACTTGTGACACGAATAGTAATGAAAGAGGTGCAAGGAAACTTCTAATGAATAACACATAGAAGGTGAGATGCTAAGACCAATATGCACATTCTATTGGGTAATACTAAGAAATTGAAACTGAAAGTAAACATTAATAAAACTAAATGTATGTTCCAACATAGAAATACATTATATAATGGAAGTGGATAGTTAATGATGGGAATTTTGAAAAGTGGCTGAATTTAAATACCTATGAATAATAAAATTAATTACAAATAAGAATGAGATGCACAAAGAAATTAAACATGGTGTCATCCGCAGACCTATTAAGGTGTCTCTGGTGAGTTATAAACCAGCCTCGATCCCATATTCAATGATACTCCTAGAGGTATCTGAACTTTACTTTCTCCATGTCTTCCAACTGCTTATATGTGAGATGTTTCTACACCAGGTTGATATCATACACAAGTAGCTTCCGGTAGTACCTTCAGCCTGAACAGGTCCATAGCGGCACTAATTGATAGTAGCCTGATTTCATTCATGGCCCTTATTGCTTCTTCTAATGTGTAGTCTGAAGCTCTTCCCTGTTGTCTGTATTGTGAGGCCTAAATACTTGAAGTTGTTAACTCTCTTGAGGACTTTTCTGTTACATTTAGGAGTATATATTTTCTCTTCATATATAGTTCCTCAATTTTTATATAGACTGCATAGAGACAAGAGGTCCAATTTGTGCTGCTCTCTTTTTGGAAACCATGAAACTATTTAAAATGTTTATGTAGTTGGGTTGGTGGAGGTTTGTTCTTTCAAATTATATATGTGACTATGAGACCAAACTTATGAAAGAAATTCTAACATGAATAAGATACTCTATTCAATATTGTTAGTCCGAGGGTGATAGACAAGTGTCTGTAAGTTTTGCTATGGTCTCTACAAATAAACAGAATGAGGAAATTACAGAGTGGTTAAACGAAGAACTGAAAAAGAAACACCCCAATCTGTTGTAGATTATAATATCAATATGGGAGATGAACCTAAAAGATACATTTTTTATGCATATTTGCTGGAAAAGAAGAAAATAAAAATGTGGTAAATTAAAATATTTCTTTGTCTTCTAAATGGTGCTATATTGAACAGAATAATTATCTGTATGGAGAATTTGCCACAAAATAAGCTGAACCACCTTAAGTTTTACATTGATCTTGCAGAAGTATATACTTGTGGAGCAAGGAGTGGTGTGTCATTCAACTGACAATACAGTGCTGCAAATAGTTAGAGGCATTTTCCAAAAAGAATATCCCCAAGATGAAATAAACCCCACCCTAGCAAAATATGTTGTGTGTTATAACAACAATAAACAGAAAGAGACTGTGTTTTAATGCCCTAATTGTGAAGTTGGATTATGTGTGGATGGGTACCGGTACTTCAAAAACCTTACACATCAAATACCAAACTTAATTAATAAGGTACAGTAAATTTTATTTATATTACATGAAATGAACAACAAAGAATTAAATTCAATATTTACAGGAAAGATACACATACAGATAATTACATAAGTCTTCAGGTTTCAATCATATTGCACATAAACATGCAATCTTCAACAGTTTAATAAACATTCCAATAAATGAACAGGATTTTAAGAAAGTATACAATCACATTTTAAACTAATTAGTTTAAATGGCTTTGGAAAGGAAATAATAATAAATAAACTTAAGAAATTCAGACATAAAAAAAGATTAAATGAATACGCCACCCTACATTCTGATTCCAAGAAAGAAAAATAATTCAAGAAAATTAGTTACCATCCTGAAATACAACAAATTTTAAAAAAATGTTCAAGAAATGTAATATCACATTAGCACTGATACATAAATTTAGCCTGGGTAATCTACTAATAACTAATAAAGTATATATATGTATAGGAAAAACAAAAGAAAATTTAGACACTTTCACAAAAGAACACTTTAGAAATACTAAAAATGGTAGAAATTGAAAAATCAGGAATTGCGGCTCATAGTTTGCTAGAGAGTCATAAAATTGAAAAATAAGCTAAACTTCTGAAACATTTGGCAAAACCCTTCGATTTGACAGTTTGGCAAAAGAACAAATTTAGATCCACAAATTTTGAAATTCCCAGCGAGCAAGATTTGATCTCAAAGTTCATCAAATCAACACCAGATAGCAACTTTCAATATGAAGGTGTAGAGTGAAATTCAACAGTCATAAAGAAGGCTCAAGATGCCTGCTTGAAGATCATGGAGTTATGAAGTGAGATTTCATGACTCACTATTTATTAGTTATTAACTGAAAACCTCATAATGTTATATACCATAATTAATTTATGAAATTTATTACATATGTTAACTTTATTGCCATAATTTACAATTATTATAGTTAGCCTCACATTTAAATTTTCATTTAGATATTTTAATTATCAAATGAGATATTTAATTTGTATGAGTTTTTGCATTGTAACTTACAAATCTTTAGAAAACAAAATTTCTGATTATAAGTCAAGATGGATGCAACATGTTCATCGAATGGAAGATCACAGAATACCCAAACAAATGTTAAGATATCAACCTGCAGGAAGAAAAAGATCAGGACGTCCACTCAAAAGACTTTTGGATGGTGTTTCTCTTGAGGCCGAAACAGGTCAACAAATAAATTTGTGAATGTACTATGATGATGATGAACTTACAAATTTAAATATCCTTCCAAGAAATCCTCTCGCAGCTGGGAACTGCTAGGAGATTTTAATGCCCCCATGCTGATGGGTTAAAGGGGAAGAGATCAATATCACCCCTAGGCAGAGTGGCAGAAAATGACCAATACATGTTTCAGCATAAATACCTGGAGCAATTTCATCCAAACTCTATACATATACAACCTACAATAAATAATGTGAGTCCAGAGTCATCATACTTCATAACTTATTGTGTTCTAATTGAACATGTTTCGATATGCCATTCATACCATTGTCAGATATTCCAAACTATTGAATTTTATGTTGTTGGCCCTGAATGTCGGCTCCCTCTCCATCTTTTGGCTGACTGAAAAGCTAGTAAATCAAACCTTTTCAAAATTTATAACCCTGTTTTTATTAAATTTATTAATATAACATACAATCTGGAAAAAGCCTGTACCTAGTAGCTAATGAGGAGATCAGGGAAGGGAAATACGGCATCTAAAAATAATAAAAAAAGAAGATAAATATTAATATAAAATTCATATTTTTCAGGGTTGCTAATTTGACTGGTACCAGTGCAATGGTATTTGAGCTGAAATTTGACCTCTAAAGGTTAAATGAAAGAAGTGATCAAGTTTAGTGTAAAATCCATGGTATTCAGGGTAACTATGCTGACTGGAGAAAGTTCAGATGTTATTTAAGCATAAGTATCATCCCTAGCATATCTAGTGGAGTGAGAAATATAAGAATGTAAAAATAATAAAAAGGACTGATATTAGTGTTCAACCCACAGTTTACAAGGTCAACAGTATCAACACAGCCCGCATTGGTTCGGAGGGTGAAAAATTAAATGTCTAAAATGATTGAGAAACATATTGAATCCATAGTTTTTGGCGACAAAATGAATTGGATAAATGGGCAACACCTGGAAATCAGATACTAGAATTACACTGCTCAAAACAATTAGAGGAACACTTGTAATAAATTGAATAAGTAATTGTTTTTTAAAGCTGTGATGCTGAAAGTTGGACAATATGTAAATTGAATTATTAATTTTATCATTGGATACAAATTTTAAAGATCCATGACCTAAATACAGAGAAATTACCTCAAATAACAAATGTAGAGACATTTTTTATTTTGGAAGGCACTGGCCACTTCTAATTGGTAAGCTTCCTGATGTTGCTATAGTGACGAATGTTGATTATTGCCTTGTTTATTGAAGTCTCTGACAAAATGAGGCATTTAAATGAGTTTGAAGTGTATCATGCTCTACATCTTTTACGACAAGGTCAATCTCTGCGACAAGTGGCTAGAGAGCTTGGGGTTTCTCCTTCCATGGTGTCCAGGTTACGCAACAGGCACAGAGAGACAGGTCAGTATTGTAGAGGATGTGGCCAGGGCCGTAAATTAAAACAAGCCCCCAGGATGACATATGTTGTTCTTTCTGCTCTTCGACAGCGTATAAAAACTGCAAAAGACCTGCAGAATGACCTTCATATGGCTTCCGGAATCCAGGTTTCAGACCAAACCATAAGGAACAGATTAAGGAAAGAGAATATTCGTCCAAAAAAGGCCCGTTAAAAAACCACGCTTAACAAATGGGCATAAGGCAGCAAGATTTATGTATGCTGAAAACCGTGGTGATTGGAACCTGAACCAGTGGGAGTCTGTGCTCTTCTCGGACAAATCCAGGTATCGTCTTACATGTTGTGATGGTCGATTGAGGGTGTGGGGACGGCCAGGAGAAAGATTTTCTGCAGAGGCTGTACAGGAAATTGATAGATTCGGAGGAGGTTCCATAATGGTGTGGGCCGGAGTTATGTACAACAATCGTACGGACCTTGTACTTGTTCCCCAGCGACTGAATGCTGTCCGGTATATCGAGCACGTTCTGGAAGAGCATGTAGTACCTGCTGCCATTGGAGTAGGCCCTGGATTTCTGTTTATGCAGGATAATGTCAGGGCACACTGCGGCTGTCACCAGGGATTTCCTGAGGAGGAATGAAATTGAGGTAACGGAGTGGCCAGCGGTCAGCCCAGACGTCAACCCTATTGAACACATGTGGGATCTTCTAGACAGGAAGGCCAGGAACCGACATCAAGCTCCAAAAACTCTGCAGCAACTTGGATATGCTCTTGGGGTATGGGAAGAATGGGAGAATATCCCGCAAGAGCAAATCCAGAATCTTATTGGGAGCATGCCACGAAGGTGCCAAACTGTCATCGAATGTCGTGGAGGCCATACACAATACTAACTCTATATAACGAGTGTTTAACTTTGAAAAATAAGCACAAGATTCAATTGCTTATATAGTGGAATTATTTGAAAAGTTAATTGTCAGCATTATTCATTTGTTTTTACTGACATGAGCAATAAATAAATAACCACAAATAATGTACTTTATTAATTTCATGTTTGTACCTTTATCCAATGAAAAAATATTTGCATATTTCATAGTGTTCCTCTAATTGTTTTGAGCAGTGTATATAATTATAGCAGCAAAAGTTATATTTTACAATAATTACAGTTCAAGACATATATCAATACAAGAACAACTGGATGAATCATTTGTGATGAATGAGTTTAGATAGAGTTTCCAAAGCCATTCTTCATTATTGTCCAACAGGGAAGAGATCTCTGGGCCATCCAAGGAAGCACTGGATACAAAATTCATCAGTGATATTGTAACAGACCTTAATACTGTGGTTTATTATACAGCATGTCGTGCCCGACATGACACATTCTTGCATTACGCTCGGCGTGATACTGGTTTTGCATGGAGCACATACTGTACGGCGCTTATGTTTATGGAATCGTCGCCAGATGGCACCACACATATGGGAAATCGAAATGACCAACGTTCATAATAAATTCCCAAACGTGTTTATGAAAAAAGTGGATGTATACAAACCTGCCTCTGCATAACTTAATAAAATAAATTATATACATACTATTTAGTAAACTATAAACTAATCTGATGTACACTAAACTGACCCATCGGAACCTAACAAAATGAAGTCATGGAACATTTATTTCTTAAAATATGTTTTGGAATTAAAATTTACAGGACTTTGAAAAATAATTGAAAGAAAAGGTCATAATTTGTGTGTGTATATATATATATATATATATATATATATATATATATAAACATATAAAAATTATTTATAAAAAAGTTTTAAGCATAGTTGCAAAACGTTAAAAATAGTACAAAATATTAGTAAAGATGGAAGAAGTACCTAGAGCAACAGCATCATATGAATGTTGTATGGAAAATTATAGAATAAATTATTGTTTAGTTCTTAAATAAACATATGGTTGATGATAATACCAAATTTTAGAATATTTCAGATTTTCGCCTGAGCAGTTTTATCAGGTTTTGAATTTAATAGAAGACGAAATTTATGTACATCCATAGTATCCCTAAGATCATCATCACTCCAGGGATTAGGCAATTGCCCGTTCCGACTTCATAATGCATCAGGGCATCAGCCCAACGTCTTCTAGGTCTTCCAACATCACGCCTTCCTCTTGCTTGATAATTTCTTGCTAACAATGGATATCTCTCCTTACTCATTCCATTCATGTGATCAATCCATTTCTGTCTGTAATTCGTGACTTTATCCAATAAAGGCTGTACTTTCAATTCTTCTCTTATATCCTCATTTCTTATTCTATCAAGTCTTGTACATCCTTTTACTTGTCTTAGGAACCTCATCTCCGCCGTCTGTATTCTATCCTTCTGTCTTTTCACTGGAGCCCAAGTTTCACAACCATACAATATTGTGGGAACCGCCATAACATTATACATTTTTATCTTGGTTTCTTTTCTAATTTTATTTTTGAATGTTCTCTGTATTGTTCCACACACCGTCTGAAATTTATTTATTTTGGAGTCAATATCTCTTTCCACAATGTAGGCAACATCACAGCCCAAATATTTGAAACTAGACACCTATTCTATACTTTGATTTTCTAAAATAATTTTGGATCTCACTGGATCTCTTCCTCTAAAAGCCATGGTCTTCGTTTTCCTTACAGAAATCTTTAGGTCGTATAATTAACATATTTCATTTAATGCATGCATTGATTTCTGTAAGTCATCTTCATTTTTCTGTATTATGATTACATCGTCAGCAAATAGAAGATTATCCCTAAGATACAATACACAATTTACAGCTTTTATTTATTTCTTGATTAAGTTCAAGCCCACAATAACTAATTTTTTCTGTACATCTCTGTATTCCTTCATGCTCAAATTGTATAGAACTCAATGATTTGCAACAAAACTATCAAACTTTCGTTGTTAAAATTGGTAAGTTACAAAATAAGCACTGTATTTCCGACATTTTGTCATATAATCTTAGTTTGTTTTTAGCAATTACACCAATGAGTATGGATAATAGCTTCTATATTCTTTGTTTGCACCGGCAAATTGCATCTGGAATTCAAGTGATTCAAATACACGACGTGACATGTCAGTGCAAAATTTTTCGCGCCAGCGCTTTGCAATGTAGAGAAACTAGATCCGTTTAAATACACGGGGAGCAATTGTGGCACTGGTGCTTTGCGTTGTAGATAAACCATAGCTTTAGGCCTAAGACTTGTATGGAAGAAGAAGAAGACAGTTCAAGATAAAGCTATACTTTCAAAAGATTGATTTAATATAATACACTTACCTCATATTTTGCTCTCTTACCTAGAAGATGTTTCAATGGACATCCTGACCATTTTCAGCCAGAAACTGACAGATTATCAACAGTAATCTAACAGGAGGTTGTGTTTTTCTGAAAAAATCAGGAGCAACAAAGTCGCAAGTAATTTTATCTAATGAAAATCTCAAACTCGCATTGGATTTAGAGTGATGATTTAGCGAATAATACAACATCAGACGCTAACAATAATTATAATGTTTAATATTTACCAAATGTGAGGTTATGTATTCCGATCTTACTTCCAGGCGATTTCTAAGCCGGCTGAATAGTTATAAGTAGCATATCTTTAATGTTAAATCCCTTTAGGCTTGGGAAAAATCAATAACATATGATTGTATGAGAAATAACTATTAACAATAATGCAGATACATTATCCCTCCATGGTATCTTTACCTTGTCGTGGTGGAGTGGCTTGCGTGCTTAAATGATCCTGAGAGCTATGCCGGCGGTAGCATTGCTGCCGATAGGGTTACCCATGCCAGACTGGTCGAAGGTGATAAGCTAGACGAAAAAAGTACCTTGGGCGAAAGAGTGATGATCTTTCACCGTAAAAATACAAACGTCAAGAAATGTGGACATGGGTTCATCTGGGGTAAAATTTTCCGGAGGTCAAATAGTCCCCCATTCGGTTCTCCGGGTGGGGACTACTTCTGGGAACCCATGCCAAAGGCTCAAACACAGGAACATGTTCCTAGGAACATGGAATGTTAGGACTTTATACAATAGCGGGGCACTAGAGATATTAACGCAGGAATTAGATAAATCGCCCTTGGATATAGTCGCTTTACAGGAAATTAGGTGGCCAGGAGTAGGTAGTCAGGAATCAGGAAGCTTTGCATTATACTATGGGGGTGCAGAAAAACCTGCATTTGGAACGGGTTTTTTAGTCAGAAGGAGGATCCTATACGCTATCCGAGATATTAAGTTTGTTAGCGATAGGATATCTAGATACATAATTCTAAAGAGTAAACGACATGATTTTATAATTGTAAATTTACATGCTACCACAGAAGATAAAGATGACAAGATCAAGGATGAGTTCTATGAAGAATTAGAATGCTTATTTGATAGCCTTTCACGATATCATATGAAAATTGTCTTAGGAGATTTGAATGCAAAAGTGGGGCGGGAAGATTTATTCAGACCAACAATAAGCAAATTCAGTCTTCATGAAGAGAGTAACGACAACGGGGTTAGATTAGTCACATTTGCCACATCAAAGAATCTCATTGTTAAGAGCACAACATTTCAGCACAAAGGATATTCATAAATACACCTGGACGTCCCCAGATGGAGAAACTCGGAACCAGATAGATCATGTATTAGTGGATAAACGCTGGCACAGTAGCATCATTGATGTTAGATCAGTTAGAGGGACAGACTGCAATTCGGATCATCATCTGGTCAGAGTGAAAATCAGACAACGGTTATCGCTTATGAGAGGAACAAACGCTAAAGATGATTCTGTAAAGTTTGAATTAAAAAAACTTGAAAAATGACATGAGGCAAGAATACCAAATCAAAATTGCTAATAGATTTGAAGTACTGGAATCTTCAGATGACAATGTGGCAAACGAAGAAGAAACTGATATAAATAAAGAATGGGAGACTATAAGAAATACTATTAAATTGTCAGCATCAGAAAGCATTGGTTGTTTAAAAAAAGAGGCAAAACAAGAAATGGTTTGATGAGGAATGTGCTGACATTGTAAAGAAAAGAAAGCGAGCAAAAATGAAATGGTTACACGAGCCAAATGAGGTAAATTTAGAGCAATTGGGTAGTGTTAGACGGGAAACCACCAAGTTACTAAAGAGTAAAAAGAGGGAATATTTGAGAGAGAAGATTAATGATCTTGAAATGAATGCAAAAAATAGGAACATTAGAGAATTATATCAGGGAATTAGTATAGAGAAGAAAGTGTTTCAGGCTAGAACAAACATAATTCGGAATGAAAATGGGGATATGATTGCAGATTCTAGGAGTATATTAAATAGATGGAAAAGTTACTTTAATCAGCTATTAAATGTACATACAGAACAGGACATTGAGGAGGATAAGTTACAGACAGCAGAAATGCTAGTCGCAGAGCCAAGTGCATTAGAGGTTGAAATGGCGATTGAAAAATTGAAGATGTATAAAGCATCAGGTTCAGATGAGATCCCAGCAGAACTGATAAAATCAGGGGGAGAAAAATTGATGGACAAGATACGCTGGTTGCTTAGTATGATTTGGGAAAAAGAAGCTCTTCCAGATGAATGGAAGGAATGAATTATCGTACCAATTTATAAGAAAGGAGATAAAACTGATTGCAACAACTACAAGGGCATCTCATTACTTTCAACTTCGTACAAAATTCTAACAAATATATTAGTAAGCAGACTTACTCCCTATATTGATGACATTCTAGATCATCAATGTGCATTTAGAAGAAACAGGTCTACAACAGATCAGATTCTTAGTATAAGACAGATTTTAGAAAAGAAATGGGAATATAATGGTACTGTACATCAACTATATGTAGACTTCAAAAAAGCATATGATTCAATTAAAAGGGAAAAGTTATATAGTATCCTGCTGGAGTTCGGAATTCCTAAAAAGTTAGTTAGACTTATACGAATGTGTCTAAATGGCTCAAAGAGTAGGATGCGTGTAGGCAAACAGTTTTCAGACACTTTTGAAATTCAGAATGCGTTGAAGCAAGGAGATTCACTCTCTCCTCTACTATTTAATTTTGTACTAGAGCATGCCATTAAATCTTTAGAGAATGAGGAAGGCTTACAACTGAATGGCGTTAATAAGCTGTTAGTTTATGCTGATGATGTAGTATTATTGGCCGATAGCGAGGAGATACTAAAGGCCAACACACACACACTATTGAGTAACACTAAGAAATTAGGACTGGAAATAAATATCAGTAAAACTAAATATGTGGTCTTACTTACTTACTTACTTACTCACTGGCACTATCGAACCCGTAGGTTCATGGCCGCACGGACATAAGCTCTCCATACATCCCTATCCTGAGCTAATACTTTCCAATCATTCCCTGTATAATCTACTTCCCTCAAATCATAGTTAATGTTGTTCTCCCACCTCATTCTTGGTCTACCAACTGGGCGTTTTCCTTCTGGCTTTCCTACAAGAAGTTTCCATGCACGTCTTTCATTCCCCATAACGCGCAACATGTCCTGCCCATCGCAGTCTACGGGACTTAACTGTTCTTATTATATCTGGCTTCCTATAAAGACCATGTAGTTCATTGTTATGTAGTCTTCTCCATTCACCTGTCTGTTCATCTCTCTTTGGTCCAAAAATTTTCCTAAGAACTTTATTCTCAAATACTCGTAATCTCCTTTCCTCCCTTAAAGTAAGAGTCCATGTTTCGCACCCATATAATATAACTGGTAGAATAATAGTTTTATATATTTTCAGCTTAACGTTTTTTGAAAGGAGTTGGGACATCAAAAGTCTCTGCAATGCATAATAGCATGCATTTCCAGAATTGAGCCTATGTTTAATTTCTTTGTGCATCTCATTCCTATTTGTGATTATTGTTCCTAGGTATTTGAATTCAGCCAATTCCTCAAAATTTCCCTCATTTGTCGTTAGCTGTCCATTTCCATTATATAATGTATTTCTACGTGTGGCCATATATTTAGTTTTACTGATATTTACTTCCAGTCCTAATTTCTTAGTGTTACTCAATAGTGTGTGCGTGTTGGCCTTCAGTATCTCCTCACTATCAGCCAGTAGTACTACATCATCAGCATAAACTAACAGCTTATTAATACCATTCAGTTGTAAGCCTTCCTCATTCTCTAAAGATTTAATGGCATGCTCTAGTACAAAATTAAATAGCAGAGGAGATAGTGCATCTCCTTGCTTCAACCCATTCTGGATTTCAAAAGTGTCTGAAAACTGTTTGCCTACACGCACCCTACTCGTTGAGCCATTTAGACACATTCGTATAAGTCTAACTAACTTTTTAGGAATTCCGAACTCCAGCAGGATACTATATAACTTCTCCCTCTTAATTGAATCATATGCTTTTTTGAAGTCTACATATAGTTGATGTACAGTACCATTATATTCCCATTTCTTTTCTAAAATCTGTCTTATACTAAAAATCTGATCTGTTGTAGACCTGTTTCTTCTAAATGCGCATTGATGATCTCCTAGAATGTCATCAATATAGGGAGTAAGTCTGCTTACTAATATATTTGTTAGAATTTTGTACGAAGTTGAAAGTAATGAGATGCCCCTATAGTTGTTGCAATCAGTTTTATCTCCTTTCTTATAAATTGGTACGATAATTGATTCCTTCCATTCATCTGGAAGAGCTTCTTTTTCCCAATCATACTAAGCAACCAGCGTATCTTGTCCATCAATTTTTCTCCCCCTGATTTTATCAGTTCTGCTGGGATCTCATCTGAACCTGATGCTTTATACATCTTCAATTTTTCAATTGCCATTTCAATCTCTAATGCACTTGGCTCTGTGACTAGCATTTCTGCTGTCTGTAACTTATCCTCCCCAATGTCCTGTTCTGTATGTACATTTAATAGCTGATTAAAATAACTTTTCCATCTATTTAATATACTATTGGAATCTGCAATCATATCCCCATTTTCATTCCGAATTATGTTTGTTCTAGCCTGAAACCCTTTCTTCTCTATACTAATTCCCTGATACATGGTCTTTATAGGAAGCCAGATATAATAAGAATAGTTAAGTCTCGTAGACTGTGATGGGCAGGACATGTTGCGCATATGGGGAATGAAAGACGTGCATGGAAACTTCTTGTAGGAAAGCCAGAAGGAAAACGCCCAGTTGGTAGACCAAGAATGAGGTGGGAGAACAACATTAACTATGATTTGAGGGAAGTAGATTATACAGGGTATGATTGGAAAGCATTAGCTCAGGATAGGGATGTGTGGAGAGCTTATGTCTGCGCGGCCATGAACCTACGGGTTTGATAGTGCCAGTGAGTGAGTGAGTAAGTAAGTAAGCAGATTCATTATACAAATTTTTTTTTTAGAACTAACCTTTTTTCTTTTGGTAATATTTGGAGTTGTTTTCTTTAGGTATTTCTTGCTTACCATATTGATCGTACATTGTTGAATCGTTATTCTTGTCAAAGAAGTTAATTTGCGGAGATATCTCTCATTACGAACAGGAAGAGGCAAAATTATCAATCTATGAGTTAAATACTCATTGTAATATATATTTTGTAGAAATGTACTGCTTGATTGGAAGCTGTTGTGCTACTTGAGTGGGCTCACTCTACCAGAATAGATAAAACATTATTATCAGCAATCATCATAGGTGCTACAGTCTATTATAGGCATTGACCATCCCAACAATATGCCTAAATATGTGGTCACACGTAGAAATTCAGTATATAATGGAAATGGACAGCTAATGACAAATGAGGGAAATTTTGAGGAAGTGGCTGAATTCAAATACCTAGGAACAATAATCACAAATAGGAATGAGATGAACAAAGAAATTAAACATAGGGTCAATTCTGGAAATGCATGCTATTATGCATTGCAGAGACTTTTGATGTCTCAACTCCTTTCAAAAAACGTTAAGCTGAAAATATATAAAACTATTATTCTACCAGTTATATTATATGGGTGCAAAACATGGACTCTTACTTTAAGGGAGGAAAGGAGATTACGAGTATTTGAGAATAAAGTACTTAGGAAGATTTTTGGACCAAAGAGAGATGAACAGACAGGTGAATGGAGAAGACTACGTAACAATGAACTACATGGTCTTTATAGGAAGCCAGATATAATAAGAATAGTTAAGTCTCGTAGACTGTGATGGGCAGGACATGTTGCGCATATGGGGAATGAAAGACGTGCATGGAAACTTCTTGTAGGAAAGCCAGAAGGAAAACGCCCAGTTGGTAGACCAAGAATGAGGTGGGAGAACAACATTAACTATGATTTGAGGGAAGTAGATTATACAGGGTATGATTGGAAAGCATTAGCTCAGGATAGGGATGTGTGGAGAGCTTATGTCTGCGCGGCCATGAACCTACGGGTTTGATAGTGCCAGTGAGTGAGTGAGTAAGTAAGTAAGCAGATTCATTATACAAATTTTTTTTTTAGAACTAACCTTTTTTCTTTTGGTAATATTTGGAGTTGTTTTCTTTAGGTATTTCTTGCTTACCATATTGATCGTACATTGTTGAATCGTTATTCTTGTCAAAGAAGTTAATTTGCGGAGATATCTCTCATTACGAACAGGAAGAGGCAAAATTATCAATCTATGAGTTAAATACTCATTGTAATATATATTTTGTAGAAATGTACTGCTTGATTGGAAGCTGTTGTGCTACTTGAGTGGGCTCACTCTACCAGAATAGATAAAACATTATTATCAGCAATCATCATAGGTGCTACAGTCTATTATAGGCATTGACCATCCCAACAATATGCCTCCATTTTCTTCTGTTTTCTTCCTTCATTCCCATTACCCTGAGATCTTATTCCACATTATCCTTCCATCTGATGGAGGTCAACTTTCTGTTATCAGTTTTATTTAAAGTTTACTTTACGGCATAGAAATTTGTGCCATAGACAGTGGCTCTTTGGGACAAGTACAGTGGACTAGTGGTTATGCTCCATGCCTCTGGTCCTTAGGGTTGCGGGTTCAAACCTGGCCGGGGTTGAAAGATTTTTTAGATTGGAAAAATCCAAGGAGCAAGTCCTCCGGGAGAAACTTTTAAGCCGTGGGTCCTGAGTCTGAAGATTTTCAGGCTGAAAAGGCCTCTAAGCAAAATTTACCAAATTTTTTCCATCCTACTACTACCTCGGTTTCTTATATGTCAGTATGAGGCAGAACGCTGACCACGGACCACTCAAGTGACATCTATACGAAAACAAGTGTAACTAAATTAGTATGGTTCAAATTCTTCCCTGTAAGGGAGAGCGCCTAAATCTCTGTTAAGGGAAAAATAAGCTTACAAGAAGAAGAAGTTAGCCACTAGCTATTCACCACTAGGCACCCAGTTTGTCTCTTCATAATAATAATAATAATACTTTATTTATTCTGGCAGAGTTAAGGCCATAAGGCCCTCTCTTCCACTCAACCAGCACAAATACAAATAAATATTTGACAAATATAGATATACACTATACTAATTATAAACAGTTAAAGATACAATAATGTAGCAATGTAAATGTCATGTACAAACAACATTTTATAGGGTAATAACAATAATGATACGATATTAATAATAATAATAATTATTATAATAATAATATAAATATGATACATTATACGAGAAAGACCAATTAATATATATATACCTTACACTGGATAATAATGAAGTCGAGTTTAGAGCAAATATAAATTTAGATTTCTTTTAAAAGATGCCAATGTCCGGCAGCCCCTTATTTCTTGTGGTAGGGAATTCCAGTTGCGAGAAGTGAAGATGGTATATGACATGGAGTGATGTGATGTCCTATGTTGCGGTATATTAAGCAAGAGACTATGTTGTGATCTTGTGTTTAAGTTGTGGTTTGAGGATAGATACTGGAAACAGGATGATAAATAATTGGGAATCGAGGTATGTAGGATCTTAAATAGGAGAATTAGACAATGCGATTTTCTTTTCTCTTTTAGATGTAGCCATGACAATTCGTGGAATAATGGAGAAATGTGATCGTATTTTCGAACATTAAATATGAATCTGATACACATATTATGGACACGCTGCAGTTTGTCCGACAATCCGTCACTTATGTCAGTTAGTAGAACGTCACAGTAGTCAAAATGCGGCATCACTAAAGTTTGGATTAAAATTCTTTTAAGAGTTGTAGGAAGAAAATGTTTAAGTCGCTTTAGGGAATGCATTATGGAGAAGATCCTTTTAGATGTTTGTTTTACTTGCACATAACTCAACAACTCCTGGCGCGACAGGCTACAAGGCCCTTAGCCTACCAGCCGGCTGCTGGCCTCACATCCACATGTGTCAATCACAGAAGTAGATGATCAACAGCCAGTGTAGGGGTGACATGTGGTTAGCATGTCGAGTCCCCCAGCCGTTATAGCTGGTTTCCTCAACCTGGAGCCGCTACTTATTGTAGCTACCCAATTGCCTCATGATGCTGGGTGGGCACCGGTCCCATACTGACCGAAATACTATGAGAAAATTTCTTCCCCCATGGAGACTCGAACCAGCGCAAGTCCCGTAGCTCTGCACCAAGGCTTCCTACCTTAACCGCTCGGCTACGGCGCGGGACTTTACTTGCACATGCCAATTTAAATTAGAATCTAAGTAAAATCCCAAGTTTTTAACAATGTCGGTATAAGGAATTTGTTCATTATCTAATATGACAGCCGGCATATTGCCATTGTTTATGAAGTGTAATAGCCTTGGATGTCTGGTAATTATTGCTTGTGTTTTGTTTACATTTAGTTTCAGCCCATATTGTCTGGACCATAAAGATATATGCCTGAGGTCAGTGATTACTTTGTCAATATATTCATTAATTTCGTCAGGCCTAAAGTGTGTGTAAATCTGTAGGTCGTCGGCGTAAAGATGATGCTTGCAGTTTTGTAGTTTCTTGGTCACGTCATTAATATAAATCGAGAAGAGAAGAGGAGCGAGGACGCCGCCTTGAGGTACCTCTTTCCTTACCAAGCGCCAGGAACAAATGCGATTATTAACAGAAACTGATTGCTGACGATTAATGAGGTAAGATCTAAACCATTCAAGGCAGTTTTCCGACAGATGTAGTGTATTTAGTCTCGCTAGCATTAAGTCTATATCTACTGTGTCAAAGGCTTTGCTGTAGTCGAATAGGACTATTGCGGTGAGTTTGCTTTTGTCCATTGAGTCTCTTATGTCCTCTACAATGTCAAGTAGTGCAGTACTTGTATGATGTCCTGATCTAAAACCAGATTGATGCTTATCAAGTAAGTCATGTGTGATGAGGTAGTCTGTTAACTGTGAGTGTATTATGTGTTCCAGTGCTTTAGATAAACAGGGAAGAATACTAATTGGTCTATAATTATCGCGTGTTGTGGGAATGTTTGATTTTGGTGTAGGACAAACTAGAGCCATTTTCCAGAGTCTGGGATAGGTCCCAGTCATTATAGAGGCATTAAAAATGTGGGTTATTGTTGGGAGAATAATGTCTATTATTTTTTGCAGGAGAGTTATTGTTATATTGTCTATTCCTTGTGCTTTAGATTTAATACGTAATACTGCTCTTTTGGCGTCATCAGGTGAGATATAGGAAAAAAAGAATTTGCCTTGGGTAGGTTGGGAATATGACATTAGTTCATCTATTGTCTGTTGTTTGTGTTGTGAGTTGTTGTCAGTAGGGAGGCGGGTAAAATGGTCATTCAACTCATCTAGTGGTAGGTCAGCTGTTTCTACCCGTAGTTTATTTTGACAGAGGCCTATTGATTTTAAATTTTTCCACATGTCAGATGAGTTGGACATAGATTGTGTAATGATAGTATGGGCATATCTTAGTTTTGCATTCCTGACAGTCTGGTTGACTTTATTCCTCAGATGTTTGTATGTCTGTCAGTTCTTTATTCCTCCTGTATTTCCTGTAAGCGTCTCTTCATCATACCATATAGGGTTTGTTGCAGGGATATAGGCCACGCAAGGGATTTAGAAGAATGTCCTTGACGGTCAATCCAGTGGGAGAGCCTACCACTGCTGAGTATTGTGAATTCCCTGCCAGATAGTGCTAATGAAACAATCTCACATGTACTACATCTGAGTACAGTCAGTTGTAAATTTTAGTGAGAAGGGATGTGTTGCTATTACATTATAAACAATAGTTCTTAATATTATTTATTTTTTATTATTTCACTCACCTCATACTTCATAAATCATAGCAGACCCTGGGTTTCTTCACGTAATTTGTGACATTGTCAATGCTGCATCACGTTCACAACGTTGGACGTCAGTTGTGAACGTGACGCAGCATTGACAATGTCACAAATTACGTGAAGAAACCCAGGGTCTGCTATGATTTATGAAGTATGAGGTGAGTGAAATAATAAAAAATAAACAATATTAAAGAACCTCATAGTGTTATTTCCTATCTACATAACTTAATAATAGTTCTTAATTTTAATATTTTGTACCTTTGCATCCTGTAGTTTTAAAATTGTATGGTGACATGGATGTATATTATTTAAATAATAATTTATTACGAAATACTTTTGAAGTATATTGTTTTATATAACTCAATGCTTCTCACAGTTTCGAAGTTAAAAGGAAAAACTGTTCACAATTAAATTTGGGAGATAATTTTTAATGTTCACGTCACTAATAAGATATAAAAAAACTCCAAGCGCGACAGGCCTAGAAGGCCCTTGGCTACCAGCTGGCTGCTCATGTCCACATGTGTTAATCACAGAGGTAGACGATTATAAGTCAGTGTAGGGGTGACATGTGGTCAGCATGTCAGGTCCCGCCATTATAGCTGGTCTTCTCAACCTGGAGTCGCTACTTATTGTAGCTACCCAAATGCCTCACGTTGCTGGATGGGCACTGGCCCCATACTGGCCGAAATTCCATGAGAAAATTCCTTATCCCATGGGATAAGTCCTGTAGCTCTGCGCCAGGACATCTTACCTTAACCACTCGGATACGACGCGGGACACTAATAGGATATCCATCCATAGTAATTCTGCCCGAAGGCAGGTCCTTCACTGCAATCATAGCATTTTCGTGCTATGCTTGCAGCTTTACTAGGGAATTGTAGGTGTGGTAGCTTCCCGTTGCTTTCCACACCGGTGAAGGATGATGATGATAATGATAAGGATGATGATGGCCATATGATTTTGGGGACCGTTTGGGCCTTAAAGTTCTCCTGACATTTGTCTTACAGGTGAGGAAAAACCCCGATAAAAACCTCACCCAGAAAAACTGCCCCGACCGGGGATCGAACCCGGGCCCGCTGCATGACAAGGTAGCATGGTACCTCGAGACCACAGCGGTGGACCTAATAGGATATAAGAACATTAATAAAGGAACATTTATCTTTATATAATTATTTTCAATTATTATATTTATATTTTTTTAGGATTACGTGAAAGAGGAGAAAAATAAAATGTTGTCTTAATTGTTAACAATGTTTCATACAAATAAATAAAGCTCCAACATCAAATTCCTTGCAAAATAAATGCAAGCCGGGTTAATAAAAAAAATATACTCACCGAGAAAAATCACTAAAACACATTTATATGATTCATTAATAAACCAACAAACAAAACATACATAATTGACCTAAAATTAGCCGAAAATAATCGTGCGGTTTTGAGACTTCCACCTTACCGTCCCGATTTAAATCCCTTTTAATTATTTTGGGGAGATGTAACATAGTGGGTTGTTAGTAAAAATGCCAGTTTTAAATTTAAATGTTTGACCAGCATCATTGTCTAGTGGTCAGAGCTTCTGACTATGGTTTATGGGGTCCCTGGTTCGATTTCCAGTCAGACCACAGGATTTTTTTTCTTAAAGAAAATTATTCATATGGTTGCATATGGTCTGGATTTAGGTTAAGTTTAGTTTTAAGGACTCTCCTGGTGCTTTATTGTCATTCGTCACCTATCATATCTTCGTGCTAACGTAACTCCGCCTTCCAGGCGCCCCAAATTAAGAAGTGTATTGCAATTCCGCCATGCCAGAAATGGCATAAAGACAACCTGGTGGCTTTGATATATACTGTATATTGAAAAGCTGTGTTGGTAAACTTTGAACATATTAATAGAAGGAATAGGAAACATATTCAATAAAGACAGTGAACGACAATAATGTGAGACAGATGGAATCAGGGTAAAATAAGTGAGAAGAATAAAAGTAATGATGAAGAGAGTGGTCATGAAATTTACCAAATTGAATATGGAGATCACAGGTCAGATGTAGAATTCGAAGACTGTTAAAATGTAAATTAAACGTGAAATTTCGTGCTTATTTAAAACTTTAACAGACCGCTATCGTTTATAAAATATGCCATATATATATATAGTGAATGTATCTTGTCTGCGGATAAACAAGAGTGTATATTATTTAATAATTAATCTGTGATTTTAAAAATGTTTACCAGGGACTGTATTTTCACTAGGGACGTGTTAGTAATGACGTGGTCTAATTTCTACTGGCCGGGCAGTTATCTGGTGAGTCCAAGACTCGCATCTATGCTCCCATTACAAATTCCATTCATCAGGATCCCTTGCTATGGCTATAACTCCTCTTTTCCTCTCCCATAAACTTAATTCACCATTTTGCAATTCTCATGTCATCCATTTTGTTTAATCTGCTCATGTGATGGTGCGAAAGGTTGGTCAGCTGGCATCCTCATTATGACAGATCTTCAGTAATAGGGGTTTCATCTCATCTCTTCCCTCGACCTGGCATATGCCAGTCACGAGTAGAGGATGTATTTTTACTTTTTACAATGAACACGACGTACGTGACTGCTAAGGTTGTTTTTATGACAATAAGACACATTACAAAATTCACATATGAAAGGTCTTTCTTTAGTGTGTATACGTAGATGATCAATTAGATGATATTTCTTACCAAATGATCTATTACAAAAATTACATTTGAAAGCATTCTCATCACTATGAATATGTGAATGTGCAATAAGATTGGATTTGAGAGCAAATAATTTATCACAAACGTTACACTTGAATGGCTTCTCATTAGTATGAGTATATAAATGATTCTTTAGATTGCATTTATGAGAAAATGATAAATCACAAAATTTACACTTAAAAGGTTTCTCCTTAGTGTGGATACGTAAATGTACTACAAGATTTGAATTTCGTGAAAATGATTTGCTACAATATATACATTTGAAATGTTTTTCATTATTATGAATGCGTATATGTGAAGTAAGGTTGCGCTTATCAGAAAAAGATACACAACAAATGTTGCATTTGAACGGTTTTTCATTACTGTGGATACGTAAATGTGTTGAGATATGTGATTTACGAGAAAATGACTTACTGCAGATATTACATCTAAAATCTTTATCACCAGCACGTGTAAACAGACTAGCATTCTCACCGGTATTGACATTACATGTCTCCTGAATAAAGTGTAGGCCTACACCATAAGGATCACTTTCTATTGTGTGTTTATCTTCTAATAACGCATCCAAACTTTCTTCACTGTGTTGCATCTGAAAATGTAATACAATTAAAAGTTTGCTGATCAACAAATTGCCTGGTTAGAAGTGTTCTAACTCCATTTTTTAAATTTTTCAGCTGAGCTTAATTAAGTTTTAGATACTATCCAATACACAATAATAACACAGTATTGAGAGAAGGGATTTAATACTTTTTGACAAGAAAATGTTCAGTTTTGTGTGTGAAACTGATACAAGAAGAAGATAGAACATCATGAATACAAAAAAGTGGAGTTAGAATAATCTGGTTCTAAGTAAGCAAAATATAAAATTGCAGGTCAGTTAAAACAATGCCAAGAATTTTGATGTTATACTTTGAATTAACACTTCCCTGAATCGGACACAGTTTTATTTTGGAAAGAAAATTTAATGCTTGAACTCAAACTTAAGATCTCTGACTCTATACATCAGTGTGGTAGTAGTTATACCATTTGAGCTCTGATACTAACATCAACAATTCTTTCCACTTATACAATTCTCTTTCATCCAAAGGCCATTGCTACAAACAATGTCATCCGGCAACTTATATTCAAAATATTTTTATTGAGAACTTATACATTATTTTTAAGCAGTAGTTGGTAGACCGAAGAAGAGATGGATCCAACTTTTGAATGAGAATCTATGAGACCGGAACAAGCCACATGGGCTGAATCTGTGATTGTTGATGATGATGATGATTTTTAAGCAGTAAGAGTTCATATTTTGATGTTATATTTTAAATTAATCACTTTACAGAATTGGTCATGGTTTTATTTTAGAAAGAAAAATTATGCAGACGATCTGGTAATTATACAGAAGTCAAAGGATGATTTACAAAGAGCCATTTACATGTTGAATCAATTAGTACTCTATTATCTCAAAGTCTCAACTTCAAAAACTAAAATTATGGCTTTTCAGGGCAAAGTGCCAGTCAGAGCAAAAATAGTGATCAATAATGAAATAATGTCCACCGCTGTGGTCTCAAGGTAGCGTGCTGTCTTGTCACGCAGCGGGCCCGGGTTTGATCCCCGGTCGGGATAGTTTTTCTGGGTGAGGTTTTTATCGGGGTCTTTCCTCATCTGTAAGACAAATGTCATGAAAACTTTAAGGCCCAAATGGTCCCCGAAATCATATGGCCATCACAATCATCACCATTCATTAATTAAATAAAAATAAAACTACGTTTTATTTTTATTTAATTAATAAATATGGATTTTCATCAAGTAAACACCAACTCAATTGATTATCATCATTCATATTCATCTTAGATTAAGCTTAGCATTAGGGACTCTCCTGGCACACCACTATCATCAGGGCAACATAACCCCACCTTCCAGGCGCCCCAACCTCAGAAGTGGGTTACAAGTATGCCATACCAGGAGAGAACACCAGGAATGTCGAAAGACAACCTGGGGCATTTGCAAAAAAAAAATAATGAAATAATAGAACAGATAGCACATTTTGACTATCTTGGTTCAGATATAACATATAGCTATGATTGGGTATATATAATAAATTAAAACAATATCAAATGATGTGTGGCACCATAAGAAGAACCCTCTGAAAGACTTGAAGAGAAACTCAGCTCAGGTTTTATAAAAGTATGGCTGTTCCTGTTCTTTTATATGGATCTGAATCTTGGGTACTTACAAAAAAAGATATCTCACACATTCAAGCCACTGAAATTAAATTTTTAAGATCTGTAAAAGGATGTACACACATGGATAGATTACACAATGAATCAATAAGAAATGAACTGGAGATATTTTCAATAGTTGATAAACTAGAAGAGTACAAATACCATTTAGACAAAATTGATAATACAAGATTACTCAAAAGGATCAACACCTACAAACCACATGGGAAAAGATCTTTGGGATGGCCAAGGAAACAATGGACTTGAGACCGGAATAGGTCGCATTGACCTAATCCTGGAAAGGAAGAAGAAGAATATCTAACATTCATTTTTTTCTCGTATGACAGTATTTTTTTTCTAATTTTGAACATCTTGCTGCTCTCCTTTAGAAATTTATTTCCATCGACATAAGTTTTTGTTCCAAGTTTTTGTTGAATTTCCAAACTTCAGCTCCATATGTGATAGTACTTCTCACTATCGAATTATATATTTGTAACTTATTTTTTCTGGTTATATGTCTGTTCCATAAGATTCCATTCATCATTGCTGTTATTGATCTGCCTTTACTTATTCTATTCTTATTATCACTTTCTTCTTTATCCTCTTTATCTACTTTTTCTAATAATAATAATAATAATAGTTAATATTTTATTTATCCTGGCAGTGTTAAGGCCATAAGGCCTTCCTTTCCACTCAACCAGCACAAATTACAATTACATGTTTACAGTATATATATATATATATATATACACTAATTAGGCCTATGAAGAGTTAAAAAGATATTAAAAGTTGCAATGTTGTAATATGCATGTACATACAGCATTTCGTATGACTATTTAACTCATGCCCCAAATGGGAGTCAATGACCAATCACATTTCAATGAGTTTCGTTTTGCAATCAATCACAGTCGTGTTTCACCCCAATATTTACCAACTTAACTTTATCATATTAAAGGAAGCTCTTCCTTTTTAATTTTCTGAAAGGTCAGATCATTATTTTGCAGTGACTGACTTTCCTTAGAATTTGTACTTCTTAAAGTACGTTGAATAAATTTATATATTAAGGTGTGAGAATCTTAAAATCCATATGGTTCCCAGATTGTATATATAGTGCACAAATGTAACCAGGTACCGCTTACGGGATATAATAGAAACAAATTGTAGCAAATTGATTATACCACAATAAAAATAAAACACTGTTTGCACTTTCTTAAACGTATTATTTCCCAAGTATTTACTTTAACGAAAAATATTTACATCATACGACATCAGAAATAAATTAATAACCTATAATGTTGGTTATAAACAGTTTGATGTGTTTCACTTTTTTCTCCACTAGGGTGCAATCTTATAATATTGCGATCTTTTGGCAATAAATAATATGATCTGGTTGCAGTGATGAACAAAAGAAACATAACAAACGTTTCTCATTTGTTTTGAAACATCGGCGTTTACATTAAATGTATAAATACCATGAGACAACCTAAGCATTAATGAACTAAGGACACTAGAAGCAGTGAAATTGTGCTTCCTAAAAGCAACCCTAGGTGTATCAAGACATACAAATTTGAGATTAGTCTATGAACTCGCCAAAGAGACCTTCTTTATAGAAGACATATGTCTGAAGATAGAAGTTAAAAATTAAAATGTACCTGTTGGTAGGTGTCGTCTTCCTCAACTTTGTTAACATGGTGTATATAAAATTAACTAGAGCGCTTTCAGAAGTTAACTTCCATCTTCAGCAGGCTGAGCTTCTGCTACTCGTTGTTGTTGTTTACGATGATGTATACTCCAGCTGTTTGTAGCAGCAACTGACTTGTTTTTTACGATCTCGTTAATGGGTTTGACTGGGGTACGTTCTCATTGGGAAGAGAGGTGTTGTTTATTTCCTTTATAATTTTGAGGTCTTCAAATATATTTATCATAGCTGGAATGTTTTCTCTGTGGATTGTCGTGAGAGTATTTTCAGTTGTGTTCATTTGGTGACCTGCGTTAATGAGATGTTTAGCATAGCTTGATTTATCACCCACGTGAATGAAATTTTTTAGGTGTTCCTTATATCTTGTATTGAAATTTCTGCGTGTCCTGTCAATATAAAATTTATTACACGTTAGTTTGTAGACTCCCTTGTTGTTGAATTTGCTGTGTTCTTCTATGCCATTGTATATTATGTTGTTTAATTTGTTTCCTGTTTTATAAGCTATGTTAATGTAAAGATTGTAATACAGAATTTTATATTAATTTTATTAGTATTGATACGTCTGAAGTTAGCTATGCCATCCATAGACAACGGAAAGGCACTGCTGCACGATGGAGAGAGGAAGAGGAACGAGATCTGATCGAACTTCTGTACGACGGAAGCAATGACGAACAGATCCAAGATCTCAGACAACTTATGAATTCGCTAACTGTCATGGCTACCACTTTAAAATGTAAGGCTATTCAGAAAGAAGGAAGAGACTTCAAACATTTATTTCGTCCAAACTACAAAAAAAAATATAAATAGAAACCACAGACCACTCAAATGATATCTATACGAAAACAAGAGTAACTAAATTAGTATTGTTCAAATTCTTCCCTGTAGGGGGAGAGCGCCTAAGTCTCTGTTAAGGGAAACATGGGCTTACAAGAAGAAGAAGAAAAACACATTTTAATTTTCTTCCTTCTTCTTCTTCCGTATGCAGTATTGGGTGATGATGCCCGTTCTGCGACTACAAAAAATGTAATTTTCAATACACATAATAGTAAATACAACAATTGCCACAATAGAACTGGAAGAAACTCTTACGGCCGAATTCGTGAAACCAACTCTACTCATGGAGCGAGACTCTCTGCCTCTCTATGACGTAGAGAGTTTGCATGAAACCAACTCACGTCTCAAATCTCAAGTCTTGGCCCCACCTAACTCACTTCTTTCTGTCAGAAAGTAAGTCGGCAGTATTCCTGTCTTTACCTTTGTTCTGCTCCTCAGTAAAAATGGCAGAATTCTAAAAGTGAATGATCTTTTGGGTTTGCAGGCACAGAAATTAATAGAAGATGTGGAAATTGAACAAAATCTATGGGATCAAGCAAATTGCCGTCGGTGCCTGTACTTTCGGGATATTCCCCAGTATACAAGCAAGTCATGAAATATATGCTGTATGATTCATTATATTCTAACTTCTTCAATATGCATTGTGAGAATTTTCTTAAAATCTAGTGTTGTTTATTACAAACGTGTATGGAAATACTATATAAACCGATTACAAATAATTCATGTAGAGAAATATAAATATCACTCTCTTGTATAATCATTAACATGATCTTTTTTTTTATATTACATGTAAAAAAGTGAAATTTTTATTAACTCCGGTCACATAACGAACAAAATTGGATAATAATTAGTAATTCAATAGTACAATATATATGTGTATGTATATATGTATATATATATATATATATATATATTGTATAAGGAAAATGCAAATAATGGAACATCTTCTTTCAAAGTACTGTAGTAGAAATTAATAAAACAATATTTCTATCAATTACACCCTTCCTGCTTTTTAATACTTAACATTATTCTTATTTAATTTCAAGAAATTAACTTCATTTCGTGTGTTTTTGTTGGGACAAGTTAGTGTACGTATGATTAGTTTATAGTTTATTGAATAATATGCATGCAATTTATTTTGTTAGGTTAGGAAGAGTGAAATTGGTGTATGTCAGTTTCTCATAAACTGTTTGGGAATTTATTAAGAAGGTTGGTTATTTCGATTTCACATTTATATCCTGCCACCTGGTGAAGGTTACATTAAACATTCGTGCATGTGCAGTGCGATTCTGTAGAACTTATTCATTGAATAGATGAGAGTCAAATACTAAAGTTTACCCATAATTTGCTTCACTCTTTAAATTATGCACATGAAAGATTATCTGATAATGCTTCATTTAATTTTATGCTAAACTCCTCGATTCAGGAACAAATACTTAATCAAGGTGTGGCCAGACAAATATTTAATTTATTATGGCATAAATATTGTGTCATACCAATTGTGAATTTATTCAATTTGTTTATTAATTCTATTCACAGGAAGTATGCAGCTTGTAGTGGCAGACCTCCCTGGCATCAGCCAAAGTACTGTGTCACCTGTCATCAGAAAAGTATCCACCTCTATTGCAGAATTGAAACTACAATTTATAACATTCCCTAATGGAGATGAGGTTCGTCATCTCCATTATGAATTTCATAGAATTGCTTGTTTCCGTGGTGTAGTTGGATTCATCGATGGCACGCATATAAAAATAAGGAATCCTGGAGGAGAATATCCTGAAATCTTCAGAAATAGCTTGGGCGTATTCTCCTTCAACTGTCAGGTATGTACTAACTAGTTAAGCAAGTATTTTGTGTGTGTTATTATTTTATTTCACTCTCTCTCTCCAAGCGCGACAGGCCTAGAAGGCCCTTACGCTCTTTAATTGAGATCATTAGAGTTGTAATTCAAAACTGATAATGAAAGGTCCAACTAATTTTTTTTAGAAGCTTTATTTTTAGAATTCAGGTTCTTCTACGTGTTGTAAATCTACGACATGTGATCCATGGCTTAAGTTGCCTTGGTCAGTGTTGTAACAAAATTGAAGTAAAGCCATTAGTGCACTGTCTTAAATATATAGCACATAAAAGCAGACCTCCAAGCAGCATCTGTGAACCATTTTAGGTGAATACTTGATTTGTGATGCTTTTTACCTGAATAATTTGTGCCAAGTAGGAGACTTTGTAGACCAATATCAGTGAGAAACATTTTGAAAATGTATTGTGTTAATATTCTTCTAGATTACAAGCTTTTACTACCTCATACCATTTATCCCATAACATAACATAGATTTTTGCATAAATAACAAATAAAATATAACCATATAATTTTTTTCATGTTTTTATTAAATTTACACTTTCCAAACCTTAATTTTTCTTCCTTAATTAATCTAGGTTGGAAAGTGTTAATTTAATAAAAACTTCAAAGTATGAAGCTTTACCGTTCAAAAGTAATGTATAAATTCTCAATAAAAGTACTTCTGAATAAAAGATTCCAATTGGCGTGTTGGTATTGATAGTCTTCGGACGAACGAGAATTGTATAAGTAGAAAGAAATGTTGACATTCTTATCGGTGCTCAGATGGTGTAATTGGTATTGTACTGATGTACAGAATCAGAGATCCAGGGTTCAAGTCACAATTCAAGCATTATTTTTTCTTTCTTTATTAAGGTACAAGTAAATTTACGGAAAAACTGCACTTAAACTAGCATGAAATATTTTCAAAGTCCTATAGAATAACAGTGCGCATGCGCCAGAGTTTGTAGAGCCACCAATAACCCACAATCGAACCATATTGATTATCATCCTCGATTACTATCCGTCGCTATGAAATTTAAATGACCAATATTTGCAATAAATCCCCAAATCTATGTTAAAAAGATATATTAATAATATTAAAATTACCAAACGTTTATTAAAAATGGGTGTACACTTACTTATCGCTCCCTAACGCTGATCCAACCAGCGATAACCCAAAACAGCGATAGAAAAATCATAGACTAAGTAATATACTCTGTGGAGAAAATAGCAGTTAGCATCACAATATTTCTAACAGTGTCATAATATTGTGATTTGCATATTTAAATAAATACTTCAAAACTGTCTAATAATGTTATAAAAATTGTTTGAAAAAGTTTAAAATATTAAATAATGTTAGTAAATACAAAATAAGTGCTATAGTTTACAATAATATAACTGAAAAATCAAGCGCTAGTAAAAGTGCAGTTGAGCCAAATTTACTTCCAATAAAACAATTGACGAAACCATCAAAGTTTTAACGCAATGACAAAACTGAAGTGCTTGTAATGGCTATGAATAAAAAATTAATAGTTTTTCGTCAGGAACGGCATAGTTTATAGTAAGAATTTTGAATATGAAAATTTGAATATTAAAAATTATATATATATATATATATATAATCAATTGAGTTGGTGTTTACTTGATGAAAATCCATATTAATTAATTAAATAAAAATAAAACTTAGTTTTATTCGATTTTCATATTTATTAAGATATAATTCAGTGACAGCTGTTTCGGTACATGTCTGAAGAAGGTACAGTGTACCGAAACAGCTGTCACTGAATTATATCTTAATAAATATGAAAATCGAATAAAACTAAGTTTTACTTTTATTTAATTATATATATATATATATTTATTTATTTATTGCATTGAGAGTAGCTTTTTATATCTTGGATTTTTTTAAATTTTCAGGCCATTGTGAATTTCACTATGGAATTCATAAACATCGTTACAGGCTGGCCTGGATCTGCACACGACAGTCGTATGTTCAAAAGTAGCACGATCTGTGGCCAATTTGAAGAAGGAGAAGTGTCTGGCATTCTCCTGGGAGACAGTGGGTATGCGTGCCATCATTTTTTAATGACACCTCTCCTCAACCCACAAACACGAGCTGATTTCAATTATAATAGATCACATAAAGTTACTAGAAGTTTGGTGGAAAGATCTTTCGGGATCTGGAAAGGGAAATTTCAGTGCTTAAGGAAAGGTCTTTCCCTCAAACTTGAAACGACGACGACTGTTATAGTTGCAACAACTGTGTTACACAATATAGCGAGGAGGGCAAACGATGCTGAAATAGAGGATCTGCCACCAATAATGCTATTCCAGTTGTGAATGATGTTTATGATTTGCCAAATGGATTGACAGCCAGAAGGGCTCTAATAGATGCCCACTTTTAATAATAAGTAAGGTGAATACCGAGTCATCCTTCCTCATAACTGGTGTTCTATTTGAAGTAGTTTCGATATTTCACGTATACCATCGTCAGCTTTTCCAGACTGTTGAAATTTAAGTTGTCAGCTCTGGACATCGAGGGAACGACAACGTTAATTTCAACATTCTGGAAAAGCTGACGATGGTATACTTTATATACAGAAACTAGTTCAAATAGAACACAACAAGTTATGAGGTAGAATAACTCCGGATTTACCTTATTTGTTATTAAGAAGGACCTAATAGTGTTACTTCCCATTGTATTTTTACTTGTAATTTTAGGATTGTGATTGGACAAAATTATATGAACACTTTCTTTTCACTACACTATCATGTATTGTGCATTTTTTTTTGTCTTCTATACTTCCTCTGCTGTAAGGCTGTGAACATATTTGTGTTGTATTTATATACCATTATGTGTTAAATATGCAGATTTCCTCGTCTAAATTGTTGGTGCATCTGTAACACTATATCATTTTGTCTAATCTTAAATTTTATTTGTTCTAATATGTAATTTAAATAGGGCCCTATTCCATGTGACATATCAGCTATGAACTTTGTAATTGTCCTTTAAGTCACTAACACTATCATTTATTGGATAACGTAAGTTAAAATGCGTGCACATTTATTCACATTTCTGGTATAGCCAATTGTGAACATGTTTATTTAAATTCAGTTTGTTTGTTTTATGTCCTGCACCATAGCTGAATGGTTAAGGCAAGATGCCTTGTCAGAGAGTTACCGGACTTGCGCTGGTTCGGGTCTCCATGGGGGAAAACATTTTTTCTTGTGATTTTGGCCAGTATTGGGCCATTGCTCACTCAGCATCATGAGGCATTTGGGTAGCTACAATAAGTAGCGGCTCCAAGTTCAGAAAATCAGCTATAATGACTGGGGGACCTGACATGCTGACCACATATCAATCCTACACTGGGTGAATGATCTTCTATCTCTGTGATCAACTCATGTGGAAGTGAGTCCAACAGCCAGCTAGTAGGCCAAGAGCCTTCTAGGCCTTTCAAGCCATGGGTTTTTTTTATTATTTTATATTCCGTTAAGTGAGTCAAATAAGTTATTACATGTTACCTCATAAAACTCCGTGATCTTCACAGGACTGGTTTCTGAAGCTATTGCTTGTATCATCAGCCAAGACTCCATTAACTCTATAGTCTGAGTTCTGGTTGACGATAGAGGAAATAACTTCAGAAACCGGTCCTGTGAGAATCACCCAGTTTTATGAGGTGAGATGTAATAATTTATTCGACTTACTTAATTTATTTGCCTGATAATGTAAATTCCCATCATAAAATTTCATTAAAGTAATTTAGATTTGATTAAGTAGGTAGATCCTTGGCAAGCTTTATTGTTTTGTTATCTTGTTTTCCGTAAGTTGGGTATGGAAACTTAAAAGCCTTATGATCCATCCATCCATAGTAATTCTGCCCAAGGGTAGGTATTTCACTGCAATCATAGCATTTTCATGCTATGCTTTGCTATGTAATTATAGGTGTGGTAGCTTCCCGTTGCTTTCCACACCGGTGAAGGATGATGATGATGATGGCTAGATGATATTTGGGGACCGTTGGTCCCTAAGCTTCTTACAGATCTTACAGATGAGGAAAACCCCAAAAAAACCTCTCCCAGGAGCTTGTCCCGACCAGGAATTGGACCCGCTGCGTGACAAGGCAGCAAGCTACCTCGAGACACAGTGGTGGACACGATGCGGTATTATATTCTTAGAAACGTGTAAATAGTAATGTTTCACAATAATATATAAGATATTAGTGCTACAAATTTGTGTGTTTATGTACATTGATAGCTGTGTAATGTTCATGTATGTAAATCCATATTGATTCTTGTATATAATTGTTATGAGTAATTTATGAATGCTGATAATAATAAAAAGCAATGTTTTCAAATGAAACATATTTTGTATTTATTTCAGGTGTCATACATATTAATTCCACAATAAAATATAAGTATGGAATGTTCTTTAATTTCATTTTCCTGCATTGTCCAAGTATTAGAATTTACTTGTGTTTCTTTTATCATGACATACAGCACTCATGTCCACCAAAAACAGATGTTTATTTCCAATATGCAGTTCCCTAAGATTCATCCAAATATCCTCCCATCTAAACCTTCCTAATGGTATTTTCTCAATAAAAATAAATACATTTGTCGCTATAAGTTTTATAAGTTTGTTATGGGTTGATCATGTAGATTGAATAGACAGTAGAAGAAATTTTTACTGGATTAAGTTCGTTGAGGAAAAGGTTCAGTGGAGGGCTTTAGTGAATGTGCCATTTATCTTGTGTATTTCATAAAGCCCTAGAGCTTGCAATATAAGTAGTAAAACCAATCAGCTATTCAAGGGGACATATTGGAAAAAAATCATGTTGACGAGAGGATGAGGTAAAACAGTAAACTGAAATGAAGTTTCATGCAATGACCACATATTTTAAAGATGGTTGTTTATATAAATGCCCTTATAGGACTGTAGGGCAAAGTAAGTGGGCATATATATAATATATATAATTTCCCATTTTTGGTTTTGATATAGATTTTAGAATAACACTGATAGAGTATCAAAGTTTTATAAATATTCTAAATTACGACTATAGTCTAGTATCAGGAGAAACATTAATGACCATAAGGAGAAGAGACGATACATAATAATTTACATAACATGGTGATGAAAGATTTGTTACCAATTACAGCAATAAATTAATACATAGTTATTAAAACGGTTGTTCTATAAACAGAAAAACTGCACTTAATCTAGCGTGAAATTATTTTCAACTTCCAATGGAACAACAGTGCACATGCACCAGAGTTTATAGAGCCAGCGATAACCCACAATCGAACCACATATTGATTATCATCCTTGATTACTATCAGTCGCGATTACTATCAGTCTATAAATTTAAATTACCAATATTTGCAATAAATCCCCAAATCTTTGTTAAAAATATATATCAATAATATTAAAATTACCAAACGTTTATTAAAAATGGGTGTACACTTACTCATCACTCCCCAACACTGATCCAATCAGCGATAACCCAAACCAGCGATAGAAAAATCATAGACTTAAGTAATATACTCTGTGGATAAAATAGCAGTTAGCATCATAATATTGTCTAACAGTGTCAGAATATTGTGATTTGCATATTTATATAAATACTTCAAAATTGTCTAATAATGTTATAAAAATTGTTTGAAAAAGTTTAAAGCATTAAAATGATGTTACTTAATACAGAACATGAGCTATAGTTTACAACAATATAAATGAAAAATCAAGCGCTAATAGAAGTGCAGTTGAGCCCTATAAACCATATGTATATTTTTTACCATTATCTCAACTTTTAGGTTAGGTGTACCATTGTTAGGACCTATAGTATTATGTGTTATGCATATAGGTGTATCTATTATCAAAGAAGGAAAATAAAATGCACCATCAAAAATGGATTAATAACTTTGTATTTATTTGATGTATTTACATAACGTGGTGATGGAAATTTGTTAACATGTTCTTAAAATATTATCTTCCTAGTGTAATTTTGATAATAGTTTTCTGTTAACATTACAACAATAAATTTATACATAGTTACCTATCAATGATTTTATAAACCATAATAATAAATTATTATTTTGCTACAATCTGGACTTTTAAGGTTAGGCCTACAATTGTTAGGACCTATAGTATTACCTGTTGCATAAAGGTATACCTAATATCAATAAAGATAACATAATAAAATAAAATACACCATTTCAAATGGATTACTAATACCGTTTTTAATTTGATATAAAATAGATCACATATATTATATTAATTTGGTTTGTTGATATCCCATAACGTACGCTTTTCTCCATCACAATACACATGTATAAAATATAAAAGCTGTGGAATGTTACAATATGACCTTTTATACTTTTCTTACTATATTTATCAATAATATAAGCCTATTCAGATAACTAATTTTATAAGGGATACCTGGGCAATTATATGTTCTTTACTTTCATTGCTGGACATTTCTATATGTAGGAATTCCTAAAATTGCCATGAATACGTTTTGGTACACACATATTTTTATGTTTAACCTCAATCAGATTCTATTTCCTCATTTTTGTAATAACTTTAATTTATTTTAGGCAAACAATCACATTCCCATAACCTATAAAATTGCAGATGATTTTTAAAAATTTCGCCATATTTCACAATATCATATGGATTATTTCTCTATGCATTTTAAAAACATTGCCAACATACTCATTTTTCCATCTCGCCTGAGATAGAGACGAGATGGTTTCATGCATACCGTCACCGACTCATGTGCTCAGACTCAACTTATGGAAGTGAGAAGGGTGGGGGAAAAGTGAAGATGGTTTCTGCATACCGGCCTTAGTATTCAATTACCATATTTGTGCATGATGAAGATACACGTCAGATAATTCTGATTTTGTACTTAACTCACATGGGTGTATTTTGGAGAATTTATAATATTTAATAATAATTTTTTACAGGGCTTGAGATGTGGGCTGCAGGGTATGAGTGGATACACAGTGATTGGCTGTTGTAAAGATTGCTGAACTGCAAGAACTCCAAATATCTTTGAAGAGAAAAATTATACACTCAGACTGGAGTTTGAACCTAGGACCTGGCTTTCTATGACAATACTCCACCAACTGAGCTACCTTAGCACTCCAATCTAAATGCAATTTTTTTCTCTTATACATTAGAGTGCTCGGATGGCTCAATTGATAGAGCATTGGCATAGAAAGCCAAAGGTCTTGGATTCAAACCCCAGTCTGAGCATATAATATTTCTCTTCAAATATAATTTGTCCTACAGTGAGAAATATTAAATTAAAAATAAAAACATCCAAATATCTGTTAATTCCACTCAACACAATATGGAAATTAATGTACAAAGACAAACTATCTGTATGTAATAACTAACCTACTGGCACTATCCATCCTGGAGGTTCATGACCAGCAGACCTAAGCTCTCGATACATCCTTATACTGAGCGAACAATTTTCTATCTTCCCCTGTATAATTCACTTTCTGAAATCATAATTAATGTTTTCTTCCACCTAGTTCTTTTACATCTACTGGATGCTTACTCTATGGTTTTCCGTCACAACGTTTCTATGCCACTCTCTCATTCCCCATTCCTGCCATATGTCTTGCCTATAGTTTATAAGATTTAACTGTTCTTATTACATCTGGAATCCATAAAGATTATGTAGTTCACTGTTATGTAGTATTCACCATTTATACATCTCTTTTCCTAATAATTTTATTCTCAAATACTCTTAACCTTTTCTCCTCTCTTAAAATAAGAGTCAATATTTTGCATCCATACTTGGGAGAATAACTGTTTTATATATTTTCAGTTTAAAATTTTTAAGAGAAGTAAGGATGACAAGAGTCCCTGTAATGTATATTACAGAATTGAGCCTAGATTTAATTTCTTTCTGCACCTCATTCCTGTTTGTTCCTTGATACTTGAATTCTGGCAGTTCTTCAAAATTTTTATCATTTGTCAATAACTGTCAATTTTCATTGTATAATGGAATAATTGAACCATATTGATAGTTATTATTTGTTGCCAACATGTCTATTTATATTTCCGCTACAGGCAATTTAGTGTGCATGTTTACAGGACATTTCTACTTGATGAGAAGGTACATTACATTTCCTTACATTTTGATACTTTTGGAAGTTAGATTATGATGTGGGTAGGTTTACGTTATTTTCCATTAAGTTAATCAAGAATTTTTTCTAAGTTCTCCAGAATATTAGTTGGCATGTACAATGCTTATGAAATTGCCAATTTATGGCAGCATATTATCTGTATAATTGGTATGACCAACATTCACAATAAACTCCCAAACATTTTTTAAGAACACAATATCCATCCATAGTAATTCTGCCCGAAGGCAGGTCCTTCACTGCAATCATAGCATTTTCATGCTATGCTTGAAGCTTTACTAGGGAATTGTAGGTGTGGTAGCTTCCCATTGCTTTCCACACTGGTGAAGGATGATGATGATGATAATGATGACCATATGATTTCGGGGACCATTTGGGCCTTAAAGTTTTCCTGGCATTTGTCTTACAGGTGAGGAAAAACCCTGATAAAAACCTCACTCAGAAAAACTGCCCCGACCAGGGATCGAACCCGGGCCCACTGCATGACAAGGCAGAGACCACAGCAGTGGACGAACACAATATATCAGAACCAAAATTGCATTATTCCTACATTATTTCATTAGGATAATAAAGGGGTAAGTTAGTGTACACAGATTAGTTTATAGATTATTGAATATATATACAGGGTTTAAGGTAGAATATTTTTTATCACTCACCTCATATTGTTCTTATTTGATTATAAACTAGTTTCGGAACATAATTTCTGTTTCATCCTCAGTATCGTCACGACCGTTGTTCTGTCGTCTTGAAGAGCTGTCCTTCTCTCCTTCCATTGGCTGACTGAAAAACCTCGAAACCAGGTCATTCTCACCAGGAATTTCAAAGTTCATTAATTTCTTCTTTTCGCTCTTTTGAATGTAGATCTTTTCCCAAACAGTAAGTTCTTTTGGTTTTTCTATTTGTTTTAATAATTTAGCCTCTTTCTCGATAAGATGTTTTTCAGACCATGCATGGGCAGCCACTGCAGATTTTTCTACTTCCCCTTTCTTGACATTCCTGAGATGTTCTTTCACTCTAGTTTTCAAATTTCTCTTAGTTTTTCCTATGTAGAATTTCTCACATTCTTCACAGTTAATTTGATAAATCCCTGATTTGTTTTCTTCTTTAATTTTCTCATTCTTATTAGGTCTAATCAGTCTACTGATGCTGTAGTCATTTTTGGGTGCTAACCTTATGTTGAAATCTTTAAAAAAATTTTGAAACTTGTGGTGTTTTAATGGATGATATGTGAATTTTCTAAATTTTACATTTGACAAAAATTTATTAATCAAAGCACTCTTCTAAAAGTAAAAGAAGATAATGTAAAATTTAGAAAATTCACATATCATCCATTAAAACACCACAAGTTTCAAAATTTTTTTAAAGATTTCAACATAAGGTTAGCACCCAAAAATGACTACAGCATCAGTAGACTGATTAGACCTAATAAGAATGAGAAAATTAAAGAAGAAAACAAATCAGGGATTTATCAAATTAACTGTGAAGAATGTGAGAAATTCTACATAGGAAAAACTAAGAGAAATTTGAAAACTAGAGTGAAAGAACATCTCAGGAATGTCAAGAAAGGGGAAGTAGAAAAATCTGCAGTGGCTGCCCATGCATGGTCTGAAAAACATCTTATCGAGAAAGAAGCTAAATTATTAAAACAAATAGAAAAACCAAAAGAACTTACTGTTTGGGAAAAGATCTACATTCAAAAGAGCGAAAAGAAGAAATTAATGAACTTTGAAATTCCCGGTGAGAATGACCTGGTTTCGAGGTTTTTCAGTCAGCCAATGGAAGGAGAGAAGGACAGCTCTTCAAGACGACAGAACAACGGTCGTGATGATACTGAGGATGGAACAGAAATTATGTTCCGAAACTAGTTTATAATCAAATAAGAAGAACAATATGAGGTGAGTGATCAAAAATATTCTACCTTAATGAATATACCTCATAGTGAGAATTCCTAAAATAAGTAATGTATATATACAGGGTGTTAATAAATAACACTGACAAACTTTCAGGTATTGTAGAGGTGTCTTAGATAAACAATTTGAGATAGGGAACTTGTAGTCTAGAAGTTCAAATTTGCAAGTTATAATAATAAATGTGTTAGGAGCCAGTACGCCACTGACAATATTTCGAAGATTTCGTTGACAAGCTGTTACATAGTGTAGCCTTCTTTTGCAGGTTGACTTCCTGAGACCATTTAGCTTGGTGGTAACGTGCCAGATATGAAATATCATTCATTAGGAATATGATATTCAAGGTTCAAACCTCAGACATGCTGACCTTTTATTTTTATTTTTTTTTAATATTCTTTCTTTCTTTCTTGTATAAGATGTTTGGAAATTTAGTACAAAATACTGTAGAATTCCTTTTAGTATGATGCAGGAAAGTAATAAATGACAATATTCTGTACTACTGTAAAAGAAGGAATACTGTATAGCACACTAGGTAACTACAGTAAATATTCGCAAGTGAAAATCGCATGGTTCAGACGGTTGAAATAACAAGGTTACTCATGCATTAGCGTCACCATTACTTCAGATTAAAATAATACTGTATGAATGTAGCATCAAGTCTTACGACGCAAAACTTAGCACAAACATGAAGGAAAGGTATAACAAAATTAATAAATAAATTAACAATTAAATTAAGGCCTACTATTGTTTGACTTGCCAGAGGACAAATAATAAAGGAAATCAAATTCGTATTCATATTTTATTTTAAAGTAAAGATGTTAACATTCAGGAATAATAATAAAAAAATAAATGTAAACCAACTTGTTATATTATAGTACAGTATACTTAGTAAAGGAGACATGATTTAAGCATACAGAAAAATAAAATCTCTTTATTCATGTTTCCTTCAAAAACAGGATCATAGGTACTGTTCAAAATGTTACCCTTGATGGAGTAAGCACAAATTGCATCTGCGCAGAAATGATGCTCGCACTCCTTCAAAGATTCCTGGAGTATTTCTGATTTCGTCACAGGCAGCCAAAATTCTCGCCAGTAACTCCTCATCTGAGTTGACTGGAGTCTGATACATGAGGCTCTTAACGTGTCCCTATAGGAAGAAATCTGGAGGAGTGAGATCAGGTGAACATGGAGGCCACACTACAGGACTGCCGCGACCAATCCAACATCCAGGGAAGACATTACCCAGATGGTTCCTTACATTTCTGTCAAAGTGAGAAGGTGCTCCGTCGTGCTGGATCCACATCTGACGTCGGATATCAAGATTGGACTTCTTCCAGGAGTACAGGAAGCACATGTATCAAAAACTGTTTGTCCACATGACCATTTAACCGTGGGAGCAGAACATAGGGACCAATGATGTAATTGGAAATTATACCAGCCCATATGTTAACGGCGAACCTGTGTTGATAGCCTCTCTCTACAATGGCAAATGGATGTTCATGTTCCCAAGTATGGATATTCCTCTGGTTTAGATCAACCCCTTCTCTTGTAAAATAAGCTCGTCGGTGAAAAGCACTTATGAAAAGAAATCAGGCTGCTCAACCAGCTGCTCAGAAACCCAGTTACAAAACTAGACATGAGGTCCGAAGTCTAACGGTGTCAAGCACTGTAACTTCAAATAGTGGAAGGGGTGGAATCCTTCTTCCTGCCATACGCCGACATGGTTTGTACTCATGGCACATGCAATTGCTCATGTACTGGTAGGAGGATTCTCTGAAATCCTGTCGAGCACCTCTTCTTCAAAATCCAGGATATGATGAGTTCATCTTGCGGCGGAATCTGGTCTATGCACCACCAGGGTTCCAGTTTCCCATAGACGCCGGTGGATGGTTTGGAAAGTTGAATAATGAGGAAGTTGTCTGCCAGGATATCTTTCTCTATACATTTGTGCAGCTGCATGCACATTTGCTCTTGCATGACCTTAAACATAATTAATGCATATTTAATTTTAGGAAGTTATATTTTGAGGTTATTTTAATTATATTATTTTTGGTCTGGACATCTTACCTCAATATTAATATTGAGGTAAGATGTCCAGACCAAAAATAATATAAGCATAATGCATATCTGCTAATTCATTGACTGCATAAACATTAGCCATAATGTTCATGTTAATGTTGCTCCTACAAGTGTCAAAGCAGTAGTGAAACAGACTGGTATCAGTCGTTAGTATCATGGGCATGCACATGAGTAGTTGGTATAAATGTACAGTATTTAAAAAAATACCTGTGCTTTTCATGTAAACAAATCACGAAACTAGTTTAATTAAAAACAAATACTAATGCTTAAACAGTGCATCAGAAGGTCAATTAAGTAACTACAAAAGCAATATCCTTCTCTGAATAAAAATAAAAAAGGAAATAAAAATATAAAAACCAAAAAGAGAGATTTGAACCCGGCATTACAACATTCAATGATAAGCATGCTACCCACTGAGCTATTATTGCGAACGATATTTGAACTAACAGACATCTAATACATACAACTGCATGACAGGGCTCGAAATACAGACTGTCAGTGGCTCTTGTTGAAAGATGAAATGTCCATAACTTCATGGCTCAAAATTTTGAAAATACTGCTATATTTACAATTAAAATTAGGGCTATCCTACTATTGGAGCAGAACTGAAGTATTCCCAAGACAAACCATATTCATAGTTTGCTTCATTGTTGATAAATGAGTATGAACGTCCAGTTTAAAAAAAGTCATATAATTTCAAAATTTGGCTTCACACACCCTAAGTTCATCTCAAATTGTTTGTCTAACTCTCCTCTACAATACCTGAAAGTTTGTCGGTGTTATTCATTAACATCCTGTATATATAATTGATTTCATTAAGTTAGAATGGGCAAGTTGTGTACCTCCATTTTTTAAAATCATGTTTAGGAATTTATTGTGAAGGTTGGTCATGCCGTTTTCATAGACAATGTGTTTCCATTTCTTGGTACCTTTATAAGCCTCACACATGCATATTACTATTCTATGGGGTGTTTCATTATAACGATACAAACTTTCATGGAAGATTAAGAAGGACAAATGCATGAATTTGACCTGGTCTGGAAACAACTCCTTTGCAGGTTTATTACCTACACTTGTTTCCATAATTTGTCAGCGATCAGTAATGAGGATGGATCACCAGACCAACATCTTGGAGTATCATAAGCGGATCCGAATGAACACACCAGAAGGCAATGCAGATACCATTGTAAACTTAAGCAGCTCAAGGAAGATGGCATGATATGTATCTAATGTGCTCCGGCACCAGGTACAAGTCAGTAGAGTGCAGTCTGTGTTTACATGTTAAATTCTATCAATCAACCAGAGCAAAATGGTGTATATGAGACATCAGTAGAAACAGTAGAGGATCTACTAGCATGAATTCTTGCTGCCTGTGACATTGTCAGAGTGACTCCAGGGTTGTCTGTCCAAGTACGACTTTGTCATGCCTACATCGGAGCTGAAGGACACCATTTGAAACACCTGTTGTAATATCAAGGCTTGTGTAAATACTATCATCATCATTGGCGCAACAACTCATTCCTGAGTCCTGGTCTCCTCAAGGAGCCTCCTACAATTAGCTCGGTCCTGTGCCTCTCTCCACCAATTTCTCAATCCCAACTCTCTAGCATCTCCATCCACCTCATCCTTCCATCATAGTTTCAATCTTTCTCTTTTTCTTCTACCCTCTGGTTGAGTGGACCATATCTTTTTACATATTTTGACTCTTCCTTTCTTCTTATATACCCTGCCCATCATTGTCTAGTTAATTTAATGAATTTACTAATTTTCACATCTTTGAATAACGCATAGCGAAATAAAAACATTTATTTGTAACATTTCGTAATTTCATGTTCATAGATATCCCAACAAACATTTGTCTATAACTTGTGAAGGAGATGTTTCCGGATTAGGGTTCCTTATATCAAATTCATGCATTTGTCCTCCTTAATCTTCCCTGAAAATTTGTATCATCATCACAGAAACACCTGTATAGAACTTTTCTTGAGTAACATATTATGGAAATGTATTATATCTTCATTTTTTGTATTAGCATGTTGGCTATTCTATTAACCACTTTTAATAGACATATTCCAATGATATTACAGACATTTTTGGTTAAATTTATGTCAACTTCTTTTCATTCAATTTTAAGGCATTTTCAGGATTCCTTTAAAAAATATTTACTTTGCTCACATAATTATTCTTCCCATACCAATTCCCTCTTTCAACTTTTCTATCCAGTCTCCCTTGACTGACCTCTTGTTTCTTTCGACCCTGATGGTATTAGAATATTCGAGGCCGGGGGGTTCATTTCTCCTTCCTTCCTATACCAACTTTTTCTCTATGGGTGACGTAACCAACACATGTGGTGCCTACTACTAAGCGGTTACAACTAGTTTATTGTACTCCTTTCTGCTAAATATTGGAGTGCAAGAGAGTGAATGATTTCATTATCAAGTGCTTGACATTAGATACCAACCAATCAACCATTATTTACTTTCTTATTACATATTTTGTATGATTTTTTTTTTCAGTTTTTCTTGAAAATAATACAGATGATCATCTTTCTAAGACTCACTTAAATAACTTTACAAGAAATTCTTCTTACCTCTGGTGTAGTTTCATCATAATTCTCAGTCACAAATATTTCAGGTTTAATAATAATTTCTTGTTCTGTCTTCACTTCGTTTAACACATTCTGTGAAAAATTAAGCATGATTCAATTAGATTAAAGAAAAGATTAAGGAAAGAGATTGTAACCTGAATTCATATTGACAATAAGATACAGGATTATTAATATGTTTTTCAAGAGTTTTAAACATTAATAATTCAATACATCTTTGAGGCTTGTGATAAATGAAGAGAAAACAAAAATATATGATTGTTAGTCTAAATAAATATAACAGAGAATCCACATCAGTCAGTATTATGAACTATACATTTGAAACAGCAGATAGTTTTGTATATTTAGGTTCATTAATAACAACACAAAATAAAATACTTAGGATCAATTTTAGAATCATATGGGAAAAGTTATAGTGAAATTGAGAAAAGAATTAGTGAAGGAAGAAAAGTAATTGGAATGTTAAATTTAGTGATATGGAATAAAAATATTACAAATAAAACCAAGACATTGATATTTAAAACATTAGTAGGCCTACAAAGTGTTATGTTGTATGGTGCAGAGACCAGGTAGATGGCAAGCAAAAAAAATATTGAAACAGAGATGAATTTTTGGCGAAGGGCATCAAGAAAGGAAAAAATTTGGAAGCAGAAAATTAAAGAAATAATGAATGTTAAACATAATATTATAGAAGTAATAGAAGAATGAAGATTGAAATGGTATGGACATCTGAACAGAATGGAGAATAATTAAATCCCAAGAATGATGCTGAATTGGAATGCTGAAGGCAGGAGGAGGGGGAAACCCAAGGAACAGTGGATGGATGAAGGGAGAAGAAACATGATCAGCAGAGACCTCAAAGAAGAAGATGCTGAGGATAAAAATCGGTGGCAGAGCAAAATACATTTGGGCTGAGGGATAACTACTGTAATGTAGAAAAAATCCTTAATAAAAAAAAAAAGAAATATCTGAAGAAATTCATAAGCTAATTCAGAATGTAAACAACTGTTATAAAGGACTTGTAAAACATCCATCTGCAGTAATTCTGCCCAAAGGTAGGTCTTTCACTGCAATCATAGCATTTTCATGCTATGCTTTGCAGCTTTACTAGGGAATTATAGGTGTGGTAGCTTCCCATTGCTTTCCACACCGGTGAAGGATGAAGACGATAATGATAAGGGTGATGATGATGGCCAGATGATTTTTGGGGACCGTTGGGCCCTAAGCTTCCTGACATTTGTCTTACAGGTGAGGAAAAAACCTCACCCAGGAGCCTGTCCTGACCAGGAATCGAATCTGGGCCTGCTGCATGACAAGGCAGCACACTACCTCGAGACCAAGCAGTGTAAAACATTTTAAATCTATACATATTACCGGTAAAATTTAAAACAAAATTCTTTCCACCACACCTCATATCCTGTCTTCTAATTAAACAGTTTTGTATCCTCAGTAGTTACAGAACCGATGTTCTGTCATCCAGGAGCACTGCTTCTTGTCCATCTGTTGGTAACCGATGAACCTCCAAATCAAATCAACTTACTTGGGAATTTAAAAATGCATTAATTTTTCTTTCTTAAATTTTTTGAATGTGGACTTTTTCCCACACAGTGAGCTCCTTACATTTTCTATTTGTTCTAAGGAGCTCACTGTTTGAGAAAGAATCCACATTCAAAAAATGAATGAATTTTGATATTCCCAGGAAATTGATTTGATTGGGAGGTTCAATGGTCCACCAACAGATAGAATAAGAAGCAGTGCTCCTGAGCGACAGAACATTGATCGTATAACTACTGAAGATGTAACCATTAAGATTATGAAACTGCTCTAATTAGAAGACAGGATATGAGGTGGGGTGGAAAGAATTTTACTTACAATTTTTAATTAAAGCTCACAGTGATATTTTCTATAGTTCAATATGGAGGGTTGTTTCTGATCTGTCCCGCGCCGTAGCCAAGCGGTTAAGGTAGGAAGCCTTGGCGCAGAGCTACGGGACTTGCGCTGGTTCGAGTCTCCATAGGGGAAGAAATTTTCTCATGGTATTTTGGCCAGTATGGGACCGGTGCCCACCCAGCATCGTGAGGCAATTGGGTAGCTACAATAAGTAGCGGCTCCAGGTTGAGGAACCAGCTATAACGGCTGGGGGACTCGACATGCTAACAACATGTCACCCCTACACTGGCTGTTGATCATCTACCTCTGTGATTGACACATGTGGATGTGAAGGGCCAGCAGCCGGCTGGTAAAAGGGCAACTGCTGAAAAGTGGAAAGACCCTCAATCGGAATCGGTTTCTGATCTCTGATAACAAATGATTTTTAAGTTTTTCTTTAAGAAAAGCCGTGTCTCCATCATCGAGCATGCTCTAATTGATGGCTCTTCACCCAAGCTATGGATCGGCATCGGAGTTTCCGCTGCAGAAGACTCTTACACAGCACAGCCATGTCTAGAAGTTCCCACTCCTCTTTATATGCTTTCCAGAGACCGTCTATTGTTCGAGGACGCCTGTTTCCCAGTGCCCTTTTGAAGAGTCCAAAGTCCATCGGTGATGCATCAGGAGACTTCACTGGGATGTTGCTGAATGGAATAGCATGTATTCCAGTTTCCTGCTCCATTTCTCCAGGAATGTCAGGGTTGAACCCGAAGTGTGACTGGAGGCCTTGTCTTGGTGCACTCAGACTTGGTTTTTGTCTGTGCCATAGAGAGCTGGGATTTCAGTTGGGTAAATTGGGGTGAGAACTTCTTCGTACTGGGAGTTGATTTTAGCCTTTTTAGCTACTCTAAGAATGGTCAGTTTTTCATTGCAGCAATATCCCGTTATGACCATAAATCCATTGGAGAAACTTTCTCTGAATTCGGCATACCACTTTTGAATTTTTTTTCACCCCTTTCTCTATAGTAAATTACCCGGGGTTTGTTGCAGTCTCCTAAATAAACATATGCTTATCAACTGTGACAAAAATTTTACATTTTTCTCCTGCCAGGTGCTTTTCATAGTTTCCTGCTGTTGATGCGGCATTTGGCAATGTGACGTGGCAACAATTTATGAACCCTGCTTTTGTGGCGCTTCTCCATGTTTAAATCTTTGTTTATTATGATGTTTACAGTTTTAAGGGATATTCCCAATCTGTTCGCAATAACCCTTTGTGTGGCAGGGTTACCACCAGAGATAAGGACCTTGACCTTTCTGATTACATCTGGGGTACGGGTAGTAGCAGGTCGTGGATTTGCCCGTGTTTTTCCTTTTGGAATTAATCCCAAGCGACCCTTTCCCTTTTTATTAAGCACTGAGCTAATTCCACACTTTGACACCATAAAATTACGTTTTTGCAAGCCTCAATAATCGCGGAGTAACTATAATTAGCATCGGAAAGGGCAGTAATGTACCCTTACCAAAACGAGTCTATCTTCTTAGGCATTATGAGAGCAACATGTGTGCGAGTGTAACAGAAGCAGCACACTGACTGGTTTGATCACCTCACACACTCCTGTCCTGATGACTCACACTCCGTCACAATCTACTTGGCAAATCGTTATCAGAGATCGGAAACAACCCTCCGTATTACCGGTATATACAGTATGTAATAAATTCAGCCTATGTAAGACTTTGGTAAACCGGACATGATGTATAGAAATGAAACATGGGTATTAACTAATCTGATGAAAATAGGTTGAACAATTTTCAAAGAAAAATTCTGAGGATATATTGACCAATTAATGAAAATGGTAACCGGAGAATGAGGTACAACAAAGAATACTCTCTGAACTCTATAACTCACCTGACATAGTTACCTCGATTAAAATAGCTACTTTAAGCACCATAGCTGAGTGGTTTATGGCATCATGCCTTGAGGCAGAGCTACGGGACTTGCACTGGTTTTGAAACATCATGGGGAAGAATTTCAGCCAATATGGGAACAGTGGCTACTCAGAAATATTAGGAATTTGGGTAGCTACAATAAGTAGCAGCTTCAGATTGAGAAAACCAGGTACAACAGCTGGCAGACTTGATATACTGACACATATATCATTTCTGTACAGGTTAGATGATTGCCTACCTCTATAAATGGCATAAGTGGATGTGAGACCAGCTGATAGGGCAAGGGCCTTCAAGGTCTGATGTACCATGTAGTTTGTTTATTTGAGGACATGTGCACTAAAAACACTGTTAAAGATAGAGATAACTAAGCTAAGGATTTTTAGGTGAAATATTCATAAAAGAAAAAAGAAGAGAAAAGATGCTAAAATATGCCAAAAAGGCAAAAAGGTGCTCTTTATTTATAAAAATTTAAAGTGTACACAAATAAAATGTTAGTTTGTAAAGCAAAGGAGTATTTAATGCAACCCTGCAGTGTAATGATACATTGCCTCAGATGCAGAGGGCCTGGGTTTGATCCCCAGTTGGGACAAGTTTACTGGGCAAGTTTTTTTTTTTTTTTTTGGATCTTTCCTTACCTATAATAAAAATGTCAGGAAACATTAAGGCCCAAATAATCCCCAAACACCATCAGGCCATCATAATCACCTTGTTTAGTATAGATGTATCTATGGCATGTCTTTGTCTTATATGTTTATGTTTGTCTCAGAGATGGCTCTGTTATTGAGCTGATCACTCATCCACGAAGTCCTCCATGTCCTTCTGTGGTCAAAAAAAGTGTTTGATAAGAGTTTAAAATCCTTTCATTGATAGGTTGTGTCTTTGTAAGGTCTGGGGTGGCATGGGGCATGTAAAAGTACCTACAAAGGGAGAGATTTAACTAAAGTAAGCAAAGAAAGAAAGAAGAAAAAAAACTGATTTTTTGCCAAGTATAAATGGTGATGCTTCAAAATAGAAATGTGTTGTAGGATATGGTCTCGCTTTTGTTTATCATCATATAATTCCTGAATCACAAAGAGTGCATCCTTTCGAAGCAATCCTGCTTGAACTTCTGACACAAAGTTAAATCTGGAATGGCAAAAACTAAACTTGTTATGAATCAAGCAATTTAGATTCACAAATAGAAACATACTGAGAAAAAACAATCAGTTAATTTTTATTCACTATTACAGTATTTTTAAATTGTAATCTGAACAGAACTCAAAGATAACATGTCAACAGTTAAAATGTGTAAAATCACTGTTATTGATTCCAGTTAAATTAAAAAATAAGTAAACATTTTCCATTGATACAGATGTGCTGTATTTAAATTTTGTTTACCCTGTGTTCTCTGAGAGTAGACAGGTTCATTACTCCCACGTTCATTGCAAGCTGACTAGAAGTTAAGTATTAAATTAATGTTTTTATTACATCACCTCATGCCCTTTTTTTCTTCTAGACTGCAGTTTCGGAGCTTATCTCCATCATCAGTAGCCTCTGGTTGACCGGTGTTATGTCAAATTTTGACCTGATCCAGAGGTTCATTCGATCCAAAGATAGAAGGAAGAAGAAAACTGCCAAGAAATGACATAACACCGATAGACCAGAGGCTACTGATGATGGAGATAAGCTCCGAAACTGCAGTCTAGAAGAAAAAGGGTATGAGGTGAGGTAATAAAAACATTCATTTAATTCTTAAATTAAACCTCATAGTATTTTTTTTCCCTGTGAAAGTTAAATAAAAAACTGACTAGTAGTTAATTTACTACTGATAAATAATAATATATTGTACATCGTCTACCACCGTGGTGTCAAGGTATCATGCTGTATTGTCACACAGCGGGCCAAGATTTGATCCCCAGTCGGGACAAGTATCCTGGGTGAGGTTTTTCCTCACCTGGAAGATAAAAGTCAGGAAACTTTAAGGCCCCAACAGTCCCCGAACACCATCTGGCCATCATTATCATATTCACCTAATTAGCTTAAGTTTAGTTTAAGACCTCTCCTGGCGCATCATTACCATCATCAACTCTCATATCATCAGGGTAGCGTAACCCCGCCTTCTAGGTGCATCCAAAATCAGAAGTGGGTTACAAGTACGCCATGCTAGGAGAGAACACCACAAACGTTGAAATGACAACCTGGGGCATTTGGAAAAAAAAAATATATATTATATATATTAACCCTCTTACTAATAATCCATATATAACTTTTATACAAGGTTTATACACATCTCAGTTGAAAATTGTTACTAATAAACACTGTATTAGCTGTTCAGTGTATAAGAGGTGTACAATTTTACATGGGAATCGTTATACATGCCTCCAGCCTTGTTTAAGGATTGTATAACTAGACAAAATTTCGGACTTCAAGATCAACCGATTGTTTTATGATATTGATAAACGTTTCCTTAAATTTAACACAAAATGCAGCACTTTAACGACTGTTTGATGGATGCACAGGACATAAATAATATTAATAAAGCTCTGGGCAGGAAAATAAAGGCATCATAAAATGCCTTTTGTTACACTCATTCTCGATTAGGCTTAATAATATTTTAAAGTTGAACATTGATTCACAAAAGAATATGTTCTACAATAGTTGCTGTAGACAAGATTTAACCTGAATGTAGTTTAAATGCTTCATAATATTATTTTAACGAAACTTTTTTGCATTATTAATACGTAATACACATACCGATATAAAACTGTATTTAATTATAGAGTTACTATTATTGCAGGGAGCCACATGTAAGCTTGATAGTCTTGTGGTTAGAGCTTCTGACTACAGTCCATGGGGTCCTAGGTTCGATTCCCAATCAAACTGCAGGTGATTTTTTTTTCTTAAAGCGTTATTCTGTTGTCGCTAACATTTCCTACTATTTTCAACGTTTTCTAACGCATTTTAAAACACTGCATATAATTCATAAGTAATGGGAAAAACTTGTATTAGTTTCCAAGAATTGTTCAAAGTTCTTTACATTAGATGGCAGCACATTATCTGTGAAACTAATTCTATGATATATTTGACATAGTCTAAACAAAAATGTAAATAAATTAAAACATACTTATTTTTTCTGTACCTCTTCAATTAGGGAATCTCTCTCTATTCTTATCCATACTCATTTCTTATACAATTAATCACTAGTTGATGTCGTTTTCTTTCTGTTACAAACTGCGCCTAATATGTTCTGACGTCATAATGATGATGAATATGTGACGTATTGTGTGTAACGGTTGTATTGTTTTATAGCTCCTGCACAACGTTTATTAGTAAGAAAATTATACACGATCTACATAAGGCTTATACATTGTATAACTAAACAACTAATGAAAGTCAGTATAAGAGATTTTTATTAGTAAGACCGATATTGTACATTGTAAACTATATTAAATGACAGAATTTGCTATATAAAAATGTTAAAAGAGTAATACCAAACAATCAGAAAAGGGAGCAAATGGGAAATATGGACAGAATTGGGGAAAAAAGGGCAACAAGGCTAAAGGTCTCAAAAAAGGAGAAAAAATATGACAGAAAATTGCTCCCATTTTCAAATTTAGGCAACATCTAATTCATTGGTTTCTTTCAGAGAGCTCATTTGTCATTAAAAAAGTGGGCACCTAAAAATTCTAATCCTACTGATAACAAACCAGAACAGAGATAAAGGGTTGGATGATTCAATAGTAGATGGATTGTTGTAGTTTTGGAAAAAAAATAAGGAAAATCAAGAACTGGAGAAATGTAACTAAAATGATAAATCTGGTGAAAAAAATCCTACAGGAAAGCAAGGCCCTTAATAGGCTGAAATGCTATTTTGATGATGATGATGACAATGATGTTAGACATACTGAAAGCACTTGGAAATTATTTACAAAATGAAACCTTGGGATTTCTGAAATTCTAATAATTTTGGTATGTTAAATTTTCACAATTTCTATGTGTAGATTGTCTTTGACATGTATTGCTTTTGATATTGAAAAGAAAAATTAATGCTTGAACCAGGATTTGAACCTTGGACCTTTCATTATCCGTAGGAGTATGCTATCCATTAACCATTGATGCTACGATACAAATGTTAACATTTCTTTCTTCATATACAATTCTCAAATTGTCCGAAGGCAGATAGACATCGCTAACAATGACCGAAAGGCCGACTTCTATTGAAGTATTTTTAATGAGAATGTTACACCACCTTTTTTAAGCAGTAAAGCTTAATATTTGATATGATATTTTAATATTTTCCATTAGTGGACATTATTATTTTGAAATTAACGCTTGAACCGGGACTTGAACCCTGGACCTCTCGTTCTCCATACGAGTATGCTATCCATTACACCATTCAAACTACAATACAAACGTTAATATTTTTTTCTTCTTGATTTTGATGTTTTAAATTTTAAGCAATTTTATTGAGAGCGGTAGTTGTTTTATACTGGAGACCCATTGTTCTTGTATCACAATGTCAAGTTTTTCGTTAAAAAGTCATTGGACATCCTCAGTTTTGAGTATTATTTGTAAGGACAGCCACATGCTTTACTTTAGCCCAGTCTAATTCAATGGGGTTTTCTTTACAATAACATGGGGAACTCATATAATTTGATGACCTCTTTTAATTAGCAAATAAGTCATGTTCATATATTTATTTTCTATTTTTAAATAGCAATATATGCAATAGTTCATTATTTGTTTCACTTTAAGAAAACTGAATTCCTACTTTTTGCAACTATTCTTGAATTTTACCATTCTTGAATGAAGTGTTTGGAATTTTATTTAGTGTTACAAAGTGGTGATTTGGATTATTCATAATTATTAAACTTCCTTCCTCTAAAAATGTAATGAATCTGTTCAAAATTCAGTCTCTAAATGTATGAGCAGTTATTTCTTCATGGCAGATGGATGTTAATTTAGACTGAAATATTCACATGTTTCTCATAAAAACCCATCTTTCAGAATCTATATGGGGTACTATAACTTGGTTCCCCTTCTGTACGAGTACCATTCCTACACCTTTCAGAGGAGTGTTGTTGAATGGATTGCATTCTAGGATTTTGATTTATCTAAGTTTCACTTAACAAGGGAACTGTCAACCATTGTATGCCGAAACCTACCTTGAAATTTCTCCCAGAGAAGTGTTGTAATGTACCAATGCCTGTCCAAAAATTATCTGCTGTTTTTAACGGCAAGGCACAGAAATTGAAGCCAGAATCCAGCAATGACAATCCACTACATGGAGCAGAAGTACTCCCTGCATGGGTAAGAGTGGTGTGAAGTGAGGTGGGATGCCAGGTAGTGAGGATTATCCAGTCTATTAATTCAGACATTGTATTACTTCTCAATAGTTTAAATGAGAGATTTGGTGCTAGATTTTAATTCCTTGCAGTTAAAAATGACAGATAAATTTTTGGACATGGCCTTCGTACATCACAATGCTTTTCTAGAAGAAATTTCAAGGTAGGTTTCAGCATTCAATGTTGATAGTTCCCTCATAAGTAAAATACTGGTCTTGTGTCTCCAGAACTTCAAATTTTATGCATTGTTCATAGGAATTTTTTACCCTTAACACAACAATGTCACTCCTCTGCATAGGAATTTCCAACTGTCATTAGTTTTCTCGTCCACCACTGTGGTCTCGAGGTAGCGTGCTGCCTTGTCACGCAGTGGGCCTGGGTTCGATTCCCGGTCAGGACAGGCTCCTAGGTGAGGTTTTTTTCGGGGTTTTTTCTCACCTGTAAGACAAATGTCAGAAAGCTTAGGGCCCAACGGTCCCCAAAAATCATCCAGCCATCATCATCATCATCATCATCCTTATCATTATCATCATCATCATCATCCTTCACCAGTGTGGAAAGCAATGGGAAGCTACCACATCTGTAATTCCCTAGTAAAGCTGCAAAGCATAGCATGAAAATGCTATGATTGCAGTGAAAGACCTGCCCTCGGGCAAAATTACTTTGGATGGATTAATTTTCTTATATCTGAAACCTAAACTTTTTAAATATTCTCAGGGCAAAAGTAATGGATCTTTTGCAAGATAATTTGTCCTGTACAGATTGCATAACTTTTTGGCTGTGGGAAATTCAGCATGATCATAAAATTCAAAAACAATTCTACGCACTATGTATTTCTCAAAGTAGTCTAAATTTTTCATCCTATTTAGCATGTTTATATACTTTCAGGTAAACAGGCTGGATACTCTTCCTTCTGAAGATACCTGGGACACAGTAATTTGATGAACACGTATGCTTCTGCTGCTAATGCTTGGGACTTTTAAAATCAAGCTTACTTCATTCTTCATCATCAGAATACTTTCTAAAAACTTGTAAAATCTAAATACTAAAAGTTACATGCATTAATCAAGTAGGTGAGTAACATGTGATCACCATGTTGGGTCCCCAACAATATAACTATTTTTATAAACCTTAACCCAAATTCTACACAATGCTAGGTGCATACATGTCCCATGCTAACCGAAATTGCATGAGAACATTTCTTTTCTAATGGGGACTAAAACCGGTGCAAGTCCCATACATGAAGACATCATGTCTTAAACCGCTTGACTTAAGGCATGGGTTAACAACAAGTCTTAGTGATTCTTAATGTTCATATCACAATTTTTAGGCTATTATATCTATATTTTTATTATTCATTTCATACATCTCAATGATGGATAAATCATATTTGAAGAGAAAAATTATACGCTCAGACTAGAGCTAAAGAAGCCGCCATTTGCAAGATAGAAGCAAAGGTTTCATAGCATTTGGTGTGCGGGAATTAACAGCATATATAAGAGAAAAATTTGCATTTAGATTGGAAGTTGCTCAGGAAGCTCAGTCGGCAGAGTATTGGCCTACAAAGCCAAAGGTCCTGGGTTCCAGACCCAGTCTGAACATATAATTTTTCTCTTCAAATATTATTTCTATCACCACTTCTAATTAACTTTTTAATTTTTTTCCTACTGTCTTCTGACACCATATACTATATATATATCCTGTTCAAGCATTTATTTTTATCATGTCATCTATATATAGTATATACTTTCCTCAGGTCGTTAATAAAATTCTACAACAGGATTTTATTTTGTTTCTATTAAAATTAAAGAGATGCTACAATTCTCTTGGAAGTTATTATAGGAATTTTCTAACAAAGTAATTGTCAACCATTGCATGCAGAAATCTACCTTGAAATTTCTCCCAGAATAACACTGTGATGTACCAAGGGCATGTCAAAAAAATTATCTGCTGCTTATAGCCAAATGTCTCATTTAAACTGCAGGGAAATAATATGACTCCTGACTTGATGGATTGGAAAACTCTCATGACCTGCTGTCAGTGCTGTGCCCCAACTCACTCCTTTCCAGTCTATTCATGGAGTGACATCCATCTGCATTGTACAGTGTGTTGCCACTGCTGCATTCTGTCTTCAATTTCTGTGCCTTGTAGTTAAAAGTAGTAGATAATTATTTAGACATAGCCTTGGTACATCACAATACTTCTCTGGGAGAAATTTCAAGGTAGGTTTTGGCATGCAATGGTTGACAGTTCCCTTGTAAGTATTGGAAATTGACTGTACTGAATACCACATCATGTGCAAGAAAATTAATATTTAGAAGTTGCAAAAAAATGTTTTAAAACAGCATTAAAAAAATGTAAGGAAATAATAAAAAAAAAAAGAAAATGAAACAGTATTTTTTTAAGTCGCTATAATTTGACATAGTCCACCACTGTAGTCTCGAGGTAGCGTGCTGTCTTGTCACAAAACAGGCCCAGGTATGACTCGGTAGGTACAATTTTCCTGGGTGAGATTTACTTTGGGGTTTTTCCTCACCTGTAAGACAAATGAGGGGGTTGGTGGAATAGGGGCCCATCCCAACTGCACTAAGTTTGGAGAAAAATTGAATTTTATTAAATTCTACATCGAGGAAAATATATAGAGCACACATTGATAATATTTGGTACATGTCTTGTACATAAAATAAGCTTTCTGCCTGCAAATGTATAGATCATTATGTTGTTTCATATGTCTAATCAAAGAAAAAGAAAATTTAAAATATAAAAAATACAACATAAATAAACAAATTAAATAACACTTTTTAACTTGAATATTGCATTAATCTACGTATTCTACGTTTGCAGCATTTGTATCATCATCATCTGATTTAAGGCTACTGTTAAAATGTCTGGTGTACAGGTGGTACAAATAGCATGAGAGTCATGATTTCTTTATCATCCTACCATTAGGATATTTTGTTCTCATTATTACATCTCGCAATACAGGACACTTTCCTTTCCCTTTTTTACAGGCTTATTATTTCCTCTAAAGCAAAATCACCGAAACTGGATTTTACGTATATTACATGTCTGCTTTCCACAAAACGAAACTGAGATGCCTTTCTGATGTCTATCTTATGCTTGTCCAGCGTCACATTTCTCTTTGTGAACATTTAAGTTATCCAAATCTTTAAAATCTTCTGCATTTATCTCATTTACTGTGAATGTTTCTTTGTTCAACTCTTTCTTATGAGGTGAGCCCACTATTCAGGCATATAAACCACTTGTGTTTTTCTTTTAACTTTTTCAATCACACCAAATTCAGTATCACAGGGAAGGAAAGTGTGACTGGTACAAGAAATGTATGTTTAATTTCTTCAAACCAACCACAATCAATCATGTACAGCCAAATCCCATTATTGTATACTTCTTGTTTTGAACAACACATGAATCACTAGATACACTATAAGTTTCTTTTTATTATATATTAAATTTGGGAATTTTTAACATTATGAGGTTCAATTAATAATAATTAAATGAATCGTGATTTTTTCTTACCTCATACATCTATGTTTTTTTAAACACAGCACTGCAGTATCGGCGACACTTTGTTGTCATCGTCAGCTGTTTTCACGACTGTCAATTTTTTCTCCTTTTTGCCATCTCCAGACTGCCATCTGGTGTTCTTTTGAAGGAATTCCTCTTCAAACTGCCATCTGGTGTTATTTTGAATGAATCATTTCCTAAACTGCTATCTGTTGTATTTTTGAAGAACTTTGTAATCAAGCTTGGTTCTTCCGGAATCTCAAAGTTCATAGTTCTAGTATGGTTTTTTTGAATATATATTTTTTCCCAAACTGTTAAAACCAAAGGTTTAGATAAATGTTTTAAAAGTTTTGCTTCTTTTTCAATCCTATGATGCTCTAATAAACTATGTGCTGCTATAGCTGATTTTTCAATTTCTCCATTCTTTATGTTTCTGAAGTGCTCTTTTTTACGAGTTTCCAAGTTCCTTTTTGTTTTTCCTATATATATCTTGTTGCAATCTTTGCAAAGATATAGGAAAAACAAAAAGGAACTTGGAAACTCGTAAAAAAGAGCACTTCAGAAACATAAAGAATGGAGAAATTGAAAAATCAGCTATAGCAGCACATAGTTTATTAGAGCATCAAAGGATTGAAAAAGAAGCAAAACTTTTAAAACATCTATCTAAACCTTTGGATTTAACAGTTTGGGAAAAAATATATATTCAAAAAAACCATACTAGAACTATGAACTTTGAGATTCCGGAAGAACCAAGCTTGATTACAAAGTTCTTCAAAAATACAACAGATAGCAGTTTAGGAAATGATTCATTCAAAATAACACCAGACGGCAGTTTGAAGAGGAATTCCTTCAAAAGAACACCAGATGGCAGTCTGGATAATTACCGGCAAAAAGGAGAAAAAATTGACAGTCGTGAAAACAGCTGACGATGACGACAAAGTGTTGCCGATACTGCAGTGCTGTGTTTAAAAATCATAGATGTATGAGGTAAGAAAAAATCACGATTCATTTAATTATTATTCTTTTTATTAGATGTATGAGGTAAGAAAAAATCACGATTCATTTAATTATTATTCTTTTTATTAGCACCTTTTTCAATCAGTGGCACAGCTTTTAATAAACAACTAGCAATTTTGTCCGCACCTCTTGAAGCAACTGATTGAGGCCGATATATATTCCTTTCCACCGTTGCGTAAAATGTTCTGCTTCGTTTTATTCCACTCCTGCGCATTTATTTTTCTTTTCTTATATTTTATTACACTATTTCCATTTGCACAATAACCTGCCGCATCAGCCATTCTGCATTTGCTGATATTTGCCGGCAATGCTAGTCAGTATTGCAGCGGACTACAGAGTAGCGGACAATATACGGTCACGTGTCAGCAGTTGGAATGGGTCTTTATTTCCTGCGCGCATGAAGAAGTTAGAAATTTTTCTTAGACATAAAGTCTCATTTACCCTCTTTTGAGCAAAGTTAGAATTATGAGCTTCTAAAGATTAACAGAAGGTGGTCATAGGATACATAATCTGCAAATAACTATAAATCAACCATTGGTTGGGATGGGCCCTTATTCCACTGAGCCCCTCAAATGTCAGGAAACTTCTTTAAGGCCCAAACGGTCCCCAAACATCATATGGTCATCATAATCATTATCATCATTCATATTCACCTTAGATTAAGTTTAGAATTAAGGACTTTCCTGGTGCACCACTATCATCATCGTATCATTAGGGCAGCATAACCCTGCCTTCCAGGCACCCAAATTAGAGAAGTAGGTGAAAATTATGCCACGCAAGGAGTGAACACCAGAAAATGTTGAAAGACAATCCTAGGGGACATAACCTGAAAACTTATGCTCTAGTAAAGTCAAAAACACTACTCCTACTAAAAGCACTGAATAATAAAAAAAAATACTTAACCATTGTGTGGTATTATAAAGTAAATCTGCATGAATCTTGAAAGACATTAGTTATTTCCCGGTCTTTGGATCTGGTGTCACAACTCCCAGTCATACATGCTGCAAACACTCAGCAGATAATATGGATTTCATGCCTCTAACATAATTTATTAGCAACAGGTCAAACTGACTCACTCTGAGATTAGACCTCGGAGTAAATGTGTGTATTATGGCTGTTCACACTAGAGTATAGTTATATACTCACTATGTCAATGTTTGCACTTAAAAAAAAAGAATGTGTGCGGAAAAACTAGACAAAATTATCTAATAGGCCACATCCATATACAAATACAATATTAAACTTAGTGAGCAGGTTTAACACAAGAGGTTCTGTAAATAACAAGAAAAGGGAATAGGAATCAAATTAATAGTGAATTGTTCTTACCTCAAACATCTATGTTTTTTAACACAGAACTGCAGTATCAGGAAACATCATTCCCATCTTCACGACTGTCAATTTTTCATTATGCCGGTAATCTTCCAAATGTCATCTGGTGTCGATTTGAAGAACTTTGTAATCAAATTTGTCTCATCTGGAAACTCAAGATTCATAGTTCTTGAATGGTTTTTTTTTTAATGTATATCTTTTGGAAGATTACCGGCATAATGAAAAATTGACAGTCATGAAAACAGCTGAAGATGGGAATGATGTTTCATGATACTGCAGTTCTGTGTTAAAAGACACAGATGTATGAGGTAAGAAGAATTCATAATTCATTTGATTCTTATTAACCTTTAAGCGCCCAAGTTTAAATGGCCAGGTAGCGGCAGGCTGCCCAGGTTTAAATGTCCACCTAGCTTTTAAACTCCTTGGCTTCTGACTATAACTTCGCTAATTTTATTAACTCATATTTTAAAATATATTGGGGTCACAAACATCAAACAACGTTTAAAGTGTTAAATATTATTGTAAAATCAGTGGTATTCATGGCAATGATATTTTATACTATAGAGAGAATTTTTAAATTCACGATAGTTACCAAATAACTTTAGGGATTTTAGAGTGTTGTGAATCAGGTTAGAAGTGAAAAACTATACAGTATATATTTAGGTATATTCCAACTCTTGTCCATTCTTTTGTTTAGAATTCGTGTTATCTTGCATCCAGTCAGATTTCCGCCAAAGCAGAAAAGCTTTGAAAAAAAAAAAGGTCACATTCCACCCACAGCCCATACGGTATTCATTCATAGTTTTGTGACTCAGAGTGAAGTTTACGATATGTCTGGTATAAAATCACTACGTTCTGCTGAAATATAAGAAATTCTCGAACTGTGACAATGACGAAGACGATAACAATGATAATCATGAGCTACAATCAACTGACACTTAAACCTGTAAGACACCTGTCTTACGGGTAGGGTCTTGGGTTCGTGAAACTAAAATTGACAGTGAAGAATACTGTACTCTTCTCCCTGACATGACATAATCAGAAATGTACCTTTTTCTTGGCCTAATTATTATAATGGGATATGACGTGGGATAGTAAGACCTAAGAGAAAAGGGATGCTTTATATAATCTAAGAATAATAATAATAATTCCATGATGCGACAGGCCTAGAAGGCCCTTAGCCTACCAGCCGGCTGCTGACCTCACTCCCGCATGTGTCAATCACAAAGGTAGATGATCATCTAGCCAGTGTATGGGTGACATGTGGTCAGCATGTCCAGTTCCCCAGCCATTATAGCAGGTTTTCTCAACCAAGAAATTATTTTTTAATTTGTTAGACTTGGCCATTCAAAACAGTTTTCTTCTTCTGACTTCAATGGTGCCAAAACAACACATAGAGACTTCCGATTTAGACTTGTCAGAGAAATTTAGGAACAGGCTGGTAGAACACCCTATAGACGACTCCCTGGTAGACCTAGTATATTGAGTACAGACATTTTGTGACTTTAAGTTAACTTTAGTCTACATTGGCTGGTAGCTTTACAAAGAGTAATTTGTCGTGTGTGTTCGGCAGAGGGAATCAGAAAATGTGTGCAAGTGAAGTGTAAAAAGTGTGATGTTGGTTTGAGTACTGCTGATTGTTTCGAGACTTATCATACAAAAACAAACCTTTAATAAACAAATGCTATCTTCACATTATGTTGCCAAGCATCTCATAACCCTGAAAAAAGGTATGTAACAAAAGTAGTATTATCCAGTAAAATTTCAAGCAACCAAACAGGTCCGCCTGCTCAGAACCCATACGCTGGGTCTGCGGGCAGACTGGACGTACAATTTAAAACCCAGCATATCGGCTCGTGGGCATTTAAAGGTTAAGAAAACCTCATAATGTAAAAATTCCCAACTTTATATATGAAGAAAAGGGAACACTGAAAAATAAAGTGTATGTCATTATTCCTCAAATGCTTGAGGAAGTTACAACATTTGAACACAATTATATTTGAAGAGAAAAATATACACTCAGACTGGGGTTTGAACCCAGGACTTTGGCTTTCTATGCCAATAAAGGTCCTGGGTTCAAACCCCAGTCTGAGTGTATATTTATCTCTTCAAATATAATTTGTCCTTCAGTGGGAAGTATTAAATTAATAATAAAAACATTTGAACACAATTTAGGTAAATTAGTGTAGAACTGTATTAAATTAATGTTGGGAAGTAAACATTATGAGGTATAATCATTAAAATTCATCGGAGAACATTTTGTGTAAACAACTCACCTCATAGGATTCATGCTACCACGATACTGTGGTTTCATGGAAGTATGAATCCTATGAGGCGAGTTGTTTACACAAAATGTTCTCCGATGAATTTTAGTGTAGAAGTGATTTGTGTGAATAATAATTTCATAAGAAGGTGTGATGTATGTACAAGAAAAGATGAGCAGCACATCCAGCATCTTCTATGGTAAGGGTGAGTAATGAATACTGCTATTTAAACTCTTGTATCAAATTTCAGCTGAGCACTTGCGACATGTATGATTAGGAGTTGTCATAACACACCCGCAGACCAGCGGGTAACTAATATCCCATCAACATTTAGTCAGACTCATTGTAGGAATTCCATCACACATTGGAAAGTGGAGCTCCTAATACCCATATCTCTGATGTACACTTTAGAAAATGACTTACATTATGGGACACAAATTCCTCATAATTAATATCAGTATCTTCTGGTTCAATCTTCACCTCATTTAACATGTCCTGAAAAGAAGTGGAGTATGTTTAAGTATATTGAGCAATGGTAAAATATAGGCCTAATATTAAATTTAAAATATGGGCTATTCTATGCCACTGTGAATATCTGATCAGTGAACAAGTAACTTTTAGCATCATGTTAGCCAATGTGATAACTAAGGTTAGGATTTTTATGTAATATTAACATGCAAAATATGTACATGTTTATATAATAATATCATGTACAATATATAAGACTATATAAAATCATTAAACATTTACTTTAAAATAGATCAAGTTTGAAGGAATGGGACTGTTAAATGTCTGACAACATGATAAGAAGGGGTATTGGGCCCTCATCTTTCTAGACATTTGGCATGAGATATCAGCCTTGTGTGATAGCTGCCTTTACTCCTACAACATAGTATGGTATTGATTTTTCTTAAAGGCTGAATCGATACCAGGGTCATGAAGCCACCTGAAGGTTAAGCAGTTTAAAAACCCTGATCCCATGGGTCTCGACTTCCAGCTTGTAGGATATTGCCTTAACCAACTATACCACTATGTGTCCCCTATATATTTATACTATTTCATTCATAAAAAGAGTAGATTGTTTAGGTTTTAAAATAGATATCGTAATGCGGAACCCTATACCCAAGTCTTCAGTGTCTTCCTCTATCTATATTTATTGTACCTAAAAAAAAAAAAAGGAATTATATTTTTTTACTGTTTTTTCGGCAGCTTTTGCATAGGTTGGAAAAAACTGTTTCAATGTATAATCAGGTATCTTAGTTTATAATGTAAAATATTGTCACATAAACTATTTTAAATTATTTTTAGTTGGCAGAATATGAAGTTTTACATAAAAATCTTTAAAATATGTAATTATAATCAAATATGTAAAAATATGTAATGATAAATTTTCATATGATTAGTAAGTTTCTAATTCGTGGAGACATTTATAAATTTTAGCCACATATAAGCAAAGGGAAGGAATATGTAATTACATACAAATCTTAGCCTTAGTGATAACACATGTTTCTACTAGAAGCTAGAGCCAATAGCTAAATGTTTGCTCACATATAAGGGGATTCTATCCTGAGTCCACATATGTTAGTGGGCAAGTTAGGGTGAGAAAAAGGGTGAGTTAGTAGACCAGATTAGTTTAGAGTTCACATGTTTGTTAGTTTTTTTGCAATAAGTTAGCTACACTATATGAGCAATGACTAATTACACATTTTACATTGCAAATATACTGATTTTAGGTTAGTTTGAGCTCTCTTCATTTTAAGCCATTTTTCACATTTTTGGGGGGGGGGTAATTATTGACATACTGCAACAATAAACTGTGTGTTTTACTTTTTTTTATTTAATATATGTTGGTGGCATAGAATCCCCAAAATTTGTATAATAAACTTACTTGGGGTTCAGATTTAATTACAGTGCTTGATGAAAAATATTCTTCACTCATATCTTCAGCCTGACAGTTTATTGTGAAGGGTACAACTGAAATATTATTCAATATTTAATTCTAGTTCAATCAACAAGGATACAACTTCCATTATTATTATTTTTTATCCTGTGGCTTCTACACAAAGTAACTATATATTAACGGCAGGGTTGTTAGGTTTCCTATTCAAACTACTTTGCCAGAAATTACAATTATTATTCTGATTGTAGAAAAATATATATCATTCCGAAAAGTTAGCACAGCTTTTTGTTTGACATAAGTAGTATTTATAGTAATTAAAATAATCATGGGTCAAAACAGGTATATATATTATCGGACGGTGTAACCATCTCTATGGTAACCATAGAGAACGAGAGGTATAACAATGTATAAACGGTGAGCATTTTTTTGGTCAGGTTTTGATATCCTGGATATTGCACTATCAAAAAATATCGACATCTCTCCACAAATAGGCACATTACCTGGTGAGCTTAACTCAGATCATGTCCCCATCACCTTTAAGCTCACCACTAGGTACTTACTTCAGCCCCCCTTCCGGCCACACAAGACGAATACAGACTGTAATCATTATTCAAGACTCCTTTCGCAGTGGATTAATTCTCGACTGAATCAACTCCACTGAAGAACTGGAGACTTCCATAAATGACTTCCAGGCTTCTATTCAAACCGCACTTGACACAGCCACATCACGCAACAACACTACACGTCCTACACAAACAGATCAGACACTTCTCGACCTCCTGGAGCATAAGCGGAGAGCCCTCAAACAGTACAGACTCTATGGAGCACCTCAAACAAAGCAGGAGTACAATCGCTATGCTCGACTGGTCAAAGAACGACTGCAAGATCACAAAATTACGCAATGGGAAAATTCCCTGGCTAACTTTAATGTAAAAAAGACCCCACCTTGGGAGATTATAAAAAGAATAAAGTCAAACCGCGGACCTTCTAAACCGACTGCAATTCAGAATAATGGAACTTGGGCTTATCATCCTTACGATCAAGCACAAGTTCTCGCGGAAAATCTTGCAGACCGATTCAGACCACAAGAGCTAACGACGCCAGTTCACGAAGCTGAAGTCAATGACAGAGTAGACACCTTTCTAGCTGCTCCCTTCCCTAATGAAAGACCCAATATCCATCTAGCTAACTTACGCTCTCATGTCCAGGCCCTTCGCACTACAAGTGCACCAGGACATGATCGGATCAGTAATCTAGCCATAAAGCACCTACCGCGCAAAGCGCTACTACGTCTCCTCACCATATTTAAATCCTGCATACAACTTAACCATTTCCCTGCAGCTTGGAAGATGGCTAAAGTAATTGTATTACCGAAACCAGGTAAAAATCCAAATAATCCAGACAATTTGCGACCAATAAGCCTCCTGCCAGTTCTAGGAAAAATCCTAGAAAAACTCATTTTGGCAAGACTCAAAATTGAAGTTACAAATAAGGAACTAATTCCTAACCATCAATTTGGATTCAGAAATTCACACAGCACACCGCTGCAACTGGCCAGGCTTATAGACCAAATTGTCACTGGTTTCAACGCCAAGCGTAATACAATAGCAGTCTTCCTTGACATTGAGAAAGCGTTTGACACAACTTGGATAAACGGATTGATATACAAGCTAATACAATTCCAAATTTAGTCAAAATTATCTCCACTTATCTGAGAAATAGAACCTTCTACGTCTCAGTAAGTGGTAATAAATCTGACATGAAGTCCATACGGGCGGGAGTTCCACAAGGAGCTGTCCTTTCACCCTTATTGTACTCACTATATGTCTCGGACCTTCCTTCAACTCCATCACTCCAAATAGCCTCCTTTGCTGATGACACTTGTCTCTTCATGCAATCGAAACTCAAATCCATTCCTCACAGACTTGCAACATTCCAGCGAGCAATAAACATAATATATGAATGGTTTTGCTCCTGGAACATTAAACTTAATGCAAATAAAACACAAGTCGTCCTGTTCACCAAATCAAACTTTTTCTGTCCAATTCAGCTCACTATGGGTGTGCAACCCCTACCAGTAGAAACTTCAGTCAAATATTTAGGCCTAATATTGGATAAAAAAAACTCACACTAAGAGCTCATATCGACCATATCACTTTTAAAGCTCAGCAAGGTATAGCCATATTATATCCGTTTTTCAAGTCGCCGTCTGTGTCCCGAAGGATCAAGGTCACTCTATACGTGGCCGTGATCCGTAGTATGCTATTGTACGGCTGCGAATCTCTGAGTATCCTTGCGAAATGCCACAAAAAGAAACTTCAGATATTGCAGAACAAATGTCTCAAAATTATACTTTCGGCACCGCGTTACACAAGGATAACGGAGATGCACGAGGCCACGAAGGTACCATATATTGATACTATCATAACTGAAAGGGTTACATCCATGCTCCGAAATATAAATGATCATGGAAACCCCGTAGTACGCAATATAGGACACCTTCCACAATGGCGTACTACACATAGAAACATATTCGACACATTAAACCACCCGTAGTATTCAGCATGAAATTACCAAGATCAGAGGGGTCAGCGCAGATTGGCGTGGCTCATTCCGGTCCTGAAAGTTATCAGCGACACGGTTTCTGATGCCCCAATTAAGCGAGATCTATCTGCCTTGGAATCAAACATCCACATTAGATCAATAGCACATGCTAAAATAGAATCAATCCCCATATAACCGCCGTATAGACTAGGGAAAAACAGCGAAACCCAATACTGCACACACCTACGCGAATTCGCCGTCAAGGGACAAATAACAGTCCCAGCAAAAGGCACACTTGGGCATCGCAAACAACTGTCAACTACAGTCAGTCAGGTTTTGATGAGTTATCGTAGATTAGGGCAGAAGGATAATTACTGATAAATTCCATTGAGAGGGCAAAAAAAGTAAAGTTGTGTTTTTGTGAGCCATTCTTAATTTTTGGAAAGGGATTTCTCATAAACTTTTCTCGGATGTAGGGAAATTTCATGTGGCTATGTTCGTTCTCTATCTTTCTCTATGGCTATGTTTAAGCCGCTAATTGACAATATTTCACAGAGAAATATTAATATGAAAGAGGAGGAATCCTTGGCGTATGTTCCTAAAAATCGGCAAATAATTAGAAAGCGTGTTTAATAAAGTTTATTTAAAAACAATGTGATGTCGATTATTGCTTGTGATACTGATATATTTTCGTATAATCAGAATAATTTCTGGCGGAGTGTTTGATTTATTGCAGGATTTTGAACATATTTTAATAGGCTTAAGTGTGTATGCAATTAAATAAGTCATGATAAAATCAAATGCATGTAAGTATTTTATTAAATTTATTTGGCTCTAAATTGTGTTTTTTTTTTGTGGATTGTTTGCCAGGAGTACACCTACACAAATCGAAATAAAAAACGCACAAATATTGTTACAGTATGTGAATAATTTGAAAAAAACTAGATTACTTAGTTCAGTGATCTTTTGTAAGTTCTAGAGAATCGTAGTGCGCCTGCGCGAACGATTAAAGAACCTTCTAGATGGTGGACATGTGTGTGAAATTTGTATGACCAACCTTCACAATCATTAACATCATAGTACATTCACGAATTTAGGCCACTTGTTGACCTGTTTCTGCCTCAAGAGAAACACCATCCAAAAGTCTTTTGAGTGTAGTGGTGGGAAAAGTAGTTCATTCTTATGAAGTACTTCGTTCACTCTTACTCACTAGAATGAAGCACTTCACTCGCGAAGTGTTGTAGTTCTTTACTTCACAAGCTAGCTCTATGCTATTATACAATTTGTTATTAAATTCAAAATAATTTTGATGTAAGCATGTTTTAAGAGTGTGTAATATTTCTTCAACTACAAAACATTCACTTTATTAGTTAGTAACATTCTATTAATAATCTCTATTACATCAATAGTAGGTATACTGGGAAACAGATTCTTTACATCAAAAGAAACTAAAATTAAGTTATTAGGCAAATCAATGTTCTTTATATTGTCAATTAATTCAATAGAGTTTTTTATACTGTAAATTGGATTGAACTTAGTATTAGATGAAATTATATTTATTAGCTTTTTAGACATTTTGTATGATGGAGAACTTATGAAGGATAATACTGGTCTAATAGGATAATTTTCCTTATGTAATTTAACTAGGGAGTACAGTTTGGGTGGTTGGGGATTCGTTTGTATTATAGAGTATTCAAAAAAAGTTATTAAAAATTATACTATTTTTATAAATATTTATAATTTCTTTTTGATATTTCTCTATTGGGTCTTTATCAATAATTTGAAAATTATCTGAATTTAGAAAATCTACAGTTTTAGAGATATAATCATCCTTATTTAAAACTATTAAAGTTTGTCCTTTATCTGCTCGTGTAATAACAATATCATCATTTAAAGTTTTTTTTTATATCTTTAGCTATCTGATTATAGAATATATGCCTTGGTATTGTTTTCTGACCATCCTTGATCATTTTTGTGAGAGCATATTTTTCTGGTCCCGCGCCGTAGCCGAGCGGTTAAGGTAGGAAGCCTTGGCGCAGAGCTACGGGACTTGCGCTGGTTCGAGTCTCCATGGGGGAAATTTTCTCATGGTATTTCGGCCAGTATGGGACCGGTGCCCACCCAGCATCGTGAGGAAATTGGGTAGCTACAATAAGTAGCGGCTCCAGGTTGAGGAACCAGCTTATAACGGCTGGGGGACTCGACATGCTAACCACATGTCACCCCTACACTGGCTGTTGATCATCTACCTCTGTGATTGACACATGTGGATGTGAAGGGTCAGCAGCCGGCTGGTAAAAGGGCAACCACTGAAAAGTGGAAAGACCCTCAATCGGATATTTTTCTGACTCAACATTAACTGGTTCAGATAATGTATTATTATCCTTTAAAATAAATTCACATTCCACACCTAAATTTTGTAGTAAAAATTACTATTGTCAACATTAAAATTAAATTTAAAACCTTTATTTAACAAGTCAATTTCATTTTTAGTAAAATTAGTGTCAGAAACATTAAAACATCAAAATATGCTAACCACCTATTCCAATTTAATCGTTGTTTCGACCCAAATTTTGAAATTTTACATATTTGTGATAAAGGTAAGAAGTTAGATCTTTTGGAGGCTGTAGAAATAAGTAAATTTAAAAGTAGTAACAAACTGTTAAATTCTCAACTTGATTTGAATGAATCCCCTTTGTTAAATTAAAAAATTTAAATAAATATTGTTGCTTAGATCAGTTGGAAACACAATTCATAATTTGTTAACATGTCTGAAGAAGGTACAGTGTACCGAAACAGCTGTCACTGAATTAAATAATAATAATAAATATGAAAATCAAATAAAACTACATTTTACTTTTATTTAATTAATGAATATGGATTTTCATCTAGTAAACACCAACCGAATTGATTATTTAATACAAGCTGAGACAAGCTTCTTGGTGATTTGGTATTTCAAATTATTACTCCGGATTAAAAAGTGCACACAGGACATTAGGTTTTACAACAGTTGCATCAAACGTGATCTTAAACCAAAATATATTAATATCAAGACTAATTTTAACAACTCAGCCTCAAGGAAAGCTAATGCTGCAGCAGTGAGAACTTGGCTCCGAGAAGATAGAAATTTGCAGTATAGTAGAAGAGATGTTTTAAGTGTATATTTGACATACATACATTCAGAACTAACGTTTAGATTAAATAGTATTGAATTTGATATTATTGATTTTATAACAAGACAAAAAGTAAGTGTTTTGATTCATAAGAAATACTTAATTCAAAAAAACAAACTCTCAAAATTACATGGAATTAAGAAATCCAGTGAAGTTACTAGTTTATCCAAACACAATTTTTTTTATTGGTTCGTTAATGTTTCTGACACTAATTTTACTAAAAATGAAATTGACTTGTTAATTAAGGGTTTTACATTTAATTTTAATGTTGACAATAGTAATATTTTACTACAAAATTTAGGTGTGGAATGTGAATTGATTTTAAAGGATAATAATACATTATCTGAATCAGTTAATGTTGAGTCAGAAAAATATGCTCTCACAAAAATGGTCAAGGATGGTCAGAAAACAATACCAAGGCATATATTCTATAATCAGATAGCCAAAGATATAAAAAAGAAAACTTTAATAGATGATATTGTTATTACATGAGCAGATAAAGGACAAACTTTAATAGCTTTAAATAAGGATGATTATATCTCTAAAACTGTAGATTTTCTAAATTCAGATAATTTTCAAATTATTGATAAAGACCCAACAGAGAAATATCAAAAAGAAATTATAAATATTTATAAAAATAGTATAATTTTTAATAACTTTTTTGAATACTCTATAATACAAATGAATCCCCAACCACCCAAACTGTACTCCCTAGTTAAATTACATAAGGAAAATTATCCTATTAGACCAGTAGTATCCTTTGTAAGTTCTCCATCATACAAAATGTCTAAAAAGCTAATAAATATAATTTCATCTAATACAAGTTCAATCCAATTTACAGTATAAAAAACTCTATTGAATTAATTGACAATAACTTAATTTTAGTTTTCTTTTGATGTAATAGAGATTATTAATAGAATGTTACTAACTAATAAAGTGAATGGTTTTGTAGTTGAAGAAATATTACACACTCTTAAAACATGCTTACATCAAAATTATTTTGAATTTAATAACAAGTTGTATATAGCTAAAGATGGTTTGATTATGGGTGAACCGTTGAGCCCTCTTTTGGCAGAGATTTTATGGATGACTTAGAACAAACCATACATAAGAATGTATTAGCTAGAAATGTTCTATTTTGGTATCGTTATGTAGATGATGTCATAGCAGGCTTCACAGGAACTAAAAGACAATTGAATTTCCCCTATTGTTGGAATAGTACACCACATAATGAGGCGAAACTGGTTACAAATAACAGATGAGGTTGCAGCATCAGACGAGGTTATGCAAACTAATGGGATACTACAAGGAGACCCCATCAGCCCGCTACTATTTAACATAATGACGGCTGACATTGGGAAAGCAACAAACGGGACCACGCTGGTAATGTATGCGGACGACATGGCCATTGGGGGCAGAAAACAAAGAAGAATTGCAAAAAGGCATAGATGGGATACAACGATGGGCTATGGAAAATGAGTTCAAGATAAACAGCAACAAGACCGTACAAATGGTTTTCAAGAAAGGAGGAAGAACAGCGGCAAGTGATAATCTAAAACTGGGAGAAGAACCGATAAGAATGGTCAACAAATTCAGATATTTAGGGTGCGTGTAGGCAAACAGTTTTCAGACACTTTTGAAATCCAGAATGGGTTGAAGCAAGGAGATGCACTATCTCCTCTACTATTTAATTTTGTACTAGAGCATGCCATTAAATCTTTAGAGAATGAGGAAGGCCTACAACTGAATGGTATTAATAAGCTGTTAGTTTATGCTGATGATGTAGTACTACTGGCCGATAGCGAGGAGATACTAAAGGCCAACACGCACACACTATTGAGTAACACTAAGAAACTAGGACTGGAAGTAAATATCAGTAAAACTAAATATATGGTCACACGTAGAAATACATTATATAATGGAAATGGACAGCTAATGACAAATGAGGGAAATTTTGAGGAATTGGCTGAATTCAAATACCTAGGAACAATAATCACAAATAGGAATGAGATGCACAAAGAAATTAAACATAGGCTCAATTCTGGAAATGCATGCTATTATGCATTGCAGAGACTTTTGATGTCCCAACTCCTTTCAAAAAATGTTAAGCTGAAAATATATAAAACTATTATTCTACCAGTTATATTATATGGGTGTTAACATGGACTCTTACTTTAAGGGAGGAAAGGAGATTACGAGTATTTGAGAATAAAGTTCTTAGGAAAATTTTTGGACCAAAGAGAGATGAACAGACAGGTGAATGGAGAAGACTACATAACAATGAACTACATGGTCTTTATAGGAAGCCAGATATAATAAGAACAGTTAAGTCCCGTAGACTGCGATGGGCAGGACATGTTGCGCGTATGGGGAATGAAAGACGTGCATGGAAACTTCTTGTAGGAAAGCCAGAAGGAAAACGCCCAGTTGGTAGACCAAGAATGAGGTGGGAGAACAACATTAACTATGATTTGAGGGAAGTAGATTATACAGGGAATGATTGGAAAGCATTAGCTCAGGATAGGGATGTATGGAGAGCTTATGTCCGTGCGGCCATGAACCTACGGGTTCGATAGTGCCAGTGAGTAAGTAAGTAAGTAAGGCATAACACTGCAGCCAACAACAAAGTCTTTCAGCGCACATGTGCAGGAGAGAGCAGCAGCAGCTATAAGAGCTATGTGCAGTATCAAAGACATCACATCGTTAAAATTAGTCACAGCCATGAAATTATTCGCATCAGTGATCACCCCGATCGTCACCTACGGGATAGAACTGATATGGGAGAAACTATCGACCAGCGATTTGGAGAGGTTAGAAAAAGTAAAACCAAGATTCATCAAAAAGGCATTAGGTGCAAGCAAATACACACCAAATAGAATGGCCTATATGCTAGCCAGAGAAACCTTCCTAGAGGACCTGAGGCAAAGGATACTACTGCCAGCAACGGAGCCATATAAGAAAGTCATCGAAAAAAAGAAACAGAGAGAAAAAGAGATCGACGAAGATTTCTACGCCTCAGATGCCATGGTAAACAGAGAGTGGACTGGAAGTAACCAACCACAAAGTCACAGAATCATAGGTTTAGCAACACACGGATATCATCACAAAATGTGCAAAAATACAAAATTCCACCAACCGAGTGATTCGTGTGAATGCAAGATATACGACCAAAAGTGTGAGCGATACCATTACAAACAATGCAGTATATGGACAGGATCACTGAACGAACTCATAAAAGACAAATCATAAACTTATAACTTAATGCTCTTTCGAGTGCCTCTTACCAATTTATTATTATTATAATTTCTTTTTAAATTTTATTAAAAACATTCACAGAAGTATTAATTTCACAATGGAATTAGAAACAAATAATAGTATAAATTTCTTGGATTTATCAATAAAACACATTGATAATAAGTTTGAGTTTGGTATCTTTCACAAACCATCTCATACTGATACCACTATTCATAGTTCTTCTCTTCACCCATATACTCATAAGATGGCAACCTTTAATAGTTACATTCATAGACTTTTAAATATCCCTCTTGCACCCTTGGAATATAATAATGCATTGAATATTATTAAACAATCAACTATTAATAATAACTACAACCCTAAAATTATAGAATATTTAATGAAGAAAGTTCATTACAAAAAAGCAATTTACAAAGTTTTTCCTTTACCCAAAGAAAACATAAAGAAATATGTCATAATGTCATACATAAGCCCACTTTCAAATAAAATATCTAAACACTTTAAAAAGTTAAACATACATTAATGTGGCATTTAAAACAAATAAAAATTTACAAAATATAATAAAAACAATAAAACCAAAATAAAAAAAGAGAAATTATCAGGTGTATATAAATTGAAGTGTGGCACATGTGACAATGTCTATATAGGACAAACTGGTAGACCTTTTATCTCTCGGATAAAGGAACACATGAGAGCATATTACAGAAATTTTGAAATTTTACATGTTTGTGATAAGGGTAAGAAATTAGATCTTTTGGAGGCTGTAGAAATGAATAAATTTAAAAGTAGTAACAAACTGTTAAATTCTCAACTTGATTTGAATGAATCCCCTTTGTTAAATTAAAAAATTAAATAAATATTGTTGTATTGTTGCTTAGATCAGTTGGAACACAATTCATAATTTGTTAACATGTCTGAAGAAGGTACAGTGTACCGAAACAGCTGTCACTGAATTATATAATAAATATGAAAATCAAATAAAACTATGTTTTATTTTTATTTAATTAATGAATATGGATTTTCATCAAGTAAACACCAACTCAATTGATTATTTGATATGATTATATTTGATGAACTTCAAGAATCCTTAAAAGAAACCAAAAACAGAAAAGCAGCTGGTCCTGATCAGATAAATATGGAGCTTCCATCGTATTGAATAATTTTGATGACACTATCACTAAACACTTATCATATTAAATATTATTGAACATTTTTTTAGGGTCCTGAGTTCGAATCAATTCCAATCAAACAGCCGTTCTATGCCACATGTTTCGTCTGGTGCACCACGCCCACCACTATCACTCACACCGTGTTCATTTAGGTCTCCATCACTTGCTTTACTATTCACAGGCTTGGATTGTAATAACATTCTCTTAGATATAGGAGCACTATCACATTTGTCAAACGAATAATCATTTGATGAACTGTTACAATTACTTTCATCTTCTGATAAAACTGACACAATAAACTCGCGTATTGTATTTTCATCATCTTCGAGATGTGAATCACTGTGTTTCACTGCACGACCTACCTCTTGGTCAGGTATCTTTTCAACTAAAAATATAATAAATAAAGAGAAAATCCTGAAATTGCAACATTCCATAGCCAAAAAAAAAAAGACCTTGAAACATGAATATACACCCTCTTTTAGAAAATGCTTTTACCACCAACCTGTACCATTATTCTGTAAGGGATTTACAAAGTATTGCTAAGAAAGGATGTACAAACACAGAATGAAAAATACTTTTAGTAAATTGAAGTGAAAACTTTGGAAAAAAATATTAAAATAATAAGATTGAGAACCGGAGCTTGCCGGGCGTGGCATACCACTGTATACACACTTTTACTGGCTCACGCCGGACATGGTATACAAAAGGTTAATTAAATTTTTTAAAAGAAGTATAGCAGGATATACTCTGCTGGATAAGAAAAGGAATGAAGATATAAGAAAGGAACTAAATATTTTCAAACTTACAGATCGAATAATTAAAAATAAGAATGACTAGAAAGAACATATTGATAGAATGCCAGAAGGAACGTTTCCAAAATTACTGCTACATTATAAACTGCACGGAAGGAGGAATGTTGGATGTCCACACAGAAGATCGTCTGAACAATTTTAACAATTCTAGCTTTTATGAAACCAGAACGAGCCAACAGGTTTAATCCCTGGATGATGATGATGATATGTTTTCCCAATTTATTATCGCAAAACTTGGATGTGGCTTATACGTGCACGTGGCCCATATATGCATAAATACGGTATGTAATTTATTTTGTTGGGTTATGAAAGGGCAGGGTAGTATACATCCATCTCTTATAAACATGTTTGGGAATTTATTGTAAAGGCTGGTCATACCAATTTCACAGATATGTCTGCCATCTGATGAAAGTTTCTTTAAACGTTCGTACATGTGCACTACGATTCTTTAGAGAACTTAGAAAAATTCATTGGACAAAGTATTCTAAAGTTAAAGAAAAGTGAGAAATCCCTTAAAATTGAATGAGAAATTCAGATAATTTTAACCTAGATTGGTATATTTATAATGTGAATCGTGCATTACTCATTGTTCAAACAGGATAGCCAACTTATCCTAATGGGGTGCCAGATTATCCAATAAACTGTTAAACTATTCTAGTTACACTATTTTGCACATTCTCTCATCCTAACTTGCCATTTTCTAGTTTCAAGAATTAAAATGAACATAGAATTTGTTATATAATAGAAATAACCAATTAATGACAAATGAGAGATTTTGGAGAAGTGACTGAATTCAATTCCAGGGAACAATAATTATAAACAAGAATGAGGTGCAGAAAGAAATTAAACAAAGGCTCAATTCTGGAAGTGCATGCTATTATGCATTGCAGGGACTTTTCATCCCAATTCCTCTCAAAAATATTAAACCTAAAATATATTAAACTGTTATTCTCCTGGTTATATTATATGGATGCAAAACATGGTTCTACCTTTATGAGAATTTGAGAATAAAAGGCTCAGCTTTAGAATATGACGTCCTATGATTTTTCATACAACATTCTTATGACATGGTTGCAGTACATACTTTTACAATTTTTAATAACATTTCATGGTATTTTAAACATTTTGCAACAATTCTTAAAACATATTTTACAGTTATTAAATATTTAAAATGTATTTATCTCTCAATGATTTTTTTCAAAGTTCTACAGATCACAGAGAGCAAACGCAGATACTTAATGTAACTTCCACCAGATAACTGGACATATTTGTGGAAATAGTGTGACCAATGTTCGGAATTAATTCCAAAACTTTTTTTTTAATTTGCTTCATTTTATTAGGTTCCAATGGGTCAAGTTAGTGTACACCAGATTAGTTTATAGTTTAATAAATAATATGCATGTAATTAAGATATTTGGTCTGTTTATTCTTACCTCTTATGGTTAACAACCAAATATCTTAATTATTAAATAAAACCTCTTAATAATATTTGAGATTATATTATTTTTGGTCTAGACATCTTACCTCAATATTAATGTTGATTTGTTCTTGAACATGTTTCAAAACAATTCTGTTTTATCTTCAGCTTTCCCAGGGAAAGCTGAAGATAAAACAGAATTGTTTTGAAACATGTTCAAGAACAAATCAACATTAATATTGAGGTAAGATGTCTAGACCAAAAATAATATAATTAAAATAACCTCAAAATATAACTTCCTAAAATTAAATATTAATATTTGAGATGTATGAAATGAATAATAAAAACGTTAAAACCTTGTTACGTCATGATTGTATTTTTAAAATATGCAGTAATTTATTGTATTAGGCTAGGAAGGGGGAAGTTGGCGTACATCCATTTCTTATAAACATGTTTTCGGAGTTTATTGCAAAGGTTGGTCATATTGATTTCACAGATAAGTCCTGACATTTGATGGAAGCTACATTAAGTGTTCGTGAATACACACTATATTTCCGTAGAAGTTAGAAAAATTCATTAAATAAGTGAATGGCAAATTCTGAAGTTTTTCCGAAGTTCTTAGGAAAATTGTTGGACTAAAGAGAAATGAACAGACAGTTGAAAGGAGAAGACTATACAATAATGAGCTACATGATCTTTATGGGAAGCCAAATGTACAGTAATAAGAACAGTCAAGTCTCATAGACTGCAATGAGCAGGATATGTGGTATGAATGGGGAATGAAAGATGAGCATGGAAACTCATTGTAAGAAAACCAGAGAGAAATTAGCCAGTAGGTAGAGTAATAATATGGTGGGAGAATAACTATGATTTGAGGGTGTTTTAAATTATACAGGGGATGATTGGAAAATGTTGGATCAGGATAGGGACGTTTGGAGAGATTATGTCCATGCTACCATGAACCTACATATTTGATAATGCCAGTGAGTTGGGTATAGAATATTATGTGGTACAAGGATTTAGTAATACATGAATAAATATATGAAAAAATTGCAATCTGATAGTGGAAATTAGTATCACGTTAGGTAACACTAGCAGTCACTTGTTCTCTGTTGAAACATTCATAGATGACTACTGTAACATTCATGGTGTAATTCCATGGTAAAATATATATTATGAGGTAATTGTAATTTATGGCTGCAGTGTATTTGTTTTCTGGTATACAAAATTACATGTAGGCTTATGTAGCATTTTTAATGAAAGCATTTTTGATTATATACAACTTTCCCCATTAGAGGATTGCCTCAAGGACAAAGTGATACAGACAATTAATTTTTGGAATTGATGTAATACATTTAAAAAAATTCAAATTGTAGGCCTAATTGAAGTATACATACTATAAAGTAGAAATGTTGTAAATATGGTTTCCTTAAAATTGAAATTGGTCCTCTAATGGCAGCGATGGCAATTTTAGAGAGATACACCCTGTCCAAAACTAAGGAATTCCAAATTTGGCTAATAATCCTGGTATATTACCTCTTGCCCCGATCATCAATCCCATCACAGTTATACTATCTACTTGGTATTTATCTTGGCTCATATATGGCTTTCTTTTCAGAGTCAACTTCCTCAGGTTGGCCACTATTAGTCTCAAAACGAATTGTGGGATCTAATATCATACCAATTTTAGAAGATGGTCTAAATGCAATAATATGCTTGTCTCTTACTCCCATTAGTGGCCACACCATGAACTTCCTCATAAACTGTGTATCCATAATCTCACAAGGCTTCTGCCATCATATTTCGAATAGTGTGGTGCCGAATGTTTCTCAGTGATTCTCCAAGGACATGTGCAAGGGTTTCGTGCTCTCTGCAACAATGAGGCATGTTTTGTGTGCTCATAAGGCCTCTATATTACTAATAATGTGCATCAGTTATTATTTTTGAAAATAGTAATAAGTAGGGCTCAGAAGTTCCTATAAAAGACCTAAAACTGAAAAAGGATGTAAAAAAGCAATTAAAATTAAATAATAATTTTAGTTTTAACTTCATTTTTCATGAATGTGATTGAAAAAATTGCAGCTCCATGATGCAAGTGGTTAGATGCTCGCCTATCACTTCTGGGGTCCCGAGATAGAGTCTCGGTCACTCCATGTGGGTTTTGTGATGGACAAAACAGAGCTTGGATGGTTTCTGTCGGGATTTTCTCCCATTTTCCCCTGCCACAATTTCATTCCACCATTTCTCCATATTCATCTCATACATTTCATCTCTTCTACCCCTGTGAAGGTTCATCAGGTGTGGTCGGCCAGCACCCTTGTCATTCACAGACCTCTATATATAGGAGTTCATCTCATCTCATCCCTCAACCTGACCCTGAGTTGGACACGAGTTGATGATATTTATTTAATAAAAAAATTAAAAAGCACAAAATTCTAGTGAAATGCGACATACATTGTGAAAAAAAAATTTGATGACTGAAAATGCTTCTTCTTTCAAACTTTACTTTTTGTAATTCAACATATTTGTAAAAGGAATTCTGTGTTCATTAAAAAGAAAGTTCTTGGATAATATAGAATGAACAATTTTTTCCACCTAGAATGAATTCAGCGCACCTGCAACGGATATCTGGCAGTCAGTAGGCTGGTTAAAAATAACAGGATACTTTGTGAGGGTTCAATAGTTTCTCGCAGAACAAAGGTGTTTGCAATGTGAAAAGTTATTTGGAAAGTAAAACTAGATAGTGTTTTTAAAAGAAGTTGGAATTGAGACTAGATTCTGTGGATTCTAGAATTATACACAGTGGTATAAATGTCAAAAGAAGGTAAAGTTGCAAAAAAAGCCATTAAGACCTTAAAAAAAGGCTAGAAAAGGACCAATAAGCCAAAAAAATTCAGAAAAAAGAACAAAGGGAACAAATAAAACCCATCATTTTTTTACCTACAACAACCAAAAATGTATATACATATACTAGCTGACCCGGTGAATGTCGTATCGCCTTTAAATATTTTACGTTAATTTTTCCAATGTTTTAATAGTTATCTGCTATTCGGGGCGGTAACAAATCCAACAAATCAAAGATCATAAAAATCGGTCCAGCCGTTCTTGAGTTATAAATAGTGTAACTAATCCAACTTTGTTTTATATATGTATATATATATGTATATATATATATATATAGTCCACCGCTGTGGTCTCGAGGTAGCGTGCTGCCTTGTCACGCAGCAGGCCCGGGTTTGATCCCTGGTCGGGGCAGTTTTTCTGGGTGAGGTTTTTATCGGGGTTTTTCCTCACCTGTAAGAAAAATGTCAGGAAAACTTTAAGGCCCTAACAGTCCCCGAAATCATGTGGTCATCATCATCATCATCATCATCATCATCACCCTTATCATTATCATCATCATCCTTCACCGGTGTGGAAAGCAACGGGAAGCTACCACACTTACAATGAAAATGCTATGATTGCAGTGAAGGACCTGCCTTCTGGCAGAATTACTATGGATGGATATATATATAAGTCCCGGCCATGCGTTGCTGTGGCTAAGGTATACGTTAAATTATGTTGTAGTAAACTAAGTGAGAAATCTAAATCAGAAAGTTTTTGTTTTACACAATTTTTTAGTTCTGGTACGTTAACTTCACCCGGTATAAATATGGGTGGTGGTTTATGTGAAAGTGGTTTTGTTGATTGAGATGAATTTATGTTGTCTGCATTCTCAGTATCATCCATCATAAGGATTATATACATTTATTGATGGAACATTTTGAGGAGGCTTGCTGATTTCATTATACTTTTTGGTTTTTTTCTACGAACTTGTTGGCAGTTTGGATTCTCATCATCATCAAGAAGTCTCTGTATAGTAATATCATCTTGTGATATATTATAGTCATCTTGTTTTTCATTTAATTGAGGCATGGAGATTGTTTCTGTAATATTAGGCATATTATTATAACTAACAGACTTACTTACAGTTCTGTTATTCCGTTCCTTAGGACCTTCATATGTTTTTAATTGACATTCTTCTTAATGTAAGATTTATGTCACATAGGCCTATTCCAATTTGCGGAAATTCACTTGATATCTTATCATTCACGGTCTCTAGAACTGATTTGCCATATTGTTCAATGTCCCTTCTCGGTCCAGTTAAATTTAAATTAAGTTGCTGTCTTTCAGCCAGATTACTTAAAAGTATTACTACACACGCAATTAATATTATTATCAATATATTGAAAATAAAATAAACACTGAACACACATAAATTATGAAATAATCAATATTTGTAATTCAATTGAAATTTGCGGTTGCAACAAAAAGCACAGCCACCTGGTTAAATAATAAACCAATTACCTTACACAGTCATCTGTTAGAATCGTATGGAACTCTCAGATAATTATAACTCTTTGTTAAATAATAAACAAATGATTTGTAATAAAAAATAATGCGACTATAAATTTAGTTATAAACAACCGTAGGTCTCAAGTTGGATCAAACAGCACACAGTGTGCAAAATTTTATTAAAATTGGTTCAGTAGTTTAGGATTCCATCACGGACAAACAACGTGACACGTAATTTTTATATATTAAGGTATATATTCCTCACCTTCTGAGCCATACTAAAAAGCAATCAGTCTCAAACTTAAAAGTTTAAAACATTTACTTTAACATACAGGGTTGGTAGATGTTTTTTTTAAATTGAAATGAGGGAGATTGCTCATGCCAGGAATTATAAAAAAATTATTGTAGCAGTATGTGAATAATTACCAGAGGAATATATATATATATATATTTTTTTTTTCTCACAAAAAATGTTAGATATGTCTTTAAATTTCATGAAAAGTTGAGGTAGATATAATCTAAAATCTCCTTGTTTACTTGGAAAATATTATGTGAATGTTACAGTGAAGTTAAGCCCAGCCGTAACGTAGCGTAAAAAGAATCTTTATGTTTTAAGAGAATTTTGGCCCGAGCGATTGGCCTTGGTTTTGGTGTTAAAAAACACAGTAAACAATAAAATAACGTTATTTATTTGAATAAAACAAAACATAAAGAAATGTTAGAACAAAACATATAAAACAACTTATTAAAACCAGCTAAAATCGCCATATTGAAAAGCGCCCAAAAGACTAAAAACTTCAGAGAGAGAAAACAATAAAAAAACAATCAACTTAGGTCATTATTTTAAGTTATTTGACCCCTTAGGTCTTCTTATTATCATGCATTCTCAACAAATAGGATTATTCTCAGTTCTCTGGACCATTTGGTCCTTTAATTAAATTTATGCTTGAAAATGACCATTTAAAAAACCATTAACTTTTTATAGTGAAAATAGTATAAAACATCTTACCCATGTAGAGCTGCCTCCTGGAGGACCCCCATGGTCCTCCAGCCCATTGTCCCAGGAGGACCTGAAGCGAATGCTCCGGTCCTCCACACCATCCTGAATTCGTTAGAAAAATCGCGAATATTATATGATAATTTTTAGTTTCTAATCGGGGGAAACTCAGGTGGAAAGTTAGCTTTTCCCTTCAATACATGTGGGGTTTTTCATCTGTTTTCACTTACAATTTTCACATGATCTAGTTCAAAACCTTCATCTATGTCAAAATGGAAAACTCTGTTCCACTTTCACTTCTTGCAGCTCAAATTCACCCTTATCTAATGTGATCATCTCTGATCTTTCTGACTAAACAATGTTGATCTGACTTTACATCCTGGAATGTTGTGACATGGTTTTGATCCAGGATATAAAACATTATAGATTTTTACTCGCTTTTTTTTTATATTTAAAAGGCCCTTTGAGTATGACTAATTTGTATTGCAATGCGGTTATTTATTTCTTATCTTCTGATATAATAAACAAGTATATATGTATATCCTTTATCGGTTTTTTATAATATTTTATTATTATGGCAGTTAGGCCCTAGTGTAGGCATAACAGTGAATAATTACCAGAGGAATATATATATATTAATTTTTTCTCACAAAAAATATTAGAAATGTCTTCAAATTTAATGAAAAGTTGAGGTAGATATAATCTAAAATCCCCTTGTTTACTTGGAAAATATGCATTAGTCATTGCTCAAATACACTGCTCAAAAAAATTAGGGGATATTGTAGAATAACCTATTAAGACTATGTTTTTGGAATAGTATTAGATGCAATCACTTTCTATTACTCCAAGATAATGTAAATAAGAGTTTGAAGTTGTTACGTAACCTCGGTACCACACCAGAGGGCAGTGTCTGTACTGATGATGTGAAAGGGTGGTGTGGGGGTGAATGTTTTGTTGCTGTTATTAAATCCAGTCCAGTTTTCAGTTAGTGAATGACTTGCCTTAGGGACAGTGATGCCTCGACAACGTGATTTACCTGAACCAATGGCTTGGAGGGCCATAGGAAGGATGGAAGCTGGACAGGCACAACAAGAGATGGCACAAGTCATTGGGGTGTCTCAAAGCGTGATTTCCAGTCTTTGGAATCATTTTCAAAGAACATACTGTTCACAGAAGAGCCGGACAAGGTCGACCAAGGGCAACAACAGCAAGCGATGACCGTTACCTCTTGTTAACAGCCCGTCGGAATAGACAGCTGAATGCAACTCAACTGCGAAATACACTTCAAACAGCAACAGGACGCAGGGTGTCAACTCAAACTGTCCGTAATCGACTGCATGGAAGTGGTCTCTATGCCCGTAGGCCCATGGTGTGTACCAGGTTAACTCCACAACACCGTAGAGATTGCAGAAACTGGGCGGAGGAACATCGTGGGTGGAGGCATGCTGAATGGAGATCCCCATATGGTGGCGGTGGATTGATGGTGTAGGCAGGAGTCAGTAGTGGTGGACGTACGGACCTCTACGTTATCCAAGGTGGTACTTTGACTGCGGTAAAGTATAGAGATGAGAATCTCCGACCTTTTGTCGTGCCTTATGCTGATGCCATAGGTGATTCTTTTCTTTTTATGTACGATAATACACGACCCCACAGAGCTGGCTTGGTGGACGACATGCTGGAAGGGGAGGGTATCGAGCGTATGCAATGGCCAGCTTCCTCCCCGGACTTAAATCCGATTGAGCATGTGTGGGATGCATTAGGCAGGTGCATTGCAGGCAGACCAGCACCTCCCACAACTGGTCCAGAGCTGCACATTGCTCTTATGGAAGAGTGGCCACGTATCCCCCAAGAACTCATTGCTAACCTCATTGCATCAATGCCATACAGGTGTGAGGCAGAGCTGGCCGTTCGAGGAGACCATATACCATACTAAAGAAACATTTTCACCCATGTTAATGTTGCTTTGTTTGTTTGCCATATTCCTAATCAGGATCTCTTTGACATCTGGTGTGGTACAGAGGTTACATAATGACTTCAAACTCTAGTTGACATTCTTTTGGAGTAATAGAAAGTGATTGCATCTAATACTGTTCCTAAAAAAATAGTCTTAATAGGTTATTCTACAATATCCCCTAATTTTTTTGAGCAGTGTAGAACAGTCAACTTATGAGAAATATACTAACAAACAAATGAAAGTTGCCAAATATGGTGACTCAATTGCCATTGCCCATTACCTTAAAAGCACTCAATCTAACAAACACTAAATCTAAAAAACAATCTAACTGACTCAACAGTCTAATATGTGTAACCTAACATAACTTAATTGGCTATAGTCATGGGCGCAGCGAGGTGGGTGCAGGGGGATGCGCTTGCACCCCAGCGCACCCCCCTTGATTTTCGACCAATTAACACTAGATAGAATGATATTTTCTTCTATCCGAAAGTAGGTGTAAAATGTTAAAAATAGATGTAAAAAATAATATGAAGCCCGCCAAACCCAAAAGATGTGAAATATTGATTTATCAAGTACCGTCCCAGTGGACATAAGCATCGCCAGTACGCCAGAAAATTTTAGATCTCTATTATGAACAGCTAACACAGAGTTCAATTCTTGAATTTCAGCTGAGTACCCGAGTTTGTTTTTCGACGCCTAGATGCTTGTAGAATATTTGCCTGACCTTGACTCTTCATTGGCCGCATACACTTCTGTAATGAAAGCTTTTTTTTTACAGCCTTCTATTGGTCAATGCCCACTTACTGTGATTTGTCAAAGCTTCATCATGCCTGTGTCTCGTATTTTGTAGTACGTTCGATATGCTAAATAATTATGCAATTGACATATTCTTTATTCGAAGGTTCTAGATCAGTGGTACTCACTAGAAATTACAAGACAGCCAAATATAAGAAACCATATCTGTTCGAGAGCCGCACGAAACTTCACAGTTCTCAGTCTTGGTAACACGCAGCTTTTTTTTTACATTTATGGACAAAACACAATTACTGATTACTGTCATTTAATTTTTGTTAATAATTAACTGTTTATTATTTTATTATTATTATTATTATTATTATTATTATTATTATTATTATTATTACAGAACTGTACATCATTTTAAGGCAACTTACAGTTGTGTAGATTACTGCTGTGAAGTTGATGGTCGAACTCTGCTACTCTCCTGCACAATTTTGTCAATACGAGCTGGTTGATTTGCCACACATATCCGCAGCAGGTTTTCCTAGTTCAAGTTGGTGAGATGAGATCTATGTTTACCCTTGATGAACTTTATCTTACTGAAAGTCATTTCACAAACATACGTTGATCCAAAAAAGACACAGAATTTTATATGCACACAACACCAAATTTTCGAACTGTTTTTCTGGAACTGTATTCCAAAACTCTAAAATTGAATTCGTTTTTCGTTTCTCTTGAAAAATACCTTCCAGTTCTGAATCCTGCTGGAGATCAATAAGTTCATTTTTTAGATTTCTAATCTCAGGACCAAAAATTGACAACCCAGTTACATCTGTTGTCGTTATTGACCAGGGATTTTGAACTAATCAAAATGGGTTTCGAAACTTTCTAAAATCATTAAATCTCGCACTGAAATCGTGGTGTAGTACGGTGAGCAGTTCTACGAAGGGTTGCAAGTTTATTTCTTCCTCTGAATATTCTTCAATAAGATGATGGAAACATGGGAAACTAGTGAAATCATTATTACTAAGTTCTTCTGTATACATTTTTAATTTTTCTTCTAAAAAAAAATTGCACTTGTGAGCTGAGTAATAAGTTTATTTGTACCTTGCATTTTAATTTGGACATCATTCAGTATTCCTCTTATGTCAGCCAGGAAGCCAACTTTTTACCACCATGAAGAAGAGTTTCTAGTTCAGGATATTCTTTATCTCGTTCACTTAAAAAGAGTTTTATTTCATGGCGAAGATTAAAAAATTGATCCAAAACTCTTCCTTTACTCAGCCACGTGACCTCACTGTGATAAATATCATCATACTGTGAATTAAGCTCTTCGAGAAATTCTATGAATTGCCTATGATTTAGTTCACGTGATCTAATGAAATTAACAATGTTAATTACTTTCATCATCACAGATCTGAAAGTTTCGTCAAATTTAGCAGCAAGATTTTCTAGGTGTAAAATGCAATGGTATGTTAATAAGTGGTCTCTATTTAAATGTTTTTTTAACAGAGAAATGAATTCTGTATGACAACCTACCATTGAGGGACAACTGTCAGTGCACACTGATAAAAGTTTGTTTAGGTCAATTTTGTATTTGTCAAAAAAAAGATATAACTGCTTCAAAAAATCTTCCCCGTGTCTGACTTGTCATCGGTATTACAGTTAAAAATTGTTCCTTTATAATCCCTATCTTGTTACGATATTTAACAAATAATAGCAACTGAGAGGTGGAACTAATATCTGTGGACGAATCCAGAGCAAGGCTGAAATAGTCACATTCACGAATTTCATCGAGAGTACAAAGGAACATGTCTACAGACATTTCGTTAACTCTCCTAACACAAGTAGAATCGGAAAGTTGTAACTTTTGTATGTCACTTTTTATCTGTTTTGCATTTGGGAATTTAGAAAATAATGTGTCACAAACGACTAGAAAACACTCCTTAAAAATCTCTGCATCGGCAAACGGTTTCATGTTGCATGCTAAAATTTCTGCTACTTCATATGATGCTTTTGTTATCAATTTATTTTCACTTCCAGTATCCAACATAATTTTCCGTTCAGACACTATTGAAATTTTTATTGTTTTTAGTTTTTCTGCTCTCAATTTAGAATCTTTAGGATATTTGCACTCAAAATTTGAATGCACCGTTTTATAATGCCTATTAAGATTAAATCGTTTATAACCTTGAACTACGTCTCGACATAATAAACACATCGCACTGCCTTCATTTTTAGCAGGTATGAAGAAAAATTCATGCTCCCAAGTATTTTGAAAAACTCTTCCTTCATCTTCGAGTTTTCTCTTTTTCTCTTTCCAAAAAACACCAGCCATTAATAAACACTGAAATTCACTTCACTTCATTTCACTTCAACCGATTAGGTAACACACAGTATCCAGTCGCTTGTTCATAGAAACTAAATTGTATACTATTTCATTGTGAAAGATTCGGACGACAATGTAGAAGTTTGAACGGTTTTTAAAACAAAGTACACATATTCAAAACCAATAACAACACTAGCCAGGACATTGCATTGCATTGTTGAACACGTGCAGTACTGTACTGCTCGGAATGAGACAGGGATATCCAAAGTTTTGTAGAATTTCAATAAAGATAATATTATTTTATACTTAGAATTTAAAATTTAAATGTAATGTAATGAAGGTAAAATTATTCCGAGAGCCTTAATAAATATCTTCAAGAGCCGCATGCAGCCTGCAGGCCACATAATGAGTACCGCTGTTCTAGACTCATGTTTTAACATAGAAATACACATAAAAATGGATGTAAGAAAATTCTCTGGTAAATACCTACACAAGTTATATCATTGCAATATTATTTTTTCCCTGATAGTTCAGAAATTAGTCTCTCAACCTGCTACCGTTAACTTTATAACCATAAACACTGCACTTCACAAAATAACTTCATAGAACAAAAATAAAAATAAAATTAGGAAAAAAAAAATAGCCCACATGAGATTTGAACCTGTCCCTTAACATAAAAAGTATGCAAACCAGTGAGAGTTGTTAAGACCAAGTGAAATTAAGGGGATCTGAGTGTAATAAAATACGGAAATTTTTATAAATTTATTATTATTTTTTAAAATTCTTTTGTTCAAGTCCTGGTTGTTATAGCAATAAAATTATTATTTATAATCATTTTATTGACTATCAATCGTTTTGTGTTTTAGTTCCCTGGGAGATTCAATAATTGATATTATTGATTGCTCTTGCATTTGCTTAATAAGGGTTAAATTATTGAGTGTCCTATCCAAAAACTCGCAAGTGGCTATAAGAAGATTGCGGCGGACAACTTGAAATATTTGTCTTCCATCTTGGATACCATTATCTTCTGTGGCTTGCATGTATTGCCTTTGAGGGGTAAATCACTGGATAAAGGCATCTTCAGGGATTTGATATAGTGGAGAATTGATGCCGGTGATATAAGCTTAAAACCTCATTTAAAGGCTAAAAATGCTACCTACCTTTCACCACAAATTCAAAATAAATTGATTGAATTATGTGACATTTAAGTAAAGAAAATGATTGCGGATGATGTAGAAAATGCCAGAGATTACAGTGTCTTAGCTGATGAAAGCTATGACATTTCTGGAATGGAGCAATTGTCCATTGATGTGCGGACCAATCAATTGCTGCAGAAATAGAGATTTCTTTTTCAAAGAGATAGTAATTGGCCTGCACAAATGTGTCGGCCAGGGCTGCTCAACAATGGCAAAAAAAGACAATGGGGGTCCAGAAATGTCTGCATGAGTTTTTTTCCCTAAGATATTTACTTCCACTGTGCGAGCCACAAAATCAATCTTGTGGTAAATTATTTGAATAGTGTGCCCGAGATGAGAAATACGATAGCTACAATTAAGGATATTATAAACTTTTTTTGAGAGTTGCCATTGAGGAGAGCACGTCCCAAGTATCCCAATGCTCTACGTAACATGTTGGTTGCAAAAATATAAAAGTTTTGGGATATTTATGATACACTTTTTGGAATTGATGAACAGCCTGAAATTGATTGCCATAGAAGAAAACGCATCAAGCTGAAAACAAGCTGATCACTTGCATGCTGCTGCAAGTAGAAGTACTTTAATCTTTTATTTGTACCTGATAGCAAAACATTCTAGTTATTTGGAAGCTGTCTTTAATTCGCTGCAAGCCGTGGCTATAAATTTAATTAAAATGGATGGTCCATGTTGAAAGCATTAAAAGCATGGTAATAGTTCATTGCAAAAAAGGTTATGAGATCTCTGAAGGCTTCATGAATGAGATGGAGACTATTCCTTCTGAGCTAGGTGTAGAAATCACACTACCAAGCAAATAAGCAGACACATTGAGCTAATCCACAATGTAATTCCGAAGATTACTTTAAGGTGGCCATCTTAAATCCCTACTTGGACTCCTTTCAGACAGATTTGGAGAACAACAGGGTCCTGCTTTTGAACTTCAAATGCTGCACTCTAAGAACCTAAAAACATCTCTGAAAGATGTAACGGCGAGCAAAATTTCAGAGTATTATAAAATCGAAGGTTTGTCCACCAAAATTGAACTATGGCACCATATGTGGACGAAACGAAGTGACAAGGATAAATAAGGTAATTTCATTAACATTGTGGACGAGTGCGTTTTTTTTCCTCATCCATCAAAAAAGCGATTGTGGTATGCCTGTATTTACCATGCACTACAGCGTCGATTGAACACACACTTTTAGCACCCTGAGAAGAGTGAAGACATGGTGCCGATATACAATGACAGAAAATCGCCTGTGTATGCTCAGTCTGCCCGAAAAACTTATTTAAAATGATATTGAAAAATTCAAACAAAAGTACTTAAAAATTTTTCTCAAACAAAAAGACGAGTCAAACTGTGTGTGTAGTTGTACTTCAATAGTAGCCAAAATGTAGCTAATAGTTTTGATACAGTTAAGTATAACAATTAAGAAGTAATCTTGACAAAAAATTCAATTTGCCAAGCCTAAAAATTCTGCAATTATTTCACTATTATTCTTCATATTTCCTCTTCAATAACAATAGTTTTCTTCCGAAATATATTGAGATTCATTTCAAACTTTTTTTTTTCAATGCCACCACATTGTAACCCACTTCTGAGGTTGTGGAGCCTGGAATGCAGAGTTACGCTGCCCCCATGATATGCATATAGCATAGGCGATGATGATGGTAATGATGCGCTAGGAGAGGCCTTAACCATAAACTTAATGAATATGTTAATAATGATAATGATGGCCAGATGATATTTGGGGACCTTACAGTTTCCTGAAATTTGTCTTACAGGTGAGGAAAAAACCCCAAAATACCACCCAGAAAACTTGTCATGACCGGGGATCAAACCCGGGTCTGCTGTGTAAACAAGGCAGCACGCTACCTTGAGACCACAGCGGTGGACTTATTTTCAAAAATAAATGTTGTATTTTGTATTTTTGATTTGTTCATTTGTACCCGGAAGTTATACAGTCAAAAAAAAAATTGCCCCCCCTTAATCCAATGCTGGCTACGTGCATGGCTATAGTGGAAACTTCTATTATCATGTTGCTAGCAGTCACTTGTTCCATTACAATATTTATAGACATGCATCTGTTATACAATAGTTTCAAATCAAAAGGCAGCCATCACCCAAAGGTAACTGATAACTAACTAAAACTAACTCACTGGCACTATCAAACCTGTAGGTTCATGGTCGTTGCGGCCACACATCCCTGTCCTGAGCTAATATTTTCCAATCATCCCCTGTGTAATGTACTTCCCTCTAATCATGGTTAATCTTATTCTCCCACCTCATTTTTGGTCTACCAACTGGGTGTTTTCCCTCTGGCTTTCCTACAAGAAGCTGCTTGCATGCCCCTCTTTCATTTCTCATTCGTGCCACATGTCATGCCCATCGTAGTCTATGGGACTTAACTGTTCTTATTATATATGGTTTCCTATAAAGATCATGTAGCTGCTGTTATGTAATCTTCTCCATTTGCCTGCCTGTTCATCTCTTTTTGACCCAAAGTTTTCCTAAGAACTTTATTCTCAAATACTTGCAATATTTTCTCCTTCCTTAAAGTAAGTGTTCATGTCTTGCATTCATATAATATAACTGGGAGAATAACAGTTTTATATATTTTCAGTTTAATGTTTTTTTAGAGAAGTTGGGATGACAAGAGTCCCTATAGGCATAATTCATATTAATATGCTTTTCCAGAATTGAGCCTATGTTTAATTTCTCTAAGCATTTCATTCCTATTTGTAATTATTGTTCATAGGGTTTTTTGAATTTAGCCACTTCTTTAAAATTTCCTTCATTTATCATTAACTGTCCATTTCCATTATATAATGTATTTCTGTGTGTGCCAATGGCTCAAAGACTACAGAAATAATTTAGATAGACCAATCATTTGTAAATTTGCAACTTTCAATTTTCAGTACATGTTAGTAATATATGTAGAAGCCACAAGATCTGAAAAAGTAGTTCCTTATTCACTGACTGAATATTAAATATTAATTATCAACATACAATAGGAAGTAACATTATGAGTTTCTACTTAATAAATAAGTTGAGTCTGCATTCATCTTACCTCATATTTTGTTGTTTCTTGTAAGACATATTTCAAAGCATCTTTGCTCCTTTTTCAATTGGTACAGACTGATGAACTTTCAGTTGTCGGCCCTGGATCTTGATTCCTGCTCACTCTTTTTGTGGTCCAAAGAACTTGCTTGTTAAATTTCTCCTGGAATTTCAAATTCATGATTCTCTCCTTGTTCTTCTGTATATAGGAGAACATACAGAAAAACAAGGAGATAATCATGAAATTTAAAATTCCCGGGAAGAGAAACTTAAAAAGCAAGTCGCCGACAACTTAAAGTTCATCAGTCTGTACCAACTGAAGAAGGAGCAAAGATGCTTTGAAAGATATATCTTACATGAAAGGTAAAATTAATGCAGACCTAACTTATTTATTGAATTTAATATTGTATTGTATTGTAAGCCTATGTTTTCCCTTTACAGAGATTTAGGCGCTCTTCCCCTAAAGGGAAGAATTTGAACCATACTAATTTAGAATAATTCAATTATATCCTTCACAGTGAACTGTCAAGCTGAAGATATGAGTGAAGAACATTTTACATCAAACATTGGAGTTAAATCTGAACCTCAGGTAAGTTTATTGTACGAGTTTTTATTTTAATGTTTATATGTAACCACTGTTTATAGTACATTTGGCAAGTTTATTTTCAAATGGTCACCTCATTACCAGGCAGGAAAGGAAGCTTTCAATCATTGCATGCCGAAACCTACCTTGAAATATCTCCCAGATAAGCGTTGTGATGTACTAAGGCCATGTCCAAAAAATAATCTGCTGTTTTTAACTGAAAGGCACAGAAATCAAAGCCAGAATCCAGCAATAGTACCCAGTATACAGAGTAGATGTACATTTCTGCATGAGTTAAGAGTGGAATGAAATGAGATATGAAGCAGAGGAGATGGCAGATAGTAAGGGTTATCCAGTCTGCCAATATAGGAGTTGTATTACTTCCCTATCGTTTATAATGATACATTTAGTGCTGGAGTTTAGTGTCATGTAGATAATTTTTTGGGCATGACCTTTGTACATCACAACACTTCTCTGGAAGAAATTTCAAGGTAGGTTTTGCCATGCAGTAATTGACAGTTTTCTTGCAAGTACCTGTGGTTTCAAAAATATGTTGTGTTTGTTCTAATGCCACCCACTCTTTCTTTCGATGCTTTGGGTTTCTGTACTAAACATATAGGTGGCATTAATGTTGTCAATTTTCAATTTATGCATCAGGTTGGCAGACTACTTTACATGATGCATGTTTGTATTTTGTACAGAGAGAAGTATAGGAAGAGTGTATGTGTAGTATAAAATATTTTGTGTGTGAGATGGTGATGAAGAGAAGGAAGAAATCAGGTGCTGGCACACAGCTTACTCCTGTCGAAAAGCACTAATCTCTCATCCAACATGAATGAATCTCTATTAACAGTACCACATGTCAACATACGTACTGTGGAGAGATTTGTAATTTAATGCAAGAATCTGGTGCATAATCTAGCGATTAAAAATTATACATCACCATCTCTCTAGGCCCTAAGATTGAAAATTTTACAATTAAATTAATTTAATTAATTATATTTGAAGAGAAAAATTATACGCTCAGACTGGGGTTTGAACCCAGGAACCTTTGGTTTTCTAGGCCAATGCTCTATTACTGAGGTACCTGAGAAACTCCAATCTAAACACAAATTTTTCTCTTATACACTGTTAATTCCCGATCACCGAATGCTACAAGCATTTGCTCGATCACGCAAATGGCAACTTCTTGTTTAAGAAGATATTTATTGGGAATTTAAATACTACTTTATAAAGCCAGTAGGGCTTCTTTCAATGTTTTTATTATTATTAATTTAATTTTAATTGATTTAATTAAATTGATTTTACATTTTAAATTTCAACCCCGACGGGTATTGAACCTGGGCTCGCAAGTCAGGAAGCAAGCATGGCCATCTAAGCTAGCACAGCAGATTTAAAAATATGTTAATGCTATACTATACAGCACCTGAAAAGAATTGCATACTATATTATTATATATTTGTAGTTGTAAAAAGTCTCTACTCATGTCCAATATAATGCAAGGTAAGGGGATGAGGTGAAATGACATCCCTATTATTCAATGACTGTGAAATACAAGGATGCTGGCTGAAGTTTTCCTGTCCCATAATCACAAAGGGCAGATTGAATGAAAAAACAGATGACATGAGTAGGGAGAAGTGCTGGAATGAAGGTGGAAAATATGGGAGAAACACTGAGAAATCTGACCTGGCTCTGATTCGTCCACCATAAATTACATGTATACCTCTTTTCAGCTAAGTTCTAGTTGTAATGTAAACAAACCAAATGTATGACTGCATTTTCATTAGTCGAATAATGATTTTACCTTTAAGTGTGTAAGGAAATGTATTTCACTCTCTAGCACTCGAAATAAAGGAAATAAAATCAATAAAAATATATATTATCTACTACATTTATATATAAGTTATATGGGAGAATCTTAAAATATATAATTATAATTTTTTTTATTTAAGGAATATTCCACAATACAGTGTTTCTCCTTCAACCCAAAGTGATTTGACGCCAGAGGTTCCTGTCTAAAGCATCTTCTTCCCTCAAATCTCTAGATTTCATACTCCATCCATTCATCGTTCTCTAGGCCTGCCTCTTCCACTTCTTCCATTAGCTTACCAATTAAGGAATATCTTTTGTTATTCTCTCTTCTTCCATTCTTATGAGGTGTCCATACCATTTCAAATGTTTTACTTCTATTTTTCCTAATATCTTTTTTTTTCAACTTGCATAATTTCTCTTATTATGATGTTTCTGACCTTATCCCTTCTTGAAATTCTTTTTGATTGCCTCCAAAAATCCATTTCTACTGCTAACAGTGTGTTGGCTTGTTTTATACTTACTGTTCAGGTTTCGGACCCATATAATAAAATGTTTTGTAACAGAACTTGAAATATAGTTTTCTTTATATTTAATTAATGTTGGGAAGTAAACATTATGAGGTATAATCATTAAAAATCATCGGAGAACATATTGTTTAAATAACTCACCTCATAGGATTCATGCTTCCATGATATCGCGATTTCAAACATAATCATGTTCATCGTCAGCCATAACTCCGACTGTTGAAATTCTTCGGCCGTCAACTATTCTATTGTCGCCATCTTCAGTGCTGCTATCTATGGTTGAATTTATGAACTTCGAAATCAATGTAATTTCGTCAGGGATATCAAAATTCATTGATCTATTTTTGTTTTTCTGAATGTATATTTTTCCCAAACTGTCAATTCCAAAGGTTTCTCTACTTGTTTTAAAAGTTTAGCTTCTCTTCCAATTTTATGATGTTCTAATAAACTATGTGCAGCAATTGCAGATTTTTCAATTTCACACATTTTTAATATTTCTGAAATGTTCTTTTGTCCGAATTTCCAAATTCCTTTTTGTTTTTCCTATATAAACTTTATTGCAATCTTCACAATTTATTTGATAAATTCCAGATTTCTTACTGTCTGGAACTTTGACTTTTTTATTGGTACTTAGAAGATTACCCAGACTAAATTTATTTATTGGTGCCAAAAAAATGTTGTATTTGTCAAAAATTTTTTGAAATTTCCTATGCATTTCAGGATGGTAAGTAATTTTCTTGTATTTTTTCTTTTCTTTGCAATTTTGTAAAGTAGTATATTCATTAAGTCTTTTATTGTGTTTGAATTTCTTCAACTTATTTATAATTAATTCTTTATCAAAACCATTTAATCTAGCAGTGTTTAAGATATGTTTAAACTCTTTATTGAAATTTCTTCGTTTAATGGTACATTTGTCAATCTGTAAATTAAGCTATTGAATATTGCATGCTTATGAGCAATGTGATTGAAGCCTGATGATTTAATGTAATTATCTGTATGAGTTCCTTTTCTAAATATATCAAATTCAATTTTCAGTGTTTGATCATTCCTAATTATACATAAATCCAAAAAAGGAATTTTGTTCTCTTTTTCTAATTCGACGGTAAACTTTACTGATTCATCCTGAAGGTTTAATAATTTAAGAGCATCTTCAATATCTTTAGAATTTATTATTGCAAAAATATCATCCACATATCTGTACCAAGTCTTAAACATCCATGGGTATGCTTTAGTGATTTGACACTCCAAGTAACTCATGAACAAATCAGCTAAAAATGGTGAAAGCGGATTACCCATTGACAAACCCGAAACCTGTTGGTAAAATTTTTCATTATAGGTAAAATAAGAATTACTGACACATAGCTTACCTATAATGAAAAATTTTACCAACAGGTTTCGGGTTTGTCAATGGGTAATCCGCTTTCACCATTTTTAGCTGATTTGTTCATGAGTTACTTGGAGTGTCAAATCACTAAAGCATACCCATGGATGTTTAAGACTTGGTACAGGTATGTGGATGATATTTTTGCAATAATAAATTCTAAAGATATTGAAGATGCTCTTAAATTATTAAACCTTCAGGATGAATCAGTAAAGTTTACCGTCGAATTAGAAAAAGAGAACAAAATTCCTTTTTTGGATTTATGTATAATTAGGAATGATCAAACACTGAAAATTGAATTTGATATATTTAGAAAAGGAACTCATACAGATAATTACATTAAATCATCAGGCTTCAATCACATTGCTCATAAGCATGCAATATTCAATAGCTTAATTTACAGATTGACAAATGTACCATTAAACGAAGAAAATTTCAATAAAGAGTTTAAACATATCTTAAACACTGCTAGATTAAATGGTTTTGATAAAGAATTAATTATAAATAAGTTGAAGAAATTCAAACACAATAAAAGACTTAATGAATATACTACTTTACAAAATTGCAAAGAAAAGAAAAAATACAAGAAAATTACTTACCATCCTGAAATGCATAGGAAATTTCAAAAAATTTTTTGACAAATACAACATTTTTTTGGCACCAATAAATAAATTTAGTCTGGGTAATCTTCTAAGTACCAATAAAAAAGTCAAAGTTCCAGACAGTAAGAAATCTGGAATTTATCAAATAAATTGTGAAGATTGCAATAAAGTTTATATAGGAAAAACAAAAAGGAATTTGGAAATTCGGACAAAAGAACATTTCAGAAATATTAAAAATTGTGAAATTGAAAAATCTGCAATTGCTGCACATAGTTTATTAGAACATCATAAAATTGGAAGAGAAGCTAAACTTTTAAAACAAGTAGAGAAACCTTTGGAATTGACAGTTTGGGAAAAAATATACATTCAGAAAAACAAAAATAGATCAATGAATTTTGATATCCCTGACGAAATTACATTGATTTCGAAGTTCATAAATTCAACCATAGATAGCAGCACTGAAGATGGCGACAATAGAATAGTTGACGGCCGAAGAATTTCAACAGTCGGAGTTATGGCTGACGATGAACATGATTATGTTTGAAATCGCGATATCATGGAAGCATGAATCCTATGAGGTGAGTTATTTAAACAATATGTTCTCCGATGATTTTTAATAGTTTTCTTTGTTCTGTATATTATATTTCTATTCCAGAGCACTGAGTTCAACATACCAATGATTGTTTATTTTTTTATCATTTCACTCACCTCATACTTCATAATTTTATAGCAGACCCAGGGTTTCTTCACGTAATTCGTGACATTGTCAATGCTGCGTCATGTTCACAACTGACGTCAGTTGTGAACATGACGCAGCATTGACAATGTCACGAATTACGTGAAGAAACCCTGGGTCTGCTATAAATTATGAAGTATGAGGTGAGTGAAATGATAAAAAATAAACAATATTAAAGAACCTCATAGTGTTATTTCCTATCTACATAACTTAATACCAATGATTCTTCTTCCATCAGTTATTCTTTTTTCAATTTCTGTAGTTGAATTCTCACTTTTATCTAAAATAGATCCTAAATCCTGTTTAGGATCTAATTACAATTTTAATTCATTAAATAAGCATTGTTTTATTCTTATATATGCACAATGCAGAGTACATTGGAATTTCAATTGTTTCAAAATAGCAACATTTCTGCAAAATTTCTTAAACATTGGAAAGCAAAGCATTTGAAAAGCAGAAAGAAACAAATTATTTTCAATATTTTCAAACAGTTCAGTGAAAAATATGCCACGTTCACCATTGAGGATATGGTGAAAACAGCAGAATTTACAGGTGAGTCAGCATGGAACATAAATTCTGCCCATAATAAAACTGTACTGGTAAATAAAGGTTATCTATTGACATCATGGAAAAAGCATAAATGCCTAATTAGGTAGTCCCATATATAATTTTTTTGTCATAAATAAATAAGAAATAGAGGAAGTTCCTAATTATTGGTGCCATCTTATGTTGTATTCAATATTATTTCCTGTAAATAAGATGTTGCCTAAGAACAATGTTTCTATCATACACAATCCAGTCATATGACAGTTAAAAGTAGTATCACGGTTCCCCATTAGATTGAGCAGCGGAGTAATATATCTATATGTAAGTTTGTTTACAGCACAACTGGAACTTAGCTTGGAACTACCATATTTTATGGGCTATAAGATGCTAAGGACTATAAGACGCACCTTAATTTTTAAGCAATTTAAAAAAATAACATTTTTACCATTTTTATTATTAGATTGCAAAGCCAGACTAAAAAAAAAAAGATCTTAGTTTATAAAACCTTTCTGTTTTTTTAAAATCCCTGAAAATCGTCACCTAAACTTTCTTTTTCTACTTTTTCCTCTTCATATACAGTATAAGATGGTCTTCACTGCCATTGTGAGCGTTACGTACACCACACTTCTTGAAAGATTTAACAATAATGCCTCCTGTCATTGTAGACCTCAACTTTTTTATCCACTGACATACTTGTTTGATTGTATGTTGTTTTAAAGCTCCCTTCGGCGCAAATTCATGTTGGGTTTCATCCATCATCCATTTGTTTAAGTTCGCTGGCATCGTAGACTGCATTGACGCATCATAGGCTAGGCAATGTTCTGGGTTTTTGATGGCAGGGTGGGAGGGAGACAGTGTTAGCAAGGTTGTGAATCCACGCAACTCATGTTCGTAACATCGGTGCACTGCTGCTGCCAATTGAATTCAATGTTGCCAGATAAAAATAGGTTTCCCGCAGCATTGAATATATGGCCATTTTTAAGACTGGCGGGAATGTTAAATCAAATACTGGACATTTTTATATTAATTTCGAGTATAAGATGCACCTGCCCTCCATGGTATCTTTACCTTGTCGTGGTGGAGTGGCTTGCGTGCTTAAATGATCATGAGAGCTATGCCGGCGGTAACATTGCTGCCGATAGGGTTACCCATGCTGGACTGTGATAAGCCAGACGAAAAAAGTACCTTGGTCGAAAGAGTGACGATCTTTCACCGTAAAAATACAACCGTCAAGAAATGCGGACATGGGTTCAACTGGGGTAAAATTTTCCGGAGGTCAAATAGTCCCCCATTCGGTTCTCCGGGCGGGGACTACTTCAGGGAACCCATGCCAAAGGCTCAAACACAGGGACATGTTCCTAGGAACATGGAATGTTAGGACTTTATACAATAGCGGGGCACTAGAGATATTAATGCGGGAATTAGATAAATCGCCCTTGGATATAGTTGCTTTACAGGAAGTTAGATGGCCAGGAGAAGGTAGTCAGGAATCAGGAAGCTTTGAATTATACTACGGGGGTACAGAAAGACCTGCATTTGGAATGGGTTTTTTGGTCAGAAGGAGGATCCTATCCGCTATCCGAGATATTAAGTTTGTTAGTGATAGAGTATCATACATAATTCTAAGGGTAAACGACATGATTTTATAATTGTAAATGTACATGCCCCCACAGAAGATAAAGATGACAAGATCAAGGATGAGTTCTATGAGGAATTAGAATGCTTATTTGATAGTCTTTCATGATATCATATGAAAATTGTCTTAGGTGATTTTAATCCAAAGTGGGGCGGGAAGATATATTCAGACCAACAATAGGCAAATTCAGTCTTCATGAAGATAGTAACGACAACGGGGTTAGATTAGTCACATTTGCCACATCAAAGAATCTCATTGTTAAGAGCACAACATTTCAGCATAAGGATATTCATAAATACACCTGGACGTCCCCAGATGGAGAAACTCGGAACCAGATAGATCATGTATTAGTGGATAAACGCTGGCACAGTAGCATCATTGATGTTAGATCAGTTAGAGGGACAGACTGCAATTCGGATCATCATCTGGTCAGAGTGAAAATCAGACAATGGCTATCGCTTATGAGAGGAACAAACGATAAAGATGATTCTGTAAAATTTGAATTAAAAAACTTGAAAAATGATGAAATGCGGCAAGAATACCAAATCAAAATTGCTAATAGATTTGAAGTACTGGAATCTTCAGATGACAGTGTAGCAAACAAAGAAGAAACTGATATAAATAAAGAATGGGAGGCTATAAGAGATACTATTAAATTGTCAGCATCAGAAAGCACTGATTGTTTAAAAAAGAGGCAAAACAAGAAGTGGTTTGATGAGGAATGTGCCGACATTGTAAAGAAAAGAAAGCTAGCAAAAATGAAATTGTTACACGAGCCAAATGAGGTAAATTTAGAGCAATTGGTTAGTATTAGATGGGAAACCACCAAGTTACTAAAGAGTAAAAAGAGGGAATATTTGAGAGAGAAGATTAATGATCTTGAAATGAATGCAAAAAATAGGAACATTAGAGAATTATATCAGGGAATTAGTATAGAGAAGAAAGGATTTCAGGCTAGAACAAACATAATTCGGAATGAAAATGGGGATATGATTGCAGATTCCAGGAGTATATTAAATAGATGGAAAAGTTACTTTAATCAGCTATTAAATGTACATACAGAACAGGACATTGAGGATAATTTACAGACAGCAGAAATGGTAGTCGCAGAGCCAAGTGCATTAGAGGTTGAAATGGCGATTGAAAATTTGAAGATGTATAAAGCATCAGGTTCAGATGAGATTCCAGCAGAAATGATAAAATCAGGGGGAGAAAAATTGATGAACAAGATACACTGGTTGCTTAGTATGATCTGGGAAAAAGAAGCTCTTCCAGATGAATGGAAGGAATGAATTATCGTACCAATTTATAAGAAAGGAGATAAAACTGATTGCAACAACTGCAGGGGCATCTCATTACTTTCAACTTTGTACAAAATTCTGACAAATATATTAGTAAGCAGACTTACTCCCTATATTGATGACATTCTAGGAGATCATCAATGTGCATTTAGAAGAAACAGGTCTACAACATATCAGATTTTTAGTATAAGACATTTTAGAAAAGAAATGGGAATATAATGGTAGTGTACATCAACTATACATAGACTTCAAAAAAGCATATGATTCAATTAAGAGGGAGAAGTTATATAGTATCCTGCTGGAGTTCGGAATTCCTAAAAAGTTAATTAGACTTATATGAATGTATATTTGTCCATCATTAAGGTGTTTAAAAACGAATAATATTAACATTATATGAATGTGTCTAAATGGCACAAAGAGTAGGGTTCGTGTAGGCAAACAGTTTTCGGACACATTTGAAATCCAGAATGGGTTGAAGCAAGGAGATGCACTATCTCCTCTACTATTTAATTTTGTACTAGAGCATGCCATTATATCTTTAGAGAATGAGGAAGGCTTACAACTCAATTGTATTAATAAGCTCTTAGTTTATGCTGATGATGTAGTATTGTTGGCCGATAGCGAGGAGATACTAAAGGACAACACGCACACTATTGAGTAACACTAAGAAATTAGGACTGGAAGTAAATATCAATAAAACTAAATATATGGTCACACATAGAAATTCATTAAATAATGAAAATGGACAGCTAATGACAAATGAGGGAAATTTTGAGGAAGTGGCTGAATTCAAATACCTAGGAACAATAACCACAATAGGAATGAGATGCACAAAGAAATTAAACATAGGCTCAATTCAGGAAATGCGTGCTATTATGCATTGCAGAGACTCTTGATGTCTCAACTCCTTTAAAAAAACGTTAAACTGAAAATATATAAAACTATTATTCTACCAGTTATATTATATGGGTGCGAAACACGGACTCTTACTTTAAGCGAGGAAAGGAGATTACAAGTACTCGTATTTGAGAATAAAGTACTTAGGTAAATTTTTGGACCAAAGAGAGATGAATAGACAGGTGAATGGAGAAGACTACATAACAATGAACTACATGGTCTTTATAGGAAGCCAAATATAATATAACTGCGAAGGGCAGGACATGTTGCACGTATGGGGAATGAAAGACTTGCATGGAAGCTTCTTGTAGGAAAGCCAGAGGGAAAATGCCCAGTTGGTAGACCAAGAATGAGGTGGGAGAATAACATTAACTATGATTTGATGGAAGTAGATTATACAGGGAATGATTGGAAAGCATTAGCTCAGGATAGGGATGTATGGAGAGCTTATGTCCGCGTGGCCATAAACCTACAGGTTCGATAGTGCCAGTGAGTAAGTAAGTATAAGATGCACCTGAATTTTGGAGGAAATTTTTCGAAGAAAAAAGTGTTTTCTTTCCCATAAAATACGGTAGTATAGTGACTGAGATGTGAACTCAAGTCCCAGAGATGGAGGACGAGTGACCAAACCACTTGTGCCAAGGAGCTATCATATTTAATTTGTATAATACATAATGTTGTTATAACATTTTAAAATTCTCATATGATTTAATAATATCCTGCTCATAGTTAAGTGGTTTAAAGCATCATACTTGGTGCAGAGTTAGAGGACTTGCATTTATTCAAACCTCTTGGGAGAAGAAATTTTCTCATGAAATTTCAGCCAGTATGGAACTGGCGCCACCCAGCATCATGGGGGATTTGGGTAGCTGTAATTAGTAGTGGCTCCATGTTAAGAAAGGCAGCTATAACAATAGGGGACCCAACATGCTGACCACATTTAATCCCTATACTGGTGGATAATCGTCCAGCTCTGTGATTAATATATGAAGGGGTATATGGCTTAGTGATGTCAGGTTTTTTTTTTTTTTTCAAAAATGAGTCAAGTACACGTTTGTAAAAAAAACTGCATACTATATTTCAGATACAAGGCTTCATGTTTGTATTGGAGTACAATAAACTAGTTGTAACTGTTTAGTAGTAGGCACCACATGTGGTGGTTACGTCACCCATAGAGAGAAAGTAGGTATAGGAAGGAAGGAGAAATGAACCCCTAGGCCTCGAATACTCTAATACCATCAGGGTCGAAAGAAACAAGAGGTCAGTCAAGGGAGACTGGATAGAAAAGTTGAAAGAGGGAATTGGTATGGGGAGAAGAAGTAATACCAATTCGGTCAGAAAAGAAAAACTCACCAAGCTGACCAGTGCTTATTGGTGAGTAGCCCTTCCCTTTCGTTCATCATGCATAAGCATGATTACTAACAGCTGCACCACGAGAAGGTGAGGGATTGGACACTAGGTTACTGTCCAGGTCGGTTCCTTTAAGCCTTCGATGGGAGGAATTGAAGGGTCTCCTCCCTGTTAAAGACAGTAGCCTTTCCGCAGCTTATGACATTACTACATTACAAAGAAAATCTGCAGTAGCAACATTCAGACTGCTAACGGGACCTAACTGCCTGAATAAACACCTACACAGACTTGGGCATAACAGATTCACCTAAATGCCCATTTTGCAATTTAAATGAAGATATGGAAAGAAACCATCTCCTCCGTTGTCCAGCTTTTGTAGAAGAGACCAGCCTTTCTGCTAAATATTGGAGTGCAAGAGAGTGAATGATTTCATTATCAAGTGCTCAACATTAGATACCAACCAACCATATTTCAGATACATCAACAATTAACACCATCACTTAGGATAATACATATCTCCATGATTATCAATATTAAGCTAACTTGATTCTTAGTACACTGCAAATAAAACATCATTTTTCTCAAAATGAAGAAAAATTACATCATTATGCCATATACCCCTTCATATGTGGATGCAAAGCCAGTAGCCCACTGATAGCCCCAAGGACCTTCTACAGCTGTTGTGCCATGGAGTAAGTATTGTTTTATAATACGATGGATATGTTAAGGCTATAGCCTATTATTAATTTGTGCATATACTAACAAGGAAACTGTCAACCATTGCATGCTGAAATCTGTCTTGAAATTTCTCACAGAGAACTGTTGTGATGTACCAAGGGCATATCCAAAAAAAAAATCTGTTTTAACTGTAAGGCATTATAATCCAGCGCCAAATCTCTCATTTAGACTATAGGAAGGTAATACAACTCATGACTCGTTAGATTGGATAACCCTCACTACCTGCCACATCCACATCACTCTAGCTAGCTAGCAGAGAGTCCGTTTGCTCTGTAAAGTGAGTTGCCATTGCTGGATTCTGACTTTGATTTCTGTGCCTTTCAGTTAAAAAAGGCAGATAACTTTTTGGACATGGCCTTTGTACATCACAATGCTTCTCTGGGAGAAATTTTACTGTAGGTGAGAATAAAATAAATAATTCATTATGATAATGTATATTCCGATTGAGGGTCTTTCCACTTTTTCAGCGGTTGCCCTTTTACCAGCCGGCTGCTGGCCCTTCACATCCACATGTGTCAATCACAGAGGTAGATGATCAACAGCCAGTGTAGGGGTGACATGTGGTTAGCATGTCGAGTCCCCCAGCCGTTATAGCTGGTTCCTCAACCTGGAGCCGCTTCTTATTGTAGCTACCCAATTGCCTCATGATGCTGGGTGGGCACCGGTCCCATACTGGCCAAAATACCATGAGAAAATTTCTTCCCCCATGGAGACTCGAACCAGCGCAAGTCCCGTAGCTCTGCGCCAAGGCTTCCTACCTTAACTGCTCGGTATATTTTACTTTTATATTTTATACTCATCCATTTCATTTCGTTCATCTGCTCCCGTGATGGTGCATCAGGCATGGTCGGTCGGCACCCTTGTTTTTCGTAGACCTCTATATCAGGGGCTTCATCTCATCTCATGCCTCGACCCGACTCAGAGTTGGACATGAGTTGAGGATATATAATATTTTATATTACATACTTTAGGAAAAAATTATTACATATTCGGTTTCTCCAATTTAATGTATATAAGTTTCTGTTTCTATCTCAGACTCCACAAGTTCCTCAAGGCTGATAATAGCCTTCAGGAGTCAACTAACTTTCCCACACTCTAATCCCTTCAAATGTTTTTGCAGAAAGATTCTGTTATCTCGCCAAATAGACTGTAATATAATGAAACATACTCTACTTGATTTCAGGATATGATACATGAGATGAAGGTGGAACCAGAAGATACTGAAACTAATTATCAGGCATTTGATGTAAATGCTTTTGTAGAATCTCCATCAGAGGTAAGGGTACTAGAACTAGATAATATTTCTCTTAGCCATTAACTCATTGTCACTATCGAACCTGGATGTTTATATCCGTGTTGACATAAATAAGGGAGCCTGTTGCATCCTACTTCATAAAAGTTAAGTTCTTTTAGGACATGTTTCAAAATACTTCTGTTTCATTGTCAGCTTGTCCTAAAAGAACTCAACTTTTATGAGGTAAGATGCAAACAGACTCACCTTATTTATTAAGAAGAACCTCATAATGTTACTTCCTATTATAATTTTATAATAAGGTTGCCATATATCTCTCTCCTGAGCTATGTTTTCCAGTCATTTCCTTTTTTAATTTACCTCCCACAAATTATGATTAATATTATGCTCAGACCTCATTCTTAGCCAATCTATTGACCACTTTCCCTCTGATTTTCCTACGGTAAGTTTTCATACCCTTCTTTCATTACTTATGTGCCATATGTCCGAAAATAAATTTTAAACATGTTGATGATGCGTTGAAATTACTTAATCTACAAGATGTATCAATTAAATTTACCATAGAATCAGAAATTGAAAACAAAATTCTGTTTTTGGATTTATACATAATTAGGAATGAAAAAACTAAAAAAATTGAATTTGATATATATAGGAAGGGTACACATACTGATAATTATATTAAATCAACGGGTTTCAATCCACTGGCACATAAACATGCAATATTTAATAGCCTCTTATATAGATTAATAAAGGTCCCATTAAAAGGAGAAAATTTTAAGAAAGAATATGAAAATATCCTAAATATAGCCAGATTAAATGGTTTTAATAAGGATATAATATCTAACAAATTAAAGAAATTCAGAAAGATAAAACAACTCAAAGAATGCTCTACCCTACAAATGGTTAGTAATGAAAAGAAGAATTTCAAGAAAATTACTTACCATCCAATAGTACATGGGAAATTTCAAAAAATATTTGACAAATACAACATTACTTTGGCACCAATTAATAAATTTAGTCTGGAAAAACTTTTAAATACCAATAAAAAAATCAACATCCCAGACAGTAAGAAATCTGGAATTTATCAAATTAATTGTAATGATTGTAGCAAAGTATACATAGGAAAAACAAAAAGGAATTTAGAAACACGCACTAAAGAACATTTTAGAAATATTAAAAATTGTGAAATTGAAAAATCAGCAATTGCTGCACATAGTTTACTAGAACATCATAAAATTGAAAAAGAAGCGAAACTTTTAAAACAATTGGATAAACCGTTGGAATTGACAATTTGGGAAATGATATTCATTCAGAAGAATAAATATCGATCTATGAATTTCGATATTCCGGTGGATAAAAATTTAATTACAAAGTTTATAATCCCAACGAAAAATGGCAGCACAAGAGGTGATGTCACTAAAGAAATCAACAATCACGGAATTTCATCAGTGGATGCCATGACTGATGAAGGACATTATATTGTCTGAAACCGTCGGTATCAAAGAAGTTTGAAAATGTATGAGGTGAGTCGATTAAAATATGTTCTCCACTCACTATTAATAATAATTTTATTTATATTTAGTTAAGATTTTTTGAGGCAAGTTTGAATGTCAAGAGTCTCTGCAGAGGATTAACTCTAAAAAAGGTATGCTATTATGAATTAAATTCTTATCATCCCAAATTCTCTCAAAATATCTTTAAGTAGAAATATATAAAACGGTGATATTTCCAGTTATATTAAATAGAAGTAAATGTGGTTTTATTACTTTAAGAGAGGAGAAAAGATTATGAGTATTTGAGAACAAAGTCCTTAGGAAATTGTTCAACCAAAATGGGATGAGCAGATAGGCAAATAAAGGAAACTACATAACAATGAACTCCCAGATCTTCATTGGAAACCAGACATAATAAGAATGCAATAGAAATCCATCAACCCCAGATGGGTTTGAGCCTGTGAACCTTGGAACAAGACATAAACATGGTAACCACTAGTTCACCAGGAACAACTGGTACAACTTAACCATTGAGCTCTGATGTGCGCCGTTATGCACCTATTAGTTATATGCCGCCAGCCTCTGTTCATGGTACCTACAGGTACCAAAATTAATGGCAAGTTTTTTGAACTCCTTTTTGTGTCCAGAGTTTTTAAGATATCTCAATTTTACTAAAATGTCAATATAGACAGAAAACATAGTTGCCAGAATAAATAAGTACATATATATATATATATTAATGTCTGTCTATCTGTAATGGTATCACCCATTGCTGAGCCATAGCCTGTCCTTTGTAAGGAGTTACCAGACCAAGTAAATTTTTAGTTACCTTATTTGCATGTAAATGTCATTGATGTACATAACAATGAACTACATGGTCTTTATAGGAAGCCAGATATAATAAGAACAGTTAAGTCCCGTAGACTGCGATGGGCAGGACATGTTGCGCGTATGGGGAATGAAAGACGTGCATGGAAACTTCTTGTAGGAAAGCCAGAAGGAAAATGCCCAGTTGGTAGACCAAGAATGAGGTGGGAGAACAACATTAACTATGATTTGAGGGAAGTAGATTATACAGGGAATGATTGGAAAGCATTAGCTCAGGATAGGGATGTATGGAGAGCTTATGTCCGTGCGGCCATGAACCTACGGGTTCGATAGTGCCAGTGTAAGTAAGTAAGTAAGTAAATGTCATTGATGGCATGCAGTCAACACACTGACCCAATGAGACATCTAACAGGCAACTAAGGTATCACTAGGATGTTGATGTTAGTAAATTTTGCTTAGAGGCCTCTTTATTCAGGCTTAAGGATCTTTTACGAGCCTGAAAATCTTCAGACTCAGGACCCATGGCTTAAAGTTCCTCCCAAAGTACTTGCTACTTGGATTTTTCTGTCGTAAGAAAATCCATCGGCCTTGGCCGGGTTTGTGACCCTTGGAACTTTGAGGCAAGGAGCATAACCACTAGTCCACCATGGTCAACACAACTGCTAATTATTATTATTCTTAAACTACTTGTATTTTCCATTATTGAAAACTGAATTTTGACTTGTAAGTGTGGCACAGTGTAAATTTTTCTCTGAAAAATGTGGAAAAAATATAAAATAATTAGTTATAAATATTAACATACCTTCACTAATATGTTGGGGAATGTCTTATAATTGTTTATAAGCACAAGATGACAAATGCAAACTTTGTAACAGTACTTTTATTAACCATCACAACTGCTGCACAGTGATTGATTTGAACTTCTACCTTGAATTATATTATTTTTAGTCTGATCATCTTACCTCAATATTAATGTTGATTTGTTCTTGGACATGTTGCAAAACAATTCTGTTTTATCGTCAGCTTGTCCAGACTGGTTTGATTTATGTTGCATTATGTTGCACATCCTGGATGTCATTTATGTTGCATTATGTTGCACATCCTGGACGTCGATGTCAGCTCCATCCTGTAGTTGGCCAAAGAACCTCCAAACAAGGTTTGTCGGTATTTCAAAATTCATCTCTGTTTTTATTCTTCTGAATATAGATTTTTTCCCAAATAGTCAGCTCTTTAGTATTTTCTAACTGTTATATCACATATCACCCTTGGGTACACAATAAATTCCAAAAGATATTGATAAGTTTAATATTAAATTAGCACCGAAAAATAACTACAGTTTAAATAAACTAATAAAAACCAACAAAAATGAAAAAACTGATAAAAGTAAAAAGTCAGGAATATATCAAATTGAATGCATGGGTTGTGAAAAGATATATATAGGAAAAACAAAAAGAAACCTACAAATTAGAACCAAAGAACACATAAGAAATATTAAAAATGGGGATATAGAAAATCTGCAGTTGCTGCTCATGTTTGGTCTGAAAAACATAATATAAATTCAGACACTAAATTATTAAAACAGTTAGAAAATACAAAAGAGCTGACTATTTGGAAAAAAAATCTATATTCAGAAGAACAAAAACAGAGTTATGAATTTTGAAATATCGACGGAGCGTGACCTTGCTTGGAGGTTCTTCGGCCAACCACAGGATGGAGCTGACATCGACATCCAGGGTGTGCAACATAATGTAACATAAATCAAACCAGTCTGGACAAGCTGACGATAAAACAGAATTGTTTTGAAACATATCCAAGAACAAATCAACATTAATATTGAGGTAAGATCATCATCATCATCCATGCAAGTATTAGGCCGTGTGGCCTGTTATGGTCTCAAAGAGGAAAGCGCTCTTTTTTGGACATCCCAGCGATCTTTTGCTTTTGGGCAGTAGCAAAGTATGGCTTTTGGAATTCTATGAGATGGCATTCGTTGAAGATGGGCTTTCCAGTTGTTCTGGTAGTTTTGTATATGGTGAAGAATGGGTTCTACATCCATCTCTTCCATAATTTCCTCATTTCTTTTATGGTCCCACTTTGTGTAGCCTGCTGTATGGTGCATAAATCGCATCTCATTTGCTGTTATTCTGCTTTCACCTCTTCTTCGTATTGTCCATGCTTCACTACCAATACTGGTCTTGCCAGAACCTTATAAAGCCATAATCTTGTGTTCTTCTGTACTAAAGATGGTTTATTGAGGTAAGATGATCAGACTAAAAATAATATAATTAAAATAATCTCAAAATATCACTTCCTAAAATTGAATATTAATTCTACCTTGAAGCTGGTTCATGTATTATTTGCAATATTCTTACTCAGATCGAAAGTCAACATTTCAATCTCCTAGAGGACTTTCCCTATATTTATATTTCTTGTGCATCCCCTGGCTACAGTCATAGTGCTTAATTTGAGTTTACCATGGCCATGGAAGATCTAGATGTTCAAATGATACTAAAATAGGATTTTAGATGAATATGAAGTGTCTAGTGAATCTAAAATTGAGGAAAGTGACTCTAGTGATTCAAATGGTGTTGACAATATTACTATTACAGAAGTTAATGCCAGTTGTGATGAACAGGGTATAAATTTTATATGGGAAAAATATGGATAATTATATTGGATACAAATGCATTTTTTGTGGTGTTTTTGAACCCCAGAATGAAACTCAAATTCTGAGTGGAATTGTAGAATACTTTGAATTGTATTTGGGTAGAGACATTGTTTTCAAGAAATAGACATATGTGCTGAATAATAGAAAAATTCTAAAGCAAACTTGTTTTCTTGTCATCATCATCTCCTCTACAGCACACTTTACACTACACAAATACACAATTATACACTCATCCTATATTCCTCTATACACAGTACAAGAATCCATCATCAATGTATAATGATCTGCTGGAAGTCATTATTATCATCCTCTTATCGTGTCCTCCTTTTGGAAGGTCGATTCCCTATTCGTTTTTTTGAAAGTATTTCTTCATCCATCACCGACTTGTTAGGCCAGCCATAGCTTCACTGGAGCCTCTTTAGCTCACTCGTTTCAATATACCATATTTTACAGACTATAAGATGCACCTTTTTCTTCAAAAAATTGCCTCCAATATTCTGATTAATCTTATACTTGAAATGAATATAAAAATGTCCAGTGTTTGATTTAAAATTCCCATCAGTCTTAAAAATGGCTATATGTTTGATGCCGCAGGAGTTATCTCTATCTGGCAACATTGGATTCAAGTGGCAGCAGCAGTGAACCATTGCGATGAACATGAGTTGCAGGGATTCACAAGCTGTCTCCCTCCCACCCTGCCATCAGAAACCCAGAATACTGTCCAGCTTATGATGCGTCATTGCAGTCTATGGTGCTAGTGAACTTGAACAAATGGATGATGATTGAAACCCAACATGAATTCAAGCCGAAGGGAGCTTTAAATCGACATACAATCAAACACGTGGATGAAACAATTGTGGTCTAGAGTGAGAGAAGACATTATTGTTAAATCTTTCAAGAAGTGTGGCGTAAGTAACGCTCTCAATGGCAGTGAAGACCATCTTTATATGAAGAGGACAACAATGACGACAATGAAGAAGAAGAAAAAGAAAGTTCAGATGATGATTTTCAGGGATTTTAAAGATCAGAATGATTTTGAGCAATTCCATATGTGACTGACTGACATTTATAATACACTTTTGCAGCAAAATGGTTGCATAAATATTACGATTTATTGAAATTAGGGGTGTTATCTATGTGATATGATAGAGGAATAGTGTGTGGTTAAGACTGTACTTAAATATACAACTTTTGAAGAAAAACAGTGCTATTTATTATCTATCAAAGTATGTGTGACTGACTGACATAAATGTCAACTCATCATGCAGCTTAGCATGTTCATGTGCATCATTTTCTGAAGTGTGATTCCTAATTCAATTTTCCAAAATACCGTTTGGAGGACACATTTCAAGTTACATTCTCAATAAAAAACGAAACAAAAATCTCAGTTAAGACCAGAGTTATAACCTAATATATGATGTGTGACTGACTGACTACATTCTGTGACTGACTGACATATCTGAATTTTATTTAGACTTCAATATTCTGGAGCTGCAAATATTATACAAATATTACAAAATAATATTAAATTATAATAGATAAGTCCACCGCTGTGGTCTCGAGGTCACGTGCAGCCTAGTCACGCAGCGGGCCCGGGTTTGATCCCCAGTCTGGACAGTTTTTCTGGGTGAGACAAATGTCAAGAAAACTTTAAGGCCCAAACGGTCACCGGTGTGGAAAGCAACGGGAAGCTACCACATCTACAGTTCCCTAGTAAAGCTGCAAGCATAGCGTGAAAATGCTATGATTGCAGTGAAAGACCTGCCCTCAGGCAGAATTACTATGGATGGATAATATATAAAAAGCGATAATATGGATATGAATAAAGAACTTCACTCCTTTTATCATGTAGCAAAAATTAAGTTAGTCCTGCGAGTCTGAGTTCTGCATAACTCATTGGGGTGAGAATTCTCCGCAGCCCACAGATAAAAGATAGTTCTGCATAACTCATCGGAGCGGGAGTTCTCCGCAGCCCACATATAAAAGTCAGTTCTGCATAACTCATCGGGGCAGGAATTCTCCGCAGCCCACATATAAAAGTCAGTTCTACATTCTGAGTTCTGCGTAACTCATCGGGGCGGGAATTCTCCGCAGTGCTATCATTCAGAACGCACCTTTTAGTGTTACAAATATTGTTAGCTATTACCCTATAAAGTCAAGCAACTATAATAAGTGATAGCGCATCTGTTTGACTCAAATGTTGAAGTTAGAATAATTATTTAAACCAGCCACCAACAGTCTTCGTGTTAACTCGTCGTCTAATACGACAAGTGTAAGTCTTAGCGACAATAAAAGTGCATCATCCAGTGGAATTGATCACAGGAAGTCTACTATATATATAATCCCCAGTGAATATCCTTTCTCACGGATTCCCGAGATATAAGTCCATTGTTCTACCGAAACCTGAACCCAACTAGTCCGGAGCAACATTTGTCCATGAACCCATATTCTTGGATATAATTAAAACCTAATCCCCGACTAAAATCCTTTTTCTTCAACCATTAAAATAAATAAAAATGCCAATATGGAATTTGCATTGTTTGTTCCAGAACACTAAAATTAACTTTCACGCGTCTCAACTATAAAGACAAAAAAAAAAATTAACAAAAAAGTATAGTATACAAATTATTGACATTTTTATTTAAATATGGAATATTCTGTTATAATTCTTTCATAGCAACTGATTACAAATTATATTGCTGACATGAGTTCTATTTTTAAACTAAACAATCTAAAGAAATCTCTTACAATGCGCGAAATCTTACTTTATGACTGACTATTCCCAGCAGGTGCACATAGTACAGCGTTGTCATACGTATTTTCACTCTGTTGGTTTCCAATAAAGCTACACTCAATAATTATTTTATTTTACACTACAGGTTATACATATAGTCCGCAGACAAAGTGTATGAAAGGAATAGGAATTCATTAGTCAGCACATCATATCACGAGGGATTGTACTATAACTTACCTTATCATTAGAAGCTTAGCGGGCGTGCCAGTTCCGAGTCTGATGAACAATCCTCACTACTATTTTCACTATTGTCTTCCTCTTCACTCGAATCCATTCCTCCTAATGATATGATGAAACTGTCCATCACATCTTCCATTAATCCATCCTTTTTCTAGAATTCATCCTCCAGAGACCTAACGTGACTGACGTAGCCCTCCCAATCTGTCGGTGTGATTGAGTTCACCGCACTTTGAGTCAATTCCTGTAGTCTTGTTAGGGACAGGTCACCTCTTCTTCTTCTTCTTCTTCGTCAGGCTCTACGACTTCCAGTGGAATGTCTTGGCCTTCTCAACCAGTTTACGCCACTTCTTCCTATCTTGTGCAGTGGATTTCAAATCAAAAATCCCCATCTCTCTCAAATCTTCAATTACGTCATCTTCCCATCGATCCTTGGAGGGACAGGTCACCAGTAACATTATTTTCTCTCACATATCTCTTTATTGCAGCCCATGCCAGTTCTATTGCATTGAGTTCGCACATATAGGGAGGCTATCGAAGAGCTATGTGTCCTTGCATTCCTATAGGTCTATCGATATGATAGGATTTTTCTGGTGGCTTGAAGCGTTGAATTAATTCAAAAAGTTGAAACTTCATTTTGGCAGAAAATGGTATATTGTTATTTTCCAGCCACTTCATCATTTCTAGTTTCACAGCATACTTCAATGGGGGCTTATTTTCTTGTATACTGTGATACGGAGCATTGTCAAGCACAATGACACTAGGGCTTGGTATGTTGGGGAACAACTTCTCTACCATCCATTTAGCGAAGTTAACACCATTCATCTGGCCATGGTAATCACCAGTAACCAGTCCAGCCCTGAATATTAATGATGTTCCGGGAATGAAACCATCTTTACTGTCTGCATCCAGTAGAGTTAAGCGGTTTGAATAACTGGTGTTCGTTGTAATACCCAAGATGTCATCGCTCTGCCAGCAGGTATTGAAGGTCAGGTTGCTGTCCACCCACGATTCGTCAATATAAATAATGTTTTTTCCTTCATCTCTGTACTTTTTAATAGTTCTCAAGTATCTGGCCCACCAATAAATTATGTCTGGATGCTCTATTAAAACTTTTCTCTTAGTACCACATTTTTTCCATCTGAAACCCATGGAATGTAGCAACTTCCTTAAAGCGTCTACTTGCCAGGGGAAGTCTGTTGTTTTTTTTTAATTTCTTTAAGGAGTTTGGGAGCTGTCGGAACTATCTTCTTTTTCTGATAAAAGTCCATAATTATAACTCGAATCACTCCTCTATCAAAATCGTCACAATGGGCTTTATGTTCCTCAGCCTGAGGTCTCTGTTTTCTGGACTACATAATGGAATTTCACCATCCACAACACCCTCCTTTCTTATTTTCTTATATTGGATACATTGTGTTCTGATATACCACAATATTTAGCAACACATTTATTTTTTGGGGAAATTAAATATTTCAGTTCTCCTGATCTCGAATCTTCATCACACACTTTAATAACATTTTTAATCATCTCCCTTGCCTCGCTGTAAATAGTTTGTCCTTTCTTACGAGACATTATTAAAACTAAAGTAAATATTAGGCACTGTAACCAAACTCAAAAAGAAATTTAACTATACAATGTAGACATAAAAATATAAATATGTAGAATGCGCCCGAAATAAACCTCACAGATACGTGACACATAATGACTGTGCCTATTATCAGTAGGCGGCTTGGTACTTTATCGCTTGGAATTCCCTCTCTCCCTTCGTCCTGCGCTTTCATTCACTTCATCGGCGAACTATACTTAATCACATATACTCCATGCCAATTGTATTTTTTTACAAGAAACTTCATATGATTTAAAACTGTTTTTGCAATCAACAAGCATGACTCTTTCACAAAGTGAATGCTAGCACAATGTCGCAACACTGCACTGTGGATCCCTGATAATACGACACACGTGGCATGTCAAAGGACAAACTAATGCTAGAACCTTTCAAGTTCAAGGACTCCCACACACACATTTTCTAACACATAAGAACAGTGCACTTGTTTTAATTCCACTCACTTAATAACATACATATTGAAGAATCGCATAATGAGGAATTATTTAAATGTCATTAATAAAAATGTAACTAATATAATTAACGTAATTACTTTACAAGACAATGTCGTTAATACTTTTTTCTTAGTTATGTACCGATAACGTAGAATCCCAGAGGAAATTTAGATCCATTAATTATCGTATTGTGTACAATCATTTTTGTATGTTTTATGTGACTGACTGTAGCTTACCCTTAATAATTATAGGACGCATTTTAATTATCTAGAATATTATAATACAATTATTAGTATTACATTTATGATCAGGAAGGACCAAAATGTGGTATAACAAAAGAGTCGGTGAAACAAAACAAATTTATACAGTGAAACAGTAAAACAAAATTTTGTTTAATTTTGCATGTGTTTTCAGGTTTTCGAATATATCATGTTCTTCTATTAATTTAGATCAAAATAATCCGTATTTCAAACATTAACTTCTATAATTGGAAAATTTCATCTGCAAAAAAATATCTCATCGAAAAAATTACTCCTGCACCGATTTCAAAATTTTCACATCGGTATGACATTTTCATGTAATTACTCTACATTTAAATCCTTCTGCTGACTGCCTTTTAGCTCAAATTGTCACAGAAGAAGGGCCAGTAATTATTGTATGAAACAGCTGAGCTGAACAGTCTACCAGATTTCCTAAACCATGTTTATGTTAATACATAGCGGAGTCCAGCAAGCAACTGACTGCATTATGCGTATTAGCAATATAAGTGAGGGGACAAAAAGTCAGTCAGCCATGGGACTCCAGCAGGAAAAATAATGACTTTACAAGAAAAGGTCATGTATACTTTTTTGTTAGTTGTGTACCGATAACATAGAATCCAAGAGGAAATTTTAATCCGTCAATTATTATGTTGTGTACAGTAATTTTTATCCATTTTCTGTGACTGACTGACCATAACTTACAGTTAACAACTATAGGACACATTTAAGGTATATAGAATATTATAATCCAATTAATATTGTTTAATTTACGACCAAGGAGGACCAAAGTATGGTTTAACAAATGATTTTGTGAAATAAAAGGAATTCATACGACCAAATCATTAAACAAGAAATTGGTAAAATTTTGCGTATTTTTTCAGGTTTGGAATATGACAAGTTCTACCGCTATTATTAGATTAAAATAATGCACATTTGAAACATTTTCTTATAGAATTATAAAATTTGATATTTACAGATATATATTACATCAACAAAATTATTCCTGCGTCAGTTTCAAAATTTTCACCTCGGTATGACATTTTCATGGAATCGCTCTTTTATAAATTAAGAATTTTTTTTAGTCTGGCTTGGGAGGTGTGCATGATTAATTGAAGTAGAATTGTGATAACCTTTTTATTTGACTGGATATAATTAATATTTATAGGATTTGTTGCATTTTAATAATGAAAATAGCAAAAATGTTATTTTTTTAAAAACTGCTTAAAAATTAACGTGCGTCTTATGGTCCATAGCGTCTTATAGTTTGTAAAATATGGTACTTGTCAGGATGATGCATCAGGTCGATGTACAGGTCCAACAAGAAACTTGAAACGCACTTACCACTTCAAGTGGTATGCATAAAATGAAAATAGACTACATTAATGCCATCTCTCTGCTCTGTGCAGAACCCAAAGATGTAAAATGCAGTGGATGGCATTAGAAACACACACACATTTATAACTAGTACATAATGTAATTTTTCGACCATTTTTAGTTTAGTGTTTTGAAAGCAGAGAAACTCAACTTGACAATTACAATATCAAGTAACATTATGAGGTTCTTCTTAATAAATCAGGTGAGTATATTGCAACAGACTCACCTTATTTATTAAAACTCAACTTGTTCATAATTAAGTTATGTAGATAGGAAATAACACTATGAGGTTCTTTAATATTGTTTATTTTTTATTTCACTCACCTCATACTTCATAATTCATAGCAGACCCTGGGTTTCTTCACGTAATTTGTGACATTGTCAATGCTGCGTCACGTTCACAACTGACGTCCAACGGCCTTCTATCCTGCAGACTGACCTCCGTGCCATCTGGTGGCCGACCGAAGAATTTCCAAATCAGTCCTCTTTCTTTATAACCGGGTATTTCAAAATTCATAGTTGTATTTTCATTCTTGCATATGTAAATTTTTTCCCAAATTGTGAGTTCCTTCGGTTTTTCCAATTGTTTAAGTAATTTTGTTTTGGTTTCTATTCTATGTTTTTCTGACCAGGCATTTGCAGCTATTGCAGATTTTTCGGTTTCTCCATTTTTAACGTTTCTGAGGTGTTCTTTTAATCTTGTATTTAGATTCCTTTTTGTTTTTCCTATGTATATCTTTTCACAATCTTTACAATTAATTTGATAAATTCCCGATTTTTTGCAGTCTTCGATCTTTTCATTTTTGTTGGTTTTTATTAAATTACCTAAGCTGTAATCATTTTTCGGTGCTAATTTAATGTTGAATTTGTTGAAAATTTTTTGAAACTTGTCAAATACGAAAGGATGGTATGTGAACTTCTTGAATTTTTTGCCTATATTTTTATCTGTCTGAAGAGTACTTTCATTGATGACTTTTTGTTCTTTGAATTTATTTATTTTCTTGTGAAAACCATTATCCTTAGCAATTTGTATGATGTGTTCTTTCTCTTTAGTAATTTTCTTTGCTCATGGGGACATTCACAAGTCTGTGTGTTAAACTATTAAATACTGCCTGTTTGTGTGAAAAATGGTTAAATCCAGTAGCTTTTATATAATTGTCGATGTGAGTTTCTTTTCTGTAGATTCCAAATTCTATTTTCTTTTTTTCTTCATTCCTAATCAATTTAAGGTCTAAAAATGGTATTTCATGATTATTTTCTATTTCCATTGTAAATTTGATTGTTTTATTTTGAATATTTAACAGTTTAATGGCATCTTCTAATTGTTTCTCTTTTACTATTGCTATGATATCATCTACGTATATTCTCCAAAATTTAAACATCAAAGGATGTGCTTTGGTTACATGACATTCAAAATTCCCCATAAACATGTCTGCTAAGAATGGTGATAATGGATTTCCCATTGCGAGTCCTGATTTTTGTCTAAAGTATTTTCCTCTAAAGGTGAAGAACAATTGATTTAAGCATAATTTTGTTAGTTTTATGTATTCTTTAACACTATCATCATCTAATTTGTTTTCTTTCAACCATTTTTCTAAAATTTTCAAAGTTGTGTCAGTCGGTATGTTTGTGAATAATGAAGTAACATCAAATGAGACCAATCTTTCTGAAGGTTCTATTTCTATCAAATTTACAATGGAAATAGAAAATAATCATGAAATACCATTTTTAGACCTTAAATTGATTAGGAATGAAGAAAAAAAGAAAATAGAATTTGGAATCTACAGAAAAGAAACTCACATCGACAATTATATAAAAGCTACTGGATTTAACCATTTTTCACACAAACAGGCAGTATTTAATAGTTTAACACACAGACTTGTGAATGTCCCCATGAGCAAAGAAAATTACAATAAAGAGAAAGAACACATCATACAAATTGCTAAGGATAATGGTTTTCACAAGAAAATGATACACAAGAAAATAAATAAATTCAAAGAACAAAAAGTCATCAACGAAAGTACTCTTCAGACAGATAAAAATATAGGCAAAAAATTCAAGAAGTTCACATACCATCCTTTCGTATTTGACAAGTTTAAAAAAATTTTCAACAAATTCAACATTAAATTAGCACCGAAAAATGATTACAGCTTAGGTAATTTAAAATAACCAACAAAAATGAAAAGATCGAAGACTGCAAAAAATCGGGAATTTATCAAATTAATTGTAAAGATTGTGAAAAGATATACATAGGAAAAACAAAAAGGAATCTAAATACAAGATTAAAAGAACACCTCAGAAACGTTAAAAATGGAGAAACCGAAAAATCTGCAATAGCTGCACATGCCTGGTCAGAAAAACATAGAATAGAAACCAAAACAAAATTACTTAAACAATTGGAAAAACCGAAGGAACTCACAATTTGGGAAAAAATTTACATATGCAAGAATGAAAATACAACTATGAATTTTGAAATACCCGGTTATAAAGAAAGAGGACTGATTTGGAAATTCTTCGGTCGGCCACCAGATGGCGCGGAGGTCAGTCTGCAGGATAGAAGGCCGTTGGACGTCAGTTGTGAACGTGACGCAGCATTGACAATGTCACAAAAGATGTGAAGAAACCCAGGGTCTTCTATGAATTATGAAGTATGAGGTGAGTGAAATAAAAAATAAACAATATTGTTCATATTGTCTGATTTTAATATTTTTTTTTAGTAGCTCTAGCTATCTGTCTTTGGACATAAGAGAATTGTATATGTGGAAAGAAATGTTAACTTTTATATTGTGTCTCGAATGGTGTAATGGACTGCATGCCCACATAGAGAATTGGAGATTTCAGGTTAGATTTCTGGTTCCGATGTTAATTTTTCTTTTCAAAAAATAAATTTGTACAGGACTGGAACATGTTAAACTAAATATAGCATCAAAATATTAAGCTTTACTGTTTAAAGTAATAAAATTTCTTGTTAAAAATACTTTGAATATAAGTTGTCTGATGGCGTTGTTAATAGCTCTAGCTATCTGCCTTTGGACGTAAGAGAATTGTATATGTGGAAATAAATGTTAATGTTTGGATTGAGTCTCAAATGGTATAATGGACTGCATGCCAACATACAGAGTTGAGGTCCGGAGTTCAATTCCAGGTTCAGACATTAATTTTTCTTTTCAAAAAATAAATTTGTTCAGGACTGGAACATGTTAAACTAAAATAATATAACATTTTTGAATGTTTAAATCTGATGTGAATGGGTTAATAATTGAAACATACCTAATTTTCACAGGATGTGTTAAATGAGGTGAAGACAGAAGAAGATATTCTTATTAAACCGGAAATAAGTGTAACTGAAAATTCTGATGAAACTACATCAGAGGTAAGGAATATATTTAAATTGATTTATTTTTAGTAATTATGTTGAAAGGTATCTCTTTTGAACTACCATATTTACCTGAATATAAGTTATCTACAAAATGGGATCCACCTGCCATCGACTTCCTCCAGTGCTGCCAACATCTCATCTGGCATCTGGTGGACAGATTCCTTCACTTTCTAGGACCAGGGTGCCATCTCTTGGCACTGACTTCAGTCCTAGTGCTACTGTTAAAATTTCTTAATATCATTGTCAAGACTCTTTTTATCAAAGTAATTTTTTTCAGGTTTTCTATTGGCTATAATTTTGTTTTCAATTCCTGCTTTGTATTATTCATGCATTTTTGCATCTGCAATTATTTTCTATCTGGCAACTGTGAACTATACAGCATAAAAACATCGACCTCACCAGCCAGTATAATGGTACTTTTTTTCTTTTACATGTTCTCATCAAGGCTTATTTCATAGTCTGTGAATTTAAGGCGAGTCATGATTTTTTAGATTTTAGATTTTGGAAAAGAACGCCATCTTACATTCAGGAAAATATGGTAGTTCAATACAGTGAACTGCAATGTAAAATTATTGACATTATTCTAGTGACTTTACTCATTGTTTCAAGTGATCTTCAAGTTTTAATAAATGGAAACCAGTGACTTTGACTCCCTTTCCTCTCCTATCCACTTTAACTTTCTCCGCAACTCCACTTCGTGGTATCTGGTAAAACCTGGTGATGGTTTGGAATTTAGCCTAACCTTTGTTTTTACTTTGGGACTTTAGAAAGATTTTTAAAAGTGACTATTTTATTTTTAATGCAAATGGCTAATCTGTGAAATAGTAAACTAATATATATGTCTGTCTACACCCATACATCCCCATGTGGGGTAGGTGCTCCCTTGTGGAAGCTACTTAACCAAGCTAATTTAGTTACACTAATTTCCCTAAAAGTTTTCAACAAGTTACAAATGGTTAGCTCATTGCCTTAATAAGACACTTAGTAGACAACTAAGGTTTTATTTGGATGGGAAAGAGCCATGAAATATTGCTCAGAGGCTCTAGTTAAGGCTTTGAGGTTCTTTTATGAGCCAAAAATCTTTAGACTCGCGAGCCACAGACTAAAGTCCCTCTTGGAGAAATTTTTTCCTTGGATTTTTTCATCCTAAATGATCCATCAACCCTAGCCCGGTTTGAATTCATGAACCTCGGGCAAGGAACGTAGCCCTTACATCTCAGAGGCTGATAATATGCTAATACATGAGATAAAAATATTCAAAAAGTTCATTTTGAAATTGTTACTTACTGTAAAAAGAAAAAAATCATTGGTACTACTATAATTTGTAGCTAGCTAACTTACTGGCACTATCAATCTTGGAGGTTCAAGGCTGCAGGGACATAGCTATTCAAACATCCGTATCCTGAGTTAATGTTTTCTAATTATCCCCTGCATAATTTACCTCCCCCGAATCATGGTTAATGTTATTTTCCCACTTCATTCTTGGCTAACTTGCTAGGTATTTTCTTCTGCTATTCTTACAAAGGAGTTTCCATGCCTGTTTTCATTACCCATTCATGCCATATGTCCTACCCATTGCAGTCTATGAGACATAACTATTCTTATTACATCTGGTTTCCTATAAAGATCGTGTAGCTGTAGTCTTCTCCATTCACCTGTATGTTTGTCTCTCTTTGTTCCAAAAAATTTTCCTAAGAACTTTATTCTCAAATACTCATTCTTTTCTCTCTCCTCTCTTAAACAAGAGTCATTGTTTCACATCCATTTAATATAACTGAAAGAAGAATGGTTATATATATTTTTTGCATTTAATTTTTTTTTACAAAAGTTAATGGCAGAAGTCCCTATAAAGTGATATGATATGCATTTCCAGAATTTCTAGCTAATATTAAAAACTCCTTAAAAATATTGTGGAGCGAAAGTTATAATAATTATTTATTTAAACTGGCAGAGTTAAGAACCATAAGGGCCTCTCTTCCACTCGACCAGTAATGCACATAATTAATAGTGAGTGGAGAACATATTTTAATCGACTCACCTCATACATTTTCAAACTTCTTTGATACCGACGGTTTCAGACAAAATCATGTCCCTCTTCAGTCATGACTTCCACTCACGAAATTCCGTGATTGTTGATTTCTTTAGTGACATCACTTCTTGTGCTGCCATCTTTCGTTGGGATTATAAACTTTTTAATTAAATTTTTATCCACCGGAATATCGAAATTCATAGATCGATATTTATTCTTCTGAATGAATATCATTTCCCAAATTGTCAATTCCAACGGTTTATCCAACTGTTTTAAAAGTTTCGCTTCTTTTTCAATTTTATGATGTTCTAGTAAACTATGTGCAGCAATTGCTGATTTTTCAATTTCACAATTTTTAATATTTCTAAAATCAGAGCGAATGATTTCATTATCAAGTGCTCGACATTAGATACCAACCAACCATATTTCTAAAATGTTCTTTAGTGCGTGTTTCCAAATTCCTTTTTGTTTTTCCTATGTATACTTTGCTACGATCATTACAATTAATTTGATAAATTCCAGATTTCTTACTGTCTGGGATGTTGATTTTTTTATTAGTATTTAGAAGTTTTTCTAGACTAAATTTATTTATTGGTGCCAAAGTAATGTTGTATTTGTCAAATGTTTTTTGAAATTTCCCATGTACTATTGGATGGTAAGTAATTTTCTTGAAATTCTTCTTTACTTTACTAACAATTTGTAGGGTAGAGCACTCTTTAAGTTGTTTTATCTTTCTGAATTTCTTTAATTTGTTAGATATAATACTCTTATTAAAACCATTTAATCTGGCTATATTTAAGATATTCTCATATTCTTTCTTAAAAATTTCTCCTTTTAATGGGACCTTTATCAATCTATGTAAGAGGCTATTAAATATTGCATGTTTATGTGCCAGAGGATTGAAACCCGTTGATTTTATATAATTATCAGTATGTGTACATCAAATTCAATTTTTTGAGTATTCCTCTGGCACGTAAACATGCAATATTTAATAGCCTCTTATATAGATTGATAAAGGTCCCATTAAAAGGAGAACATTTTAAGAAAGAATATGAGAATATCGTAAATATAGCCAGATTAAATGGTTTTAATAAGAGTATTATATCTAACAAATTAAAGAAATTCAGAAAGATAAAACAACTTAAAGAATGCTCTACCCTACAAATTGTTAGTAAAGTAAAGAAGAATTTCAAGAAAATTACTTACCATCCAATAGTACATGGGAAATTTCAAAACATATTTGACAAATACAACATTACTTTGGCACCAATAAATAAATTTAGTCTAGAAAAACTTCTAAATACTAATAAAAAAATCAACATCCCAGACAGTAAGAAATCTGGAATTTATCAAATTAATTGTAATGATTGTTGCAAAGTATACATAGGAAAAACAAATAGGAATTTGGAAACACGCACTAAAGAACATTTTAGAAATATTAAAAATTGTGAAGTTGAAAAATCAGCAATTGCTGCACATAGTTTACTAGAATTGAAAAAGAAGCGAAACTTTTGAAACAATTGGATAAACCGTTGGAATTGACAATTTGGGAAATGATATTCATTCAGAAGAATAAATATCGATCTATGAATTTCGATATTCCGGTGGATAAAAATTTAATTGCAAAGTTTATAATCCCAACGAAAGATGGTAGCACAAGAAGTGATGTCACTAAAGAAATCAACAATCACGGAATTTCATCAGTGGAAGCCATGACTGAAGAGGGACATGATTTTGTCTGAAACCGTCGGTATCAAAGAAGTTTGAAAATATATGAGGTGAGTTGATTAAAATATGTTCTCCACTCACTATTAATGATATAACCTCATAGTGTTTACTTCCCAATATTAATTTAAATAATGCACATAATGATGTTTTTATTATTAATTTAACATTTCTCAATGAAAGATAAATTAAATTTGAAGAGAAAATTTTTTTTTTTCAAATTTAATTTATCTTTCATTGAGAAATGTTAAATTAATAATAAAAACATCATTAGAGGCCTTACTGGCTTTTAAAGTAATGTTAAATTTCCAATAAATGTCTTCTTAACTAAGAAGCCGCCATTTGCAAAGATAGAAACAATGGTTTCAAAAGCATTTGGCGATAGGGGAATTACAACGTATATAAGAGAAAAATTTGCGTCTAGATCGTAACTCGCCTCGGTAGCTCAGTTGGTAGAGCACTTGGCCCGGAAAGCCAAGGGTCCCGGGTTCGAGTCCCGGTCTAGGCGAAAATTCTTCAAATTTAATGCACATAATATTTACACAAGATCATAACATATATAATTATAAGTAAATGTGTATATAAATGTAAGCTAAAAGTAAGATGACTCGAGATAATAATATTAGAACAGTCATATTTTGGGATGCTGATGAGTTAACTTATGATGCAGAGCGTCTCTCAGTATATTTCAATAAGACAACCTAATAGTCTGTATTACAAACAAGTCCACCAGATATGTGGGAAATTAGCAGGAATTTATGGCCTGTCAGATTCCCAGATCTCACACCTTGTGATTTTTTCAGGAAGAATGCTAAAAAATAAGTTTATAAAACTGATTAATTTTTCATAAACTAAGTTAATTAAATGGAAATATATAATGATTAATTAGATACATTACAGTAAAATTTCTAGGGCGTGTGAATATAAATTACTTAATTAGGTGTGAAATATGTTTAAGAGAAAATGGATAGCATATACAGCATTTTTATGAGCAGAGTAAATATTAAAAAAATGTACAATGTAATATATACCAAAGTTTTAACAATCTACTCACCAGAGCATGGAAGCTTGCTGGCCTCCCACCTGGAAAGTAGGTGGGCAATCTTCGTGACCATATGAATCAGAAGCATTGTATTAACTAACTCATAAGCATTGTATTAACTAACTCATGGCACTCGAATCCGTAGGTTCATGGCCACATGGATATAAATTTTGCATACATCCCTATATGAGCTAATGTTTTCCAAAATCCCCTATATAATCTACTTTCCCCAAATCATGGTTAATGTTATTCTCCCTCTCATACTTTGTCTACCAACTGGGCATTTTCCCTCTTAATTTTCCTTCAAAAAGCTTCCATGCCCCTCTTTTTTCTGTCCATTGCAGTCTATGAGACTTAACTATTCTTATTTTATCTGGATTCCTATAAAGATCATGTAGCTGACTGTTATATAGTCTTCTCCATTTGCCAGTCTATTCATCTATCTTCGGTCCAAAAATTTTCCTAAGAACTTTATTCTCAAATACGTACAATGTATTAAAATTAAATATTAGAGCAAAGAGAAAATAACAAAATAATGCTCTGAATGTATAAAAAAGTTTTAATAGTACGGTATAGGTCTTTCTCTGGAGAAAAAAGCCAATAAACTGTGGAAAATTGTCGAAAAATTAACGAAATATGTATTTTTGACAGAATTTTTTAAAATATTTATTTACATAAAAATAAATAAAAATGTTAAAATTCATCGGAGAACATATTGTTTAAACAACTCACCTCATAGGATTCATGCTTCCATGATATCGCGATTTCAAACATAATCATGTTCATCGTCAGCCATAACTCCGACTGATGAAATTCTTCGGCCGTCAACTATTCTATTGTCGCCATCTTCAGTGCTGCCATCTATGGTTGAATTTATGAACTTCGAAATCAATGTAATTTCGTTAGGGATATCAAAATTCATTGATCTATTTTTGTTTTTCTGAATGTATATTTTTTCCCAAACTGTCAATTCCAAAGGTTTCTCTACTTGTTTTAAAAGTTTAGCTTCTCTTCCAATTTTATGATGTTCTAATAAACTATGTGCAGCAATTGCAGATTTTTCAATTTCACAATTTTTAATATTTCTGAAATGTTCTTTTGTCCGAATTTCCAAATTCCTTTTTGTTTTTCCTATATAAACTTTATTGCAATCTTCATAATTTATTTGATAAATTCCAGATTTCTTACTGTCTGGAACATTGACTTTTTTATTGGTACTTAGAAGATTACCCAGACTAAATTTATTTATTGGTGCCAAAGAAATGTTGTATTTGTCAAAAATTTTTTGAAATTTCCTATGCATTTCAGGATGGTAAGTAATTTTCTTGTATTTTTTCTTTTCTTTGCAATTTTGTAGAGTAGTATATTCATTAAGTCTTTTATTGTGTTTGAATTTCTTCAACTTATTTATAATTAATTCTTTATCAAAACCATTCAATCTAGCAGTGTTTAAGATATGTTTAAACTCTTTATTGAAACTTTCTTCGTTTAATGGTACATTTGTCAATCTGTAAATTAAGCTATTGAATATTGCATGCTTATGAGCAATGTGATTGAAGCCTGATGATTTAATGTATTGCTCATAAGCATGCAATATTCAATAGCTTAATTTACAGATTGACAAATGTACCATTAAACGAAGAAAATTTCAATAAAGAGTTTAAACATATCTTAAACACTGCTAGATTAAATGGTTTTGATAAAGAATTAATTATAAATAAGTTGAAGAAATTCAAACACAATAAAAGACTTAATGAATATACTACTCTACAAAATTGCAAAGAAAAGAAAAAATACAAGAAAATTACTTACCATCCTGAAATGCATAGGAAATTTCAAAAAATTTTTGACAAATACAACATTTCTTTGGCACCAATAAATAAATTTAGTCTGGGTAATCTTCTAAGTACCAATAAAAAAGTCAATGTTCCAGACAGTAAGAAATCTGGAATTTATCAATAAATTGTGAAGATTGCAATAAAGTTTATATAGGAAAAACAAAAAGGAATTTGGAAATTCGGACAAAAGAACATTTCAGAAATATTAAAAATTGTGAAATTGAAAAATCTGCAATTGCTGCACATAGTTTATTAGAACATCATAAAATTGGAAGAGAAGCTAAACTTTTAAAACAAGTAGAGAAACCTTTGGAATTGACAGTTTGGGAAAAAAATATACATTCAGAAAAACAAAAATAGATCAATGAATTTTGATATCCCTAACGAAATTACATTGATTTCGAAGTTCATAAATTCAACCATAGATGGCAGCACTGAAGATGGCGACAATAGAATAGTTGACGGCCGAAGAATTTCATCAGTCGGAGTTATGGCTGACGATGAACATGATTATGTTTGAAATCGCGATATCATGGAAGCATGAATCCTATGAGGTGAGTTGTTTAAACAATATGTTCTCCGATGAATTTTAATGATTATACCTCATAATGTTTACTTCCCAACATTAATTAAATATAAATAAAAATGTGTTTTTATGTTAAATAAAATTTGGTATATCTGTTCTGAAAGTTTCATCTAGAACAATGAATTCAATTTCAGATGTCTATCTCCAAGCAAGAAAAAATATTTATTTACATAAAAATACGTTCCCTAGTGATTAGTTAGCTTGGAGGCTTTGATCCTCTTTTTAGAACATTTTCTTGATTAGATCTCTCTGATTTTGAAGTTTCTTTTATTTGAAAATTAAGTGTTCTCTAGCCTATTCTTTGTCGCAAGAATATTTCAGATTATGCGATATTTTGAACCAATAAACTTGCGTTTTCGAGTTAAGTGGAGGATCGAACCCATGAAGTGCTTCGATAGTCTTATTTAGTTTGACTCATTCTTCTTTATAAAATGAATGTTGATGTAATATGCATGAACATTATTAAGTTGAATGTATTCAACACAAGAATTAACAATAATTAATTGATATTACAGTAATTGTATTATTAACTTTTTCCATATAACTCCTGGCGCGACAGGCCTAGAAAGCCCTTGGCCTACCAGCCGACTGCTGGCCTCACATCCACATGTGTCAATCACAGAGGTAGAAAAGTGAATCATCAGCTAATCATCCCAGTGTAGGGGTGACATGTGGTCATCATGTCAAGTCCCCCAGCCGTTATAGCTGGTAATATCTCAACCTGGAGCCGCTACTTATTGTAGCTAAACCAAATGCCTCACGATGCTTGTGTTGGCACACCGGTCCCATCCTGGCCAAAATACCATGAGAAAATTTCTTCCCCCATGGAGACTCGAACCAGCGCAAGTCCCATAGCTCTGCGCCAAGGCTCCCTGCCTTAACCATTCGGCTACAGCGCGGGACACTTTTTCCATATACAATACTGAGTGTCATGGCGGATTGTGAATAAGAGTGAAACTGGTTGCTCGTGTTTTTGCACAATTTTCAGCAGGTGTTAGTTTGTTTTTATAAACATAATATCGATATTGCGAATTTATTTTGTTTGTAGCTTAATTTTCGCATAATGGCTCCACGTAAAACAAGAAATTGTGAAGAAAGCAAAGAAGAAATAACAAAGCGTGTGGTCCAAGAATGTTTGCGGGATCCAGCCATGTTGCAGCTGTTGAAGGACTCCGTGCGTGAGGCTATTGTATCGGAGCTAAAGGTAACTATAGACCGTAATACGGAAGTCATTAGGCAGTTGGAACTCTCGCTTCAGGAGAGGGACAACAAAATATTAAAACTAGAACAACAGTTAAGTGAGAAAACCGACTCGCTAGAGCAATACCAACGTCGACAGTGTCTACGTATTTTCGGTATACCTGAACAGGATGGTGAAGATACGGACAATATAGCAATCGACGTGGCCTCCAAAATTGGAGTTAAATTAGAAACCTGTGATATCGACAGGAGTCACAGGGTTGGGAAAAAGTCGGATCGACCACGGCCGGTTATTGTTAAGTTCATCAGTTATAGAAAGAGAAGGGAGGTCTTCCAAAATAAAAAACAATTGAAGGGCAGTGGGATCACAGTAAGAGAAGATCTCACCCAAATTAGATATAAATTGTTAAAGGACTGCATCACAAAATTTGGCGTCACAAATGTGTGGACAATTGATGGCGCAATACATGTGAAAAATGGAGATACCAAACGCATCATCACCCGGGCCTCTGATATGTAAATCTACCTAGTGCAAACACGCCCAGTGATACCATATCCCCAATTTAGCACTTTCATATAAATTATTAAAATTATATTTAGAAATTTCACATTAATTATTAGTATTATATTTAGAAATTTTACTTTATTTATTAATATAATATTTTATTAAGATATTAGTGACTTGTTCTTTTCTTATAATTCTAGTTAAAATATTTTTAAAATTTTCCATCCAAATAATGCTATTCATTTGGCGGTCTCTGACAGGTTAGAGGACACTACCCTTCTCACACCCCTTCCAAACAACAATAATGCAAGACAGGTTCTAGAAACAGCATTCTCCCCCTTCCCGTCTTCCCTACATGTGGCGCACTTGAACGCACAAAGTTTAACTGCACATGCAGACGAAATTATAATGATTTTTTCTTCTTCCAATACTCATGCCATTCTCGTATCAGAAACATGGCTCACTCCCTCCATTAATTCTAGTTTAATTGACATGGATGGTTATACTTTTCTTAGACATGATCGTGTACATAGTCGAGGGGGCGGTGTTGGTGTCTTCGTTAGGACAGACCTTTGCCCTAAGTCTGTATACTTTTCTAATAACGAGACATCTCCTGAAATTATGTTTATAGAAATATACGCAAGCTTCAAAAAATGCCTTCTTTGTGTAGTGTACCAACCCCCTAAAATGAAAAAAATAGCAGAAATAGAATCAGCTCTACAAAACGCACGTATACAATATGAACACGTTATCGTCCTGGGTGACTTTAATATAAATATACTAGACACTGGCAACAGACATACACAACAGCTTATGTCCGCGTTCCAAGCTTGTGATATGACTATCCTTCCCTTACAGCCTACACATCACACCAATCACTCTGAGACTTTACTTGACTTAATTGCTACTAATAATCCAGACAGAGTACTAACCCACGGGCAACTGTCAGCTCCCGGAATATCAGCACATGATATTATATTCTTAGCATATTCACTGCAGTGCCCTAAACTAGCTCGTAAGACTATCACATATAGAGACCTAAAACATATAAACAATGCAGCTCTACTTGAAGACGCTATAAAATTACCCTGGCATACTATATGGACGTTGCATTCTGTTGACGAAAAAGTTGAAGCATTAAATAACCTTATATTACAACTATATGACAGACACGTCCCACTGAAAACTAAACTAGTGAAACGACACCCTGCTCCCTGGATGTCTGCTAACATTCGTGACTTGATGACTGAAAGAGACGCAGCATATCGGAAATATAGAGTCGACAAAACTGACATAAATCTCAATCACTATAAACGGTTACGTAACAAGACTACACAAACTATCAGAAACGCCAAGCTTAGACATCTATACAGCCTTACTGAACCTAATAACAATAACCCAGATATTTGGAAAAATCTGAATAAAATGGGTGTAGGAAGGAAAGACACACAGGTAGAAAAACTACCTGTTTCCCTGAACACACTTAATAACCATTTTACAAGCACATTCTTTACTCCTAAAGACAAAACACATACAATAAGTGAACTGCTATTGACAAATCCACCAGACAGAGAACATTTCCATTTTTCATATCTTACAGAAAATGACATAAAGAAAGCTCTCAAACGAATAAAAACAAAAGCAGAAGGTACTGACCGTATAAATATCACTCTACTTAACAAAATAATCGACGTTATACTACCTACCATAACTCATGTTTTCAACTCCTCACTACAAACCTCTATATATCCCACATTATGGAAGCAAGCAATTGTACGCCCACTCCCGAAAGTAAAAACTCCCTTAACTCCTAACGATTTTCGACCCATTAGTATTTTACCTACCCTTTCAAAAGCTTTGGAACGATTAGTCCATAAACAACTGACTGACTACCTAACTGAACACGACCTTTTAGATCAATACCAATCAGGCTTCAGGACAGGACACAATACAAATACTGCTCTACTAAATATATGTGAAGACATACGCGAAGCATCTGATAATCGAAAACTTACTATTCTTACACTACTTGACTTTAGTAAAGCATTTGACACGGTAGACTTGGACTTATTGTTGCTTAAACTAAAAAACCTCTCACTTTCTGACAGTGTCACGCAATGGTTCAACTCCTACCTTCGTGAGCGCCAGCAATATGTTGTAGGAAATTCTACATTACGCTCTTCTTGGACCTACCGTAAAGCTGGAGTTCCACAGGGCTCGGTACTCGGCCCATTGCTTTTTTCAATCTATATAAACGACATATCTGACTCCCTAAAACATTGCAAACATCATTTATTTGCGGACGACATGCAGATCTACCTTCACTCAGACAAATATTCTTTAAATGACGCGGTAACCAAAATTAATGAGGACCTTGACTCGCTAACGGCGTGGACAGAGAAATATGGACTTCAATTAAATCCTAGAAAGACACAAGCAATCATTATGGGCCATCAGAGACTATTATCCTCAATTAACACAAATGCAGTATTACATGTGTCACTTAATGGGGTTCAGATCCCTTATAGTGAGACAGTAAAAAATCTAGGAGTGTTTATGGATAAACATTTAATTTGGAATAAACAAATAAATAACATTTGCAAAACTATCTTCTCAATAATACACTCATTAAATCGTATAAGAAATTGTTTACCGTTTTCTCTAAGAAAAATGTTAGTAGAAACACTTGCAATGCCCCATTTTGATTATTGTGATACTCTTTTTACTGACCTAAATACTGTTCTTACCCAAAGACTTCAACGTGTTCACAATTCTTGCATACGTTTTATTTGTGGTATACGTAGATTTGATCACGTTACACCATCCCTGGAACAATTGTCATGGCTTCGTCTTCAAGATCGTAGAACCATCCATTCCCTATGCCTTCTCTATAACATATTACACACATCATTACCTTATTATTTATCACACCGCTTCACTAAACTCTCTGATACACATAACTTAGATACCCGATCCCTTGAGCACAGTGTCCTTTATATCCCTCCTCATCATACTACCTATTATTCGAAATCTTTCACAGTTTCTCTTGCTAGAACATGGAATTCACTTCCACCCTATGTCAGAGACTGCCAAACTTTACCATCTTTCAGAAATAAATTGAAAATAAAATCACTAACAGAAACAACTCACTAATATTACTTTTTAAGAATTAATAATGCGTTTTTGCATTATTTAATAAAATAGACTTAGGATTTGTTAATATATTTACCTAATGCCTTGTATAAAAAAGCATAGATTAATTCATTGTAGTTTATTACTTTCTTTGTATTTTTTTCTTTTCTTTTTATGTATAGTAGATTCGAGCTGTTATTCCTTTTTTTATTCATTGTATCATTAATTTAATTTTAATTGTATTTAGTTTCATTGTATTATTAGACATTATTTTCATTATTATTCAATATGACAGATAATTAATTGTTCAATGACTATTATTGTAACTTTTTTTTGTATTCATATGTAACATATGTTTGTCCTGTTTAATATGACTATTATTGTAATTTTTTTTTGTATTCATATGTAACATATGCTTGTTCTGGTGAGTGGAAGAGAATGCCACATGGCCTTAACTCCACCAGGCTAAATAAATCTATTCTAAATTCTATTCTATTCTAAATTCTAATTCAATTTATTTGCCTAAAATAATAACAAAAAATGTCCCATTAGATATTTATGAAATACATTGCAGGAAAACATTGGTTTTAAACATGAAATTATTTAGAACTTTTTTTAGGATTAATATTAATCACAGCAACATTTTGATTAATTCCTTCACAAAATTATATTTTGTTTACCACCGTGTTTCCTACAGTATTATATTTTATAACCATTTATTTATTTATTTATTTATTTACATATACCCATTTATTCATTTACTTCATTGCCTACTATACCAAAAATAAGCTCTCTAATGATTTTTAGGATGCTAATTTGGATTTAACATTATCATCTCACAAGTCAGCCGCAGTTAATTAGTGGTTATGTTCCTTGCCTCTGGTCCCGAGGGTCGCAGGTTCAAACATGACCGCATTTGATGAATTATCTTAGGATTGAAAAAATTAAGGAGCAAGTCCTTTAGGAGGGACTTTATGCCATGAGTCTTGAATCTGAAGATTTTCAGGCTTGTCAAAGATTCTGAATAAAGAGGCCTCTAAGCAAAATTTACCGACCTTTTTCATCCTAGCAATACCTTAGTTAAGTTATGTAGGAAGGAAATAACACTGAGGTTTATTTTAATATTGTTTAGTTGTTTCTTGACTCACCTCGTACTTCTTAACTCCCAAGCAGACTCGAGTTTCTTCACTTCATTTGTGACATTCTCAATGCTGTATTACGTTCATAACTGATGTCCAACGTAATACAGCATTGAGAATGGCACAAATGAAGTGAAGAAACTCGAGTCTGCTTGGGAGTTAAGAAGTATGAGGTGAGTCAAGAAACAACTAAACAATATTAATACCTTAATTGCCTACAAGATGTCTCATTGGGTCAGTATGTTGACTGCAAACCATCCTAACAAAGGAGAGGCTAAGGCCCAACATTGGCCTGTTACACCATTGTAGAGAGAGAGTATCACCTCACAACTGTGTGATACAAATAAAGTATGATTTTTGCAGGCATACCATAAAGTACATGTCATACTACATACTTAAAGGGTACATAGGAGGTAACAGACATGATGTATATCACAAGTGTGACATTTTAATAAATTTTTTATGATTGATTAGTTTATACTAAGATAGTTTCATCAAAAGATTATTATCTTTCATATAACAAAATAGTCCATCACTTTGGTATCGCATTAATGTCATTGCCTCGTACATAGTGGGGCCAGGTTTGATTCCCAGTCAAGAAAAGTTTCCTCACCTATAACATAAATTTCGGGAAATGTTAAGGTCCCAATAGTCTCCGAACACCATTTAGCCATAGTAAATATCTTAACATGCTTGTCTTGTTAGCTGTGATTGTATGAGTGAATGGTGTGTTTCAACTTAAATGTTTGTGCTGCCTCGAGGGTGTCCTTACATTGAGCTAATCCCTCATTCGGGGAAACCCTCCATGTCCTTGTGTGTTGAAAAAAGTATTTACGTTATCCAGACATCCTCTCCTGAATCTAATGGATTAGTGATTAAGTTAATTGCTTCTGCTTGGTCTGGAATGTTTAATTTTCTTGATATCAATGAGGCTTTGGCATTTTACAGAAGATTGTGTTACTAGTCTTGTTTGATGCACAAGTATCCAGTGGTTTGGAATGTGTGTTTAATTTTGCATCCAGAATACAAGCTTGCTTTTCAATCTCATGTTGTGTCAAGAGATCATCATCATCATCTGCATTCATGGATTAGGTCTGTTGACCCGTTCCGACTTCAGCCCATCTCTTTCTAGGTCTGCCCACATCTAGGGTGCCTTTAGGTTTGTATTTTGTTATTTGTTTTGGATATCTATCTTCAATCATTCTGTCTATGTGTTGCTTCCATTTTTGTCTATATGTATCTATTTTATCAGTTATTGCAAATATTTCAAGTTCCTATCTTATTTCTGTGTTCTTGATTCTGCCTTCCTTAGTGCACCCTTTAACAGATCTCAAAAATTTCATTTCTGCCACCATTATCCTACTTAGATCTTGTTTTTTATGTATCCAGGCTTCTGAATCATAGAGCAGTACCGGTACTGCCAACGTTTTAAAAATTTCAAATGGGTCTCTCTTGTTTGTTATTTAGTGATCATTTTATCGTACCACATATTCCCTGGAATTTTGCTATTTTATTAGTTAATTCATTATCATAATTAAATGAAATGTCACATCCTAGATAATTGAGATGGTTCACCTGTTCTATAATTTTGTTTCCTATTACTATTTTGGATCTGATTTGATTTTCCCTTGGAATGCCATTACCTTAGTTTTTTCTATGGATATTTTGAGATTATATTGTTCACATATATTATGTAATTTAAAAATATTCCTTTGAAGTTCGTCTTCCGTATTTGCTATGATTACCTGGTCATCAGCGTATAATAATGTTTCAAGTAGTGTGTTTTGTCTAATTTTATTCCTTTATTTGTTTCTTCGTTCTATTTTTTTATTATATATTGATGTATAGGTTAAACAAAACTGGAGAGATTCCTTGATTAGTATGAATTTTATTTTACTTACTTCATTTCTAGTTTTTATAACAAATTTGTGTTCCAGTACAAACTCTTTATAGCTGCTATTAAGTGTTTCGGAATTCCTTTTTCTTTTAAAATTGTCCAAAGTTTTCCTCCGTCTACCTTATCAAATGCCTTGACAAAATCGATAAAAGCTATGTGTGTTTTCCTTGTTACATTCTCTTCTTTTGTTTATAAATTCTTTTATCGTAAATATATTATCCATACATGAACGCCCTGGTCTAAATCCACTTTGTTCTTCTGTTAACATTACCTCTGCTATTTGTTTTAACCTAAATGTTAAGATTCTTGAGTATATTTTATAGCCTGCAGTTAAAAATGCTTGTTCCTCTGTAGTTGTTGCAGTCGTTACGTTCTCCTTTCTTAAAAATAGATTGTACTATTGTTGTTGTCCAGGTTTCTGGTATTGTTGCCAACATCATCATCATCAATGGCAGGCATGGATTAAGCCAATTGGCCTGTTCTGCTTCAGGAAAGAAATTGATCCCTCCATCTCTTCTTAGGTCTTCCTGGGTCTCTTCGCCCTGTGGGTCTGTAGTTCAATAGCTGCAGAGGTAGTCTATTGTTTGGCATCCTCAGAAGGTGTTCATGCCAATTATTTTGATATTTTTGAATGATTTCAGTTATTGCTGGTGTGTTGAGAGCTTTGCGGATATCTTCATTACGCATGTGATCATAAAGCGTATAACCCGCTAAAGGTCTTAATAACTTCATTTCTGCAGCTACTATCCTATTTAATTTACCTGTAGTAAGAGTCCAGGTTTCAGAACCATAAAGTAGAGTTGGAAGAGCCATTGTTTTATAAAATTTTAGAATTGTATCTGGACGTACTTTTCGGAAAAGAATGCTTTTATTGTTCCTATAAGTTTTTGAAATTGACCAATTTTATGTCTATGTCTTTACATGTGTTGTACGAAAGATTGCAGCCAAGATAAGTAAAGTTATTAACTTGTTCTATTATATTGTTGTTAATAACAATTTTAGTTCTTATCGGTATTTTCTCTTGAAACGCCATAGTTTTTGTCTTACTCACCGAAATTTGTAAATTATAATCTTGGGTTATATTTGACAATCTATGTACTGCTCTTTGTAGGTGATCTTCAGAAGTAGCCAATATTACTTGATCATCTGCATACATTAATGTGTTGAGGGGTCGACCATCAATCATAAAGTGTGATTGTGATTGGTTTTGCCATAATTTTATAATTTCATTCATATATAAATTAAATAGAAGAGGGGAAAGTGGACAACCTTGTTTTACACCTTGGGATATTAGTCTATCTGATTTGCTGATTCGATTATTTATTTTTATTCGAATTCGTGTGTTATGATACATGCTTTGAATCGCTTGAATTATTAAATGCTTGGGTATTCCTGCATTATGTAAGATATCCCATAATTTTATTCTGTTTACTGTGTCGAAGGCTTTATGATAATCAATGAATATCATAAAAGTTGGTATATTAAATTCTCTATGTTTTTCTATGATTTGTGCTAACGTAAAGACATTATCTATACAGGATCTGTTGGGTCTGAAACCATTTTGTTCTTCTAGGATAATTGCGTGAGAAATTGTGTTTAATCTGTTGGTAATTATTTTTGCATAAATTTTATAGGCAGCATTTAGCAGACAAATTCCTCTATAATTATTAATATCATTTTTGTTTCCTTTTTTATGAATAGGTACAACTAACGAGTTATTCCATTCATCTGGTACACAGCCAGTCTTCCAACATATATTAATAAGATCTAAAAATTTGTTTAAGAATCGGATCGAAGCATATTTTAATAATTCTGTGTTGATATGATCTGATCCTGGTGTCTTCCGTAGTTTGCATTTGTATAACGCGAAGTTCAACTCATCCAAGGTGATAGGATCTATATCATAATCACTGGAAGTATGTTGTGTTATATTAGTTGTGGCAGTCCAAAGCTGCTCATAGTAATTTAACCATTTAGTCATTGGGATGGGATTTACGTTTAAGTTGTTGCCAACATAAATTTGAAAAATGTAATAATCTCAGTTTAAAAAAAATACATCCATATTTTATTAATTCCATATTAATTCCGTCTATTCCAGCTGCCTTTCTGTTCTTGGTTGTTTTCAGTACTTCTTCTAATTCTTCCATTGTTATCATATCTATTCCTGTCTCACACTCATATATGTTATCTTTGTTATTTTATTTTCATTATACCACAGGTTTTTATAATGTTCTTCCCATAGTTTCTCCTCAATTACATTGATCTATATTATATCTTTTCTTGTTTATTTAGATGTTTCATTACTTTATGGCACTATTTTTTGCTGCCCATGTACATCGTATTCTAGTCTGCTTATATATCTATCCCAACTGACTTTGTGTGCTTTTTTAATTTCTCTTTTGGCTATTGCACTTTTATGTTTGTATTCAGCTCTTAATTCTAGTGTTCTATTCAGTTATATTTGTGATAAGCCTCTTTTTTATCTTTTATTATCCTCTCTAATTCTTCATTCCATATTCTTAAACCCTTCTTGTTATATATTTTATATTTTGTTCCTAATGCCTCATATGCTGCTTTATCAATGTTTTCTTTTATTTTATCCCATTCTCGGTTTATTTCTTCGGAAGTAGGTTTTAATATTAATTGTTCATTTAGCCTATTCTGATACAGATTTTGTATACTTTTATCTTGTAATAAATGTGCTTTGAATGTGGTCTCTTTATTTCTATATTTGATTTTAGTTTTCTTCCATCTCGCTAAAATGACAGACTTACAGACATATAAACATCTGAGGTCAAGTCAGTCAGACTGTCAGGAATGCAAAACTAAGATATGCCCATACTATTATTACACAATCTATGTCCAACTCATCTGACATGTGGAAAAATTTAATATCAATAGGCCTCTGTCAAAATAAACTACAGGTAGAAACAGCTGACCTACCACTAGATGAGTTGTCTTAACTGACAACAGCTCACTACACAAACAACAGACAATAGATGAACTAGTGTCATATTCCCAACCCACCCGAGACAAATTATTTTTTTCCCATATCTCACCTGATGATGCCAAAAGAGCAGTATTACGTATTAAATCTAAAGCACAAGGAATAGACAATATAACAATAACTATCCTACAAAAAATAATTGACATTATTCTCCCAGCAATAACCCACATTTTTAATGCCTCTATAATGACCGGGACCTATCCCAGACTCTGGAAAATGGCTCTAGTTCGTCCTACACCGAAATCAAACACTCTCTCAACACTCGATGATTATAGACCAATGAGTATTCTTCCCTGTTTATCTAAAGCACTGGAACACATAATACACTCACAGTTAACAGACTACCTCACCACACACGACTTATTTGATGAGCATCAGTCTGGTTTTAGAACAGGACATCATACAAGTACTGCATTACTCGACATTGTAGAGGACATAAGAGACTCATTGGGCAAAAGCAAACTCACCGCAATAGTCCTACTCGACTACAGCAAAGCCTTTGACACAGTAGATATAGACTTAATGCTAGTGAGACTAAAGACACTACATCTGTCGGAAAACTGCCTTGATTGGTTTAGATCTTGCCTCACTAATCGTCAGCAATCAGTTTCTGTTAATAATCGCATTTCTTCCTGGCGCTTGGTGAGGAAAGGGGTACCTCAAGGCGGCTCCTTGCTCCTCTTCCCCTTCTTGATTTATATTAATAACGTGACCAAGAAACTACAAAACTGCAAGCATCATCTTTACGCCGACGACTTACGGATTTACACACATTTTAGGCCTGACGAAATTAATGAATATATTGACAAAGTAAACACTGACCTCAGGCATATATCTTTATGGTCCAGACAATATGGGCTAAAACTAAATGTAAACAAAACGCAAGCAATAATTATCGGACATCCAAGACTATTACACTCCATAAACAAGGCAATATGACGGCTGTCATATTAGATAATGAACAAATTCCTTATACCGACGTCGTTAAAAACTTGGGACTTTACTTAGATTCTAATTTAAATTGGCATGTGCAAGTAAAACAAACATCTAAAAGGATCTTCTCCATAATGCATTCCCTAAAGCGTCTTAAAAATTTTCTCCCTACAGCTCTTAAAAGAATTTTAATCCAAACCTTAGTGATGCCGCATTTTGATTATTGTGACGATCTACTTACTGACATAAGTGACGGATTGTCAGACAAACTGCAGCGTGTCCATAATATGTGTATCAGATTCATATTTAATTGACGATTTTATTATTAATTTAACACTTCTCATTGAAGGATAAATTATATTTGAAGAGAAAAATTTTCGCCTAGACCGGGACTCGAACCCGGAAAGCCAAGGGTCCCGGGTTCGAGTCCCGGTCTAGGCGAAAATTTTTCTCTTCAAATATAATTCATATTTAATGTTCGAAAATACGATCAAATTTCTCCATTTTTCCACAAATTGTTATGGCTACATCTAAAAGAGAGAAGAAAATCACACTGTCTAATTCTCTTATTTAAGATCCTACATACCTCGATTCCCAATTATTTTTCATCCCGTTTCCAGTATCTATCTTCAAACCATAACTTAAACACAACATCACAACATAGTCTCTTGCTTAATATACTGCAACATAGGACATCACATCACTCCATGTCATATACCATCTTCACTTCTCGCAACTGGAATTCCCTACCACAAGAAATAAGGGGTTGCCGGACATTGGCATCTTTTAAAAGAAATCTAAATTTACATTTGCTCTAACCTCGACTTCATTATTACCCAGTGTAAGGTATATATATTAATTGGTGTTTCTCGTATAATTTATTATTATTATTATCGTAAGTATTATTGTTATTATCCTATAAAATGTTGTTTGTACATGAAATTTACATTGCTACATTTAATGTATCTTTAACTGTTTATAATTAGTATAGTGTATCTATATTTGTCAAATATTTATTTGTATTTGTGCTGGTTGAGTGGAAGAGAAGGCCTTATGGCCTTAACTCTGCCAGAATAAATAAAGCATTATTATTATTATTATTATATTTATTTTTGAGAATACTAAATAGTGATCTGAATAAATGTCACTTCCTCTAAATACTCTCATATCTGTTAATAATGAAGATGCTTTCTTATTGATTAACACATAATCTAACAGTGAATGAAAACCTCATGCTGACCATGTGTATTTGTGAATATCTTTTTTCTTATAAAATGTATTTGTTATTTTAAAATCATTAAAAATTGTGAATTGTTTTAATTCATGTCCATTTTTATTTATGACATTTTCTCCGTGGATGCCAATTATATTTGCCACTGGTTATTTTTATAAATAAAAATAAGTGTGAGTCTATTTATTATTAATTTAACGCTTCTCACTGAAGGATAAATTATATTTGAAGAGAAAAATGTTTGCCTAGACCAAGACTCGAACCCGGGACCCTTGGCCCGAAAAGCCAAGGGTCCCGGGTTTGAGTCTCAGTCTAGCCGAAAATTTATCTCCTCAAATATAAGTGTGAGTCTGTTAGTCTGACCTTTGTGGACTGAGAAACTACCTAACCTATTTGAATGAGGTTTTTACCATCATTTAAAGAATTTTTCTGGGACAATTAACATATATAACATATTACCATACATACTACAAGGCTGGAGCTAAAAAACGAAAAGAGCATTGGTGCATTAAAAAAGTAACTTTTTGGATACTTAAATAGCTTATGCTGCCTAAACCATAAAAAATACACATAATGTATACAGAATTGAATACCTCAAAAAATTCTACAAACAAGTCCATGATAGCATGTCTATCGTTTATGGTTAATTCACAATAACCATTTTTGCCTTTCATCTCATTGATGCCAAGAAGATCGGGATAAGTAGATTCCTGGGCAGTGCTGCATAATCGGCATGGGATATCTAAAAATAATTATGATATAAATTTATAATTATTTTTCTTTTTTACATATTCAATCATCATGATCATGAACAGTTAAGGTTTAGGCTTTTTATTAGCCTTTTCCTGTTTCCTCCAGATGAGTTAGCAGTCTCCATCTTGTCAGTGGTCGTCCAATGTCTTGTTCACGCCTCAGTTTGTAGCTTAGAGCCTGCCTAGGGATTCTGACCTTGGTTGTTCTTCTTACATGATGTAGCCAATTTTATTGGTATTCTTTAATTCCTGTACAATATTTATCACATTAAACTTTTGTCAGACAGATTCATTTCTTATACGATCCATACGTGTTACTTACTTACTTACTTACTCACTGGCACTATCGAACCCGAAGGTTCATGGCCGCGCGGATATAAGCTCTCCATACATCCCTATCCTGAGCTAATGCTTTCCAATCATTCCCTGTATAATCTACTTCCCTCAAATCATACTTAATGTTGTTCTCCCACCTCATTCTTGGCCTACCAACTGGGCGTTTTCCCTCTCTCTGGCTTTCCTACAAGAAGCTTCCATGCACGTCTTTCATTCCCCATACGTGCAACATGTCCTGCCCATCGCAGTCTACGAGACTTAACTGTTCTTATTATATCTGGCTTCCTATAAAGACCATGTAGTTCATTGTTATGTAGTCTTCTCCATTCACCTGTCTGTTCATCTCTCTTTGGTCCAAAAATTTTCCTAAGAACTTTATTCTGAAATACTCGTAATCTCCTTTCCTCCCTTAAAGTAAGAGTCCATGTTTCGCACCCATATAATATAACTGGTAGAATAATAGTTTTATATATTTTCAGCTTAACGTTTTTTGAAAGGAGTTGGGACATCAAAAGCCTCTGCAATGCTTAATAGCATGCATTTCCAGAATTGAGCCTATGTTTAATTTCTTTGTGCATCTCATTCCTATTTGTGATTATTGTTCCTAGGTATTTGAATTCAGCCACCTTCTCAAAATTTCCCTCATTTGTCATTAGCTGTCCATTTCCATTATATACTGAATTTCTACGTGTGACCATATATTTAGTTTTACTGATATTTAGTTACAGTCCTAATGTCTTAGTGTTACTCAATAGTGTGTGCGTGTTGGCCTTTAGTATCTCCTCGCTATCGGCCAGTAGTACTACATCATCAGCATAAACTAACAGCTTATTAATACCATTCAGTTGTAAGCCTTCCTCATTCTCTAAAGATTTAATGGCATGCTCTAGTACAAAATTAAATAGTAGAGGAGATAGTGCATCTCCTTGCTTCAACCCATTCTGGATTTCAAAAGTGTCTGAAAACTGTTTGTCTACACGCACCCTACTCTTTGAGCCATTTAGACACATTCGTATAAGTCTAACTAACTTTTTAGGAATTCCGAACTCCAGCAGGATACTATATAACTTCTCTCTCTTAATTGAATCATATGCTTTTTTGAAGTCTACATATAGTTGATGTACAGTACCATTATATTCCCATTTCTTTTCTAAAATCTGTCTTATACTAAAAATCTGATCTGTTGTAGACCTGTTTCTTCTAAATGCACATTGATGATCTCCTAGAATGTCATCAATATAGGGAGTAAGTCTGCTTACTAATATATTGTTAGAATTTTGTACGAAGTTGAAAGTAATGAAATGTCCCTGTAATTGTTGCAATCAGTTTTATCTCCTTTCTTATAAATTGGTACGATAATTGATTCCTTCCATTCATCTGGAAGAGCTTCTTTTTCCCAAATCATACTAAGCAACCAGCGTATCTTGTCCATCAATTTTTCTCCCCCTGATTTTATCAGTTCTGCTGGGATCTCATCTGAACCTGATGCTTTATACATCTTCAATTTTTCAATCGCCATTTCAACCTCTAATGCACTTGGCTCTGCGACTAGCATTTCTGCTGTCTGTAACTTATCCTCCTCAATGTCCTGTTCTGTATGTACATTTAATAGCTGATTAAAGTAACTTTTCCATCTATTTAATATACTCCTAGAATCTGCAATCATATCCCCATTTTCATTCCGAATTATGTTTGTTCTAGCCTGAAACACTTTCTTCTCTATACTAATTCCCTGATATAATTCTCTAATGTTCCTATTTTTTGCATTCATTTCAAGATCATTAATCTTCTCTCTCAAATATTCCCTCTTTTTACTCTTTAGTAACTTGGTGGTTTCCTGTCCAACACTACCCAATTGCTCTAAATTTACCTCATTTGGCTCGTGTAACCATTTCATTTTTGCTAGCTTTCTTTTCTTTACAATGTCGGCACATTCCTCATCAAACCATTTCTTGTTTTGCCTCTTTTTTAAACAACCAATGCTTTCTGATGCTGACAATTTAATAGTATCTCTTATAGCCTCCCATTCTTTATTTATATCAGTTTCTTCTTCGTTTGCCACATTGTCATCTGAAGATTCCAGTACTACAAATCTATTAGCAATTTTGATTTGGTATTCTTGCCGCATTTCATCATTTTTCAAGTTTTTTAATTCATATTTTACAGAATCATCTTTAGCGTTTGTTCCTCTCATAAGCGATAGCCGTTGTCTGATTTTCACTCTGACCAGATGATGATCCCAATTGCAGTCTGTCCCTCTAACTGATCTAACATCGATGATGCTAACTGTGCCAGCGTTTATCCACTAATACATGAGCTATCTGGTTCCGAGTTTCTCCATCTGGGGACGTCCAGGTGTATTTATGAATATCCTTATGCTGAAATGTTGTGCTCTTAACAATGAGATTCTTTGATGTGACAAATGTGACTAATCTAATCCCATTGTCGTCACTCTCTTCATGAATACTGAATTTGCCTATTGTTGGTTTGAATATATCTTCCTGCCCCACTTTTGTATTAAAATCTCCTAAGACAATTTTCATATGATATCGTGAAAGGCTATCAAATAAGCATTCTAATTCTTCATAGAACTCATCCTTGATCTTGTCATCTTTATCTTCTTTGGGGGCATGTACATTTACAATTATAAAATCATGTCGTTTACCCTTTAGAATTATGTATGATATCCTATCACTAACAAACTTAATATCTCGGATAGCAGATAGGATCCTCCTTCTGACTAAAAAACCCGTTCCAAATGCAGGTGTTTCTGCACCCCCATAGTATAATGCAAAACTTCCTGATTCCTGACTGCCTACTCCTGGCCACCTAATTTCCTGTAAAGCGACTATATCCAAGGGTGATTTATCTAATTCCCGCGGTAATATCTCTAGTGCCCCGCTATTGTATAAAGTCCTAACATTCCATGTTCCTAGGAACATGCCCCTGTGTTTGAGCCTTTGGCATGGGTTCCCAGAAGTAGTCCCTGCCCGGAGAACCGAATGGGGGACTATTTGACCTCCGGAAAATTTTACCCCAGATGAACGCATGTCCGCAATTTCTTGCCGGTTTTGATGTTTGACGGTTTGATGAATGAATGTGAAGATCGTCACTCTTATGCCCAAGGGTACTTTTTTCGTCTGGCTTATCACCTTCAATCAGTCCGGCTGGGGTAACCCTATCGGCAGCCACTGCTACCGACGGCATAAGCTCTAAGGATTGAATTTAAGCATGAAAGCCACTGATTCCATACGTGTTACTCACATTATATGTCTGAGAAATTTAATTGGTGCGGCTTCCCGAATCTTTGGGTCCATTCTTTCTCAGTATCCATATTTTCACTGCCAAATTTTAAGGCTACTTTGGATGTTATATTTGGAATTCTTATTGTTTTTAAAAGAATACATAAGATTCCCAAAGTGGCATTTAATGATTCTGGTAAGTTTTATTATATTCATATTATTCATTTTTAAAAATTCTTAATGATATGGACAAATTATATTTGAAAAAGAAAAATATACACCTAGACTGGGGTTTGAACCCAGGACCTTTGACTCTCTATGACACACATGGCCATCGATTTTGTCTTTTGACATGAAATCTTTTATATATATAATCGTTTTACAACATTATTTAATGTATGTGCCATGATTTGTAATTCATCTTCTGACTGTGCTAGTAGTAGTTGGTCATCCACATAGAGAAGAATATTTAATTTAGCCTTGTTAGGTTCAAGCCATTTGAGTTTGTCCTTGAAATTCCTTATTCAACTAAACATAAAAACACATTTAATTTATTTAGGCATAGCGCCGTACTCTGGGTTTTAGCTAGTTGGTAAGTAATTGTAATGAAGAGACATCTGTTGTTTTAACTGCTCCTGTAATTACTCTTTAAGATTCACTTTATAATCTTATCAGCTTATTTGTGACAGTTTTGCTTGCTGTAAGTAGAGCTTCATCTCTATAAGTAATGACTGGTTTGACATAGGATCTGTGTGTCTCTTTCATGGTATTGATAGAACATGCCCATTTGCTTCCAGCCTATCTCTATTGGATTTAATGATTTGTTAAATTGACTAATTAACTCACCAATTATTGATTGCTAAATTACTTATTTTAGGAATTCTCACTATGAGGTATATTCATTACGGTAGAATATTTTTATCAATATGAGGTGAGTGATAAAAATATTCTACCTTAATGATTGCTAAATTGTTCATATTTCTGCATTAAATTGCAAATCTCTCCACATTACATATGTTGAAAGGCATGTGGTCTGTTGATAATGGTTCATCAGGCGGATGGGGTCTTAAAACTGGTGGCCCCCTTTTCGATAGGAGTAGGTTACTCCCGGCATCGAGTTTTAACCTTCTCCTGTCTCTTCATGATCATACCTCATACAATACATTCTATGCGCGATAGTGCATTTTGTCGTTCTACAGGAATGGTGACCATGATTGAAAGTTCAACTTCCTACATTTTGGGGTTGCCAATCTAAATAACTATACTGTAATATTATATATTACAAACATGCATGTGGGAAGTAAACCCACTGCCCTCTATGATACACTACATACAATGTATATACAAAAAATATCCAAAACGTAGTGTTAATATACATTATATAAAACAAATCACTGCATTGTAAATGAACTGAACTTTATTTGAAACAATGTAAAACAATAAATATGTACTTGCCACCATTTTATAACTAATTCGTGCCATGGCCTCCTGTAATTTCAACTAATAAATGTTGCCCACACTGTTAATGTTAGTCAGTTGTTTATAATGAACGCAACTATTTCCTAGAAAAATGTTATTATTTTACTATCATTTATTATTTTAAAAACACGTCTGTATAGACATAAAGCCACATTTGTTCTGGATATCTAATGTTGATTGTTTCTAATGCTAATTGTTTCATTACTATTGAGCTTGTAGTTTGTTTGTTGATCTCTTCTGTCAGGTTTAATGAATAGTTGATGCTGCCAAATTCGAGAGGGGATATTGAAGTTATAAGTTTTTGTGCTATCTGTGGTATTTCATATTTCTCTTTAATCTGTAATATTTTTTGAATGAATCCTACTTGAGTTTTTTAGATGTCTATTTTGATTTATGTAGCTATTCCAGTAGTTCTGATATGGAAGTCTTCTTAGTTTTTCATGTAACAATATTCCTTTTTCTTTAATATCATACTGTATTAGTCTATTGTAGGTTAAGATTTACATTGCTAGTATTGGTGCTGTTTTAACACCATCAGTAATTATTCTCAAAGCTTGGTTTTGGACTTTTTCCAATTTGTTCACATGATTGGGCGAAGTAACTAGCACTTCAGATCCATAATGTAAAACTGCCTCTATATAAGACTTGTATGTCTGGTTTAAAGTTGATCTTGAGCAACCCCATTTTGTGTCAGTAAGTCTCTCCAAAAGTTTCAATCATTTTTGTGCTGATGCAGAAACTTTTTAAGTATGGGTTTTCCAAGTTAATTTCTTGTCCTGGTAGATTCCTAAATATTTAGCTTCATTTGTTTCTTGTATGGGTGTGTTTTTCAATGAAACTTTAACTGTGGAACTTCATGTTTTAAGGTAAACACCTGGAAATATGATTTTGCTGGGTTTATGGTCATTAAATTTTCTTCACACCCTATTGACAGGTCTTTCTAATGCTTTATTCATTTCTCTTGATAATTTTGATTCATCTTTATTTTTTGCTGAGGTCCATATTACTAGGTCATCTGCAAAGAGAGCACAATTAATGTTTTTATTTTGTAGAAGTTTTTTGGGGTAAATAATTGATCATAATGTTGAAAAGGATTGTACTTAGGCCTGATCCTTGTGGGAATAGAGAAGCAGAGCAGGAATAACGTGTAAACTCTTCTCATTTTACATCTTTCTTGGGAAATATACAAACACATTATGACGGCAAACTACAAGCAATACTTACAGCCCTACAACAATTGTTTTTCTTCATATCAATTCCTTCCAAAATGCTGTAATACTCTCTGACTCAAGCTCAGCCATAATGGCACTAACACACAACCAGACCTTCCAAGACCATAGAATAATAGAAGCCAAAAATTGCGTCAGGATGTTGAAAAATCTAAACAGAAATGTTGTTCTACAATGGATTCCAGCACATTGTGGTGTGGAAGGTAATGAGAAGCTGATATGCTTGCAAAAAGGTACATTCATCCAACAAAGTAAGATGAATTACCTATCTTACAAATCAGTACAACTCTACACCAAAATGAAAATAAAATCCCATACAGCCAAACAAAACAAAATCCAATGTGAAACCAAGGTATGGAAGACATTATTAGAACCAGATACTATACCAAACAGCCCCCGATCAATTGCAGTTGCATCATTCGTCTTGAAACTGGTCATGATCGCTTGGCAGCACATGTACATAGAATTAAGCTACTAGACTCTCCACACTACATAGTATGCAAGAACACAAATACGATAATGAACAAGGATCACTTGATGTTCTGTACTGATCTTCAGAAAATAGTTGGAACACCATTCCAAATTGCTGAATATAATTGGGAAGCCCGCAAGCGAATGATGACGTATCAAGAGCTTCAGAACATTTGAATACTACTACTACTACTTATTTTAAAAACATCATCGCGCAAAACATAATGTACAAAGCACATTTGTGAAGTGATTTACAGAATCTTGGAAATTAAAAACCTCGCTATCGCTCAGTTTTTAAACATTTTCCTCGGTTCTGTAAAAACCACTTCCCAACCTTGCATCCTAATATAATATTACAGTATACAAACACATACAACATACACTCATCCTATACTTCTTTCTGTACACAATACAAGAATACACTATCCATGTAATACACTATGAAAACAGACCGTATTGACATCATGTATCCGAAAGCGCAAGAACCCGAAGCATGAAGATTTCAGTGGGTGGCATTAGAACATATAATAATAATAATATTAAGTGTTATTATTGTGATCTACAAATTGTTTAAATTATTGACTTAACAGAGAGTTTTAATTTTCATGACTCACCTCTTATTTGTAGATTTTTTGAAGACCAGTTTCGATATGTTATGTATTGAAACTGGTCTTCAAAAATCAACAAATATGTGATGAGTCATGACAATTCTAACTCTCTATTGATAAAATAAGGGGCACGCCGTAACGTAGTGGTTAAGGCACTGAGCTACAAGCCGGAGGGTCGAGGGTTCAAGTCCCGTTGGGGTCAGGATTTTTAAACTGACCCAAACCCTCTGGCGGCACTATGGCCCTGGGGTCGACTCAGCCTCTAACGGAAATGAGTACCAAACGCTTGTTCTAGGGGTAAATGCGGCCATCACGCAGGCTGACAACCCGGCTGACATAAAGTTCCGATTGTCTAGAAAAGTGGGGGCCTTAACCTCCTACTACCCCAAGGACCTCCGGGTCTGTTGTGGGATCACTTTATTTTTACTTTTTTTATTGATAAAATAAAATTTATAGTGTTACTAACTTTAAATATTAAGTAAAATTGTTGATTTTTAATGATGAAAAAACGAAAAATAAAATAGTAATAAAGCACCAGGAGAGCCCTTAAATCTAAACTTATCCTAAATTCCAGACCATGAGTGACCACAGAATAATTCTTTAAGGATCAATTGAGTTGGTGTTTACTTGATGAAAATCCATATTTATTAATTAAATAAAAATAAAACTTAGTTTTATTTGATTTTCATATTTATTATATAATTCAGTGACAGCTGTTTCGGTACACTGTACCTTCTTCAGACATGTTAACAAATTAAAACAACAAAACCAAAATAAAAAAATAAAAAATATGAGGTGTATATAAACTGAAGTGTGGCAAATGTGACAATGTCTATATAGGACAAACTTATAGACCTTTTATCTCCCGGATAAAGGAACACAAGAGAGCATATAACAGAAATTTAGAATATTCAAAATATGCTAACCACCATTCCAATTTAATCATTGTTTCGATCCAAATTTTGATATTTTACATGTTTGTGATAAGGGTAAGAAATTAGATCTTTTGGAGGCTGTAGAGATTAATATATTGAAGAGTAGTAACAGACTGTTAAATTCTCAACTTGATTTGAATGATTCCCCTTTGTTAAATTAAAAAATTAAAAATTAAAATAAATATTGTGTGTGTGTCCCGCGCCGTAGCCGAGCGGTTAAGGTAGGAAGCCTTGGCGCAGAGCTACGGGACTTGCGCTGTTTCGAGTCTCCATGGGGGAAGAAATTTTCTCATGGTATTTCGGCCAGTATGGGACCGGTGTGCCACCCAGCATCGTGAGGCAATTGAGTAGCTACAATAAGTAGCGGCTCCAGGTTGAGGAACCAGCTATAACGGCTGGGGGACTCGACATGCTAACCACATGTCACCCCTACACTGGCTGTTGATCATCTACCTCTGTGATTGACACATGTGGATGTGAAGGGCCAGCAGCCGGCTGGTAAAAGGGCAACCGCTGAAAAAAGTGGAAAGACCCTCAATCGGAAATAAATATTGTTGTATTGTTGCTTAGATCAGTTGATAAGTAATATAACACAATCTATAATTTAACATGTCTGAAGAAGGTACAGTGTACCGAAACAGCTGTTACTGAATTATATAATAAATATGAAAGTCAAATGAAACTAAGTTTTATTTTTATTTAATTAATTCTTTAAGGAAACATTTCTGTAGTCTGATTGGGAATCAAACATAGGACCTCAAGGACTGTAGCCAAAAACTCTGACCACAAGATGACGAGGCTAATGAAAACTCCTACCTAAAAATTTTATCTTTATAATTGAAAATATATTTTTCAATATCAGTATGTTTAATAATATTATATATTAATATTGTACTAAAAGTTATATTAATATAATATTATGAGACATCTAAACTATATACAGGTTAAATATTGCCTCATAGCAGCTATTATAGAACATACTCTTTTGTGAATCTGTATTCTATTTTATTTCAATCATACAGAATGAATGTATCAAAATGCTTTTTAAAATGCTTTATTTTCCTTGCACGTACATTATTAATATTATCCATGTCTTGTATACACATCAAATAGTTGTTAAAATGTTCCATTTTGCTTGAAATGTAAGGAAATGTTCACTCAATAATACATAAGACAACAATCAGCTGATCATAGTGTTGGCTATTTTGTCTTGTTATACAATTCTTATGCAAGGAGGGAAACATATATTACGACTCCCGTGTTAAATGATGCACTTCTTATATACTGTACAACTTATACAGTGTTTATTAGTAAGATTTTTCAACTGAGATGCTTATAAACGTTGCATAAAAGTTAGACATGAATTATTGTTTAGAGGGTTATAGTGTAACTATAGTTTACAGGATGTTTCAAAAGTGATGGTTCAAAATGAAGGATTCAGAAGTAAATTAAGAGAAGCAAAAAATTCCAGTAATTATTAAAAGTTCCAGTGATTATTACCTCATAATGTTTACTTTCCAACATTAATTTAGTAGTTAATGTACTTTTTAACAATTATTGAATGTATCAGGTTTTATATCTCGCCTAATATTTTGTATTCTTTCCAGAACTAGTTTCAAGGAAATTATTCCCTAACTAACTGGCATCTTATTTTAATTTAAGAAAGAAAAATTAATGCTTGAACCAGGGTTTTGAACCCTGGACCTCTAGTTCTATGTACTAGTGTGCTGTCCATTACACCATTCAAATGACGATACAAATATTAACATATCTTTCAACTTATATTTCGTCCGAAGGCTAATAGCTGTCGCTACCATCACACCAACTGACAAAAGAAATGTTAAGGCAATGCATCTGTGAAATTTGTAAAAATTTATAAATCTCATCATATCAACTTCAAATTTTAACCATACCACCACAGTATCATAGTGATACTATATTCCAAATTTTGTTAAGCTGTCTCAAAAACATTTAGAGAAATTATTTTTTTATTAAAAATGTTACTGTTTTTTTATGTCAATAATATGTTCCTTGTACCAAACGGTTTACCATATCTGACTTATTTTTTTTATAAATATAAATAAACTGATGTGCAGGTTTCTTTTAACTTGAACTAGTTTAGTAGAAAAAAAAATGCTGTGTTTGTTACATAATTTCTCAATTTTATGAGGGTGACATATGAATTATATTTAATTACAAATTAACCATTCAATATATATAAAAGATTGCTCATCGGTTTTTTATTATGTAATATCTAAAGCTCTCCTGAAAATTTCAAGCAGATTAGTAAAATATTGTGGTATGCAGAGCATTTTGAAAACTCAAAAATGCTGAAAAAATATAGTTGAGAAAAATGAAATTTAAAATTTAACAATGGATATGAGCACAATACCTCATTCAGGTAGACTTAAAACTCCCCAACACCATATGTGTGACCCTTTACTGCTTTCTTTTTGGCCTCAACAGCAGTTTTTGTCAATTTGAGTATTCTCCGGGCTGTTTTGAAGACTCGCTTTGCTGAAACTTCACTGTTTGTGAGTCGACGTTTATCCCTCATTACACTAAATTTTTGTCCTGAGGCACTTAATTACACACCACGACTGCAGCTTTCAGTTTTTGTGTTGTTTCACACCCCATATTGAATTCTGCAATCCCTGATGTGACAGCAATTTCCAATTTCTTTTTCGAGATGAATACCTCTTTCGGGCAATTAGCCCAAATAATGCTGTGCAAAGATTCATTTGGATTCTGAGTCTTCCCCACAGTACAGCAGTTCAGAATCTCATCAGAAGCTAATCTTTGCAGACATTATTTTACACATCACATATGCAGGTGCTACTGTCATGCGTGGGCTTTAAAGAACCAGTGTGTAGTCGCACGGGGAGATTTAAATGCCTGCATAGGGCTTTAAATATGGCTGAAAATAAAAAACAAAAGTGCAAAATAAAAGTACAGGGTTCAAACATAATAAAAACTTAAATAGTAAAACAATTTTTTTCACCAAATTTCACGAAGCATTGCCTTAATGTTTGTATCGTCGTTTGAATGGTGTAATGGACAGCACACTAGTATGTAGAATTAGAGGTCCAGGGTTCAAATCCCAGTTTAAGCAATAATTTTTCTTTCTTAAATTAGATTCTATCCAGGATTGGAAAATGTTAATTCAAGTAAAAACATAAAAAATATGAAGCTCTACCGCTAAAAAGTAATGTATAAAATCTCAATAAAAATACTTCTGAATAGAAGATGTCAGTTGGCGTGATGGTAGCGACAGCTATTATCCTTTGGACAAAGAAGAATTGTATAAGTTGAAAGAAATGTTAATGTTTGTATCGTCGTTTGAATGGTGTAATGGACAGCACATTCGTACATACGAGGGTCATGAGCAACATTTTTTTAACAATCATAATATTTATTTTAGACAAACCAAGTACACCATGTTAATCTACAGACCTTTGTGTAACTTTTTAACATAGTCTCCATTTCTTTGCACACATTTTGTCCAGCGTTCTACAAGCTTGAATATTCCCTTATGATAGAAGTCCATTCCAGCTGCCCAAAGACACTGACGCACTGCTTTCTGAATATCCTCCAGCGTCTCATAGCGTTGGCCTCTCAGCTGCTCCTTCACAGAACTCAAAAGATGTAGTCAGAGGGTGCCAAATTGGGATTGTAGGAGGATGTGGAAGAGTTCTCCCACCCAAATGTCCTAATCATCTCCACAGTGGCCCGAGCAGTGTGAGGACGTATGTTATCGTGTTGCAGAATGACCTTCCTTCCAGGGCGTGTGTCATGCAATGCACGACGGAGCTTCAGAAGTGTCTGGATACAGCCGGCACCACTTATGGTTTGTGCAGGTTCAAGAAATTCATCCAGAATGCAACCTTGCGCATCCCAGAAGATGCTGCCCATAACTTTCCCAACAGATTGCACTGTCTTCACGTTTTTTCTTTGATGGCGAATTCAAGTGGTTCCATTCCATACTCTGGCATTTTGTTTCAGACGATGAAACCAGCTTTTGTCACCTGTCACAATACTCATCAAAAAATGATCACCTTCATTTCGAAATCTCTGAAGAAGGTTATGGGTGATAGTTCTTCTGAAGTTTGTGGTCTTCAGTTAATAAACGTGGAACTCAACAGGCACTAACTTTTCGGTAATCTAAGCTCTGAATCATTTCTTGCACTGCACTGTGTCCTATTGCAAATTTTGTAGCGATTTCATTCACTGTGATACGCCTGTCATCTCTAATGAGCACATCAACTCTTTCCTTGTTGCAATCAGTGGAGGATGGGCGACCACTCATCTTTGGTACTCATGTTCCTATCTTTAAAATGTTTCACCCATCTCCTAACACTGCTGGCACCCATGCAGGCATCTCTGTATGTACATTGAAGTCTTGGGTGAATGTCAAAAGCAGATTGTTCCTCTTTAACAAGGAATTCAACGAGAGCACAATGTCGAAATAAAACACTATTGTCCGCCATTTTGGAAACACTGCATGTGGTCATGTGATAGAAGCTATGATACCACAACATGACAATGTTAAGGTATAAAGTCTGTAGATTACAATCCTTCGCAGTCATTTTTGTTACGTTGTTGAAATTTCAATTTTAACAAAGGGTTGCTCACGACTTTCAGTATGCCCCTCATATAACTAGAGATCCAGAGTTCAAATCCCGGTTCAAGCATTAATTTTTATTTTTTAAAATTAGATTCTATCCAGGATTGGAAAATGGTAATTCAAATGAAAACATTGAAAATAACTGGCATGTTACTCAGAATTTACTTGAAACTAGTTATGTAAAGATACAAATGTAAGGTGAGGTGATGTGTAAAATTTTATTCTTTTAATGATTGTTAAATAAAACCTCATAGTGTTACTTCCTAAAATATTATGTATATATATATTTTTGAAATCCTGAGGTGCTGAACATATATAAAACAAACCAGTAGATCTCAAAACTTTACAGTTATGATACTAACCTACTAAAAATCAGTAATTTGTAAAGCAATGGATCCCATTAATGAAATTAAAATGAGTAATTATTCATCTCGCCTCATACATACACTGTGTATTTTTCAGGAACAGTTGTTATCTTCAGCCATCTAACTACTGTTGAATTTATGCCTTTCCTCCACATCTTCTAAACTGCATCTAGTGTTGATTTGATGAACTCTGAGATCAAATCTTAATCACCAGGAATTCCAAAATTCATGGATTTAAATTTGTTCTTCTGAATGTATATCTTTACCCAGACTGTTTATTCCAAGGGCTTCACTAAATGTTCAAAAGTTTAATTTCTTTTTCAATTTTATGATTCTCTCATAAACTATGAGCTGCATTTGCTGATTTCTCAATTTCACCATTTTTAAGTATTCCTAAAGTAATTCTTTGTTATCCAGGCTAAATTTATTTATCAGTGCTAATGTGATATTGAATTTCTTGAATATATTTTGAAATTTGTTCTGTGTTTCAGGATGGTAAGTAATTTTTTAATTGTTTCTTTATTGGAACTAGATTATAGGGTGGTGTATTCATTTAATTTTTTTTTGTTGTTTGAATTTTTCTAATTCATTTATTATCATTTTTTGCCCTAAACCATTTAAATTAGCTATGTTTAGAGTGTGATTATATTCTTTCTATAAATCCTCTTCATTTAGTGAAATGTTTATTAATATTTATATTAACTAACTAACTCACTGACACAATCAAACCCATAGGTTCATGGCCGTGCAGACATAAGCTCTCCATACATCCCTATCCTGAGCTAATATTTTCCAATCATTCCCTGTATAATCTACTTCCCTCAAATCATGGTTAATGTTATTCTCCCACCTCATTCTTGGTCTTACCAACTTGGGCATTTTCCCTCTGGTTTCCTACAACAAGCTTCCATGCATGTCTTTCATTCCCCATTTGTGCAACATGGTCAACCCATCGCAGTCTATGAGACTTAACTGTTCTTATTATATCTGACTTCCTATGAAGATCATGTAGTTAACTGTTAAGTAAGTCTTCTCCATTCACCTGTCTGTCCATCTCTCTTTGGTCCAAAAAATTTTCTGAGAACTTTATTCTCAAATACTTGCAATCTTTCTTATAATGGAAATTTAACCCCAGTCATAATATAGCGTAAAAAAAGGATCTTTATATTTTTAAGTGATCTTTGGCCCGAGCGGTTGGCCTTGGTTTTGGTGGAAGAACCTCACATATAAAGACATTAAACAATGAAATAACATTATTTATTAAATAATACAACACAAATAAAAGATTAGACAAAACATATAAGCAAGTGACCAAGCCAGCTATAATCGCCATATTGAAATGCGCCGAAAAGACTAAAAAACTTGATAATACTCAGAGGGAGAACCAGTTAAAAATCAACTTTGGGTTATTATTCATTTTGCTTGACCCTTAGGTCTTACTAATAAAAATATCTTACACTGACTTTCATTAGTTGTTTAGTTATACAATGTATAAGCCTTATGTAGATCGTGTATAATTTTCTTACTAATAAACGTCGTGCAGGAGCTATATAACAATAAAACCGTTACACACAATACGTCACATATTCGTCATCATTATGACTTCAGAACATATTAGGCGCAGTTTGTAACAGAAAGAAAACGGCATCAAATAGTGATTAATTATGTAAGAAATGAGTATGGATAAGAATAGAGAGAGATTCCCTAATTGAAGAGGTACGGAAAATATAAGTATGTTTTAATTTATTCACATTTTTGTTTAGACTATGTCAAATATATCGTAGAATTAGTTTCACAGATAATGTGCTGCCATCTAACGTAAAGAACTTTGAACAATTCTTGGAAACTAATACAAGTTTTTCCCATGAATTATATGCAGTGTTTTAAGATGCTGTAGAAAACGTTGAAAATAGTAGGAAATGTTAGCGACAACAGAATAACGCTTTAAAAAAAAATCACCTACAGTTTGATTGGGAATCGAACCTAGGACCCCACGGACTGTAGTCAGAAGCTCTAACCACAATACTATCAAGCTTAAGGTACGTACACACCTGCGCGCCGCAAACACGAACAGCGCGCGCGCCGCACCATGTTCGTCAGATTTGGACGGGGTTTTAAGGTGCGCGCGAACGGCGCGCGCGCGTCTTTCACCACGATCCACTAATTGTCGGTTTTTTCCACAAACACTTTGATGGTTCGCTGCTTAGATTTGGACGGGTACCTCAGAGGTTCGTTGCTTTCGGTGCGCACCTATTATTTGAGTATGGAGTGGTCAGAGGAAAACGTGTTAAAACTTGTTGACATTTATAGAAGCAAGCAATTATTGTGGGATCCACAACATAAGGATCATTTTAAAAAATCATTGAAAGGAGATGCCTGTTTTTTTTTCAATGATATGTGTGTTTTTTCGTGTGTACTGTAATTGTATAAATAAATTAGAATTATTTAGAAAACATTATTTATTTAAGACGTTCATTTCATAATATTATGTATGAAGTATCACAAAACAATACAATATATAAACACATTTATTGCTAATTATTTATTTATCTCTTCAAAGACTCCAAAGAGCAAGACTGCTCATGTTAAGGGGCAATATACAAAAAATAATGGCCATAAAACAATTAACAATAAAAACAAGAAAACAAATTCAGGCATAAGTTTAAGTAATGCAAACTACTATAGATACACAATATATGTACTCATATAAATACAATATTTAAACAGGATAATATTAATAATAATAAAATTAACAAAATTAACTAAGAAAGCAATGAGAAAAAATATTTTTTAATACAATTAGAAAAATGTTTAACATTCGTGAAATGTTGATATTCAATAGGTAAGTAGTTATTTTAATGGTTGATTAATGCATAACGAATCCCTTTTATACCTTTTTTTTTTTAGAAACTAGTATCTTTGTGCAATAAAGTACAACCTCTAGTATAATAATCATGTACATTTTTATTAAAATTAAGGCCATGTTATGGTGAGATAGATTCTTAATAATTTTAAACATATATATACAAATCATGTCCACCGCTGTAGTCTCGAGGTAGCGTGCTGCCTTGTCACGCAGCGGGGCCCGGGTTCAATCCCCGGTCGGGGCAGTTTTTCTGGGTGAGGTTTTTATCGGGGTTTTTCCTCACCTGTAAGACAAATGTCAGGAAAACTTTAAGGCCAAAACGGTCCCCGAAATCATATGGCCATCATCATCATCCTTATCATTATCATATCATCATCATCATCTCATCATCCTTCACCGGTGTGGAAAGCAACGGGAAGCTGCCACACCTACACAATTCCCTAGTAAAGCTGCAAGCATAGCATGAAAATGTTATGATTTCAGTGAAGGACCTGCCTTCGGGCAGAATTACTATGGATGGATATACAAATCATAGCCTATATTTTTTTAAATTCCTTTAATGCTATAATATTTGAAAAAGTATAAATAAAGTTATAAGATGTAGGCCTAATAAGTAATAAGCGTGACCAGACGTCCCGATTTTGGCGGGACAGTCCCGATTTTTAACAATTTGTCCCGCGTCCCGCGGCATTTAAAAAAAATGTCCCTATTTTTTGGGAAAGAATGCAGGACAAGCGGGAGAACGGAAAGGGAATAGACATCGTTGGTTACACCTGCTCTGCAAAATGTCTACTGAAGGTTTGTGGGTTTCCTATGGATCGCTGGAGGTTCGTTGAAATTAATAATTTCGACGAACATAACACGCGCGGCTATCTTGTTTCTGACAGTATTATTCTGAACCCTGCTTTCTAGACGTACTGACTTTAGGCCTTATTACTCTTACACTACTTTCTATTATGTATTATTTAGTTTCATTATGTGTGCACGTGCACCTATCTGTCTCTTATTGCTAACCTCATGTTGTAGAAAAATAAATGCTCTTATGTCTCTAGCATTATGATTCTCATGGATCATCCATGCCCTTATTGAAATTCAGGTTTAACTGGATTAAAAAAAATACTCTCAGTATTTTGCCGTATCTTTACCGTTTGTTTTCAAAAAATTCTATTGCTTGGATAAAATTTCAATTCCGCTTCTCCTTCTATAAAGTCCTGAGTTCGATCGAGTGCGCTCGTCTACACATAAATCGAAGGGGCTTTAAGATGTAAATACTACTTGGTACAAGTATACCATTATATCATGCAACCTGAATTCCGGATATCATTCCCTCGTGAGGTCCTGATTTTGAGACCATTCATTTCTTACTATCACTCTATCCTTGATGCTTCTTTGCATTTTAAATTCCCTAGTGTCTAAACTATCTGACATATTTCCGTTGCTACAGCCTACAATAGTTTCCGATTGAGGGTCTTTCCACTTTTCAGCGGTTGCCCTTTTACCAGCCGACTGCTGGCCCTTCACATCCACATGTGTCAATCACAGAGGTAGATGATCAACAGCCAGTGTAGGGGTGACATGTGGTTAGCATGTCGAGTCCCCCAGCCGTTATAGCTGGTTCCTCAACCTGGAGCAGCTACTTATTGTAGCTACACAATTGCCTCACGATGCTGGGTGGGCACCGGTCCCATACTGGCCGAAATACCATGAGAAAATTTCTTCCCCCATGGAGATTCGAACCAGCGCAAGTCCCGTAGCTCTGCGCCAAGGCTTCCTACCTTAACCGCTCCGCTACGGCGCGGGACTTACAATAGTTAACTTTACAAAAAAAATATTTCATTCCTACCAATGGTGTTGTTACCTTGAGTCCTTCCTAATTCGTGTGCAATATTTCATAACTGATCTCTTGAGTTTCTTTAAATAACACTTTATATTACTTCTCGTTACGTGTAGACTTATTTCCTGCTTGTTTTGTTTCCCTATCTAACCTGTGGGTTTAACCTCTCCCTTCTTGTCATCTCTTCCTTCTTTACTTCCCTCTTAACTTCCGTTTATATTTTGGGTCAGTTCCTGGTTTAAACTTTAGACTGCTTACGTTACTTCAACTTATCTATACTACTATATGGGTTTTAACCTCTCATTTTATGTTCTACCTTATGTGTTTAACCTCTCATTGTATGAAATCTCCCTAGCTAGGTCAATCTGTCTCTTGGCTTTACTCGTGGATCGCACAATCGTATGTATGTGTGTTTCCCTCACTATTGTTCCTCTGTGCCCTAATGTTTCTGATGTTCTTTGGTAGTATCTGTTGTCTGTTCGTTTTTTGACCATAATTTACTTGTGCGTACGTCTTTCTCTTCGCGGTTTCATTTTCCGCTTCACTCTATCCACCGGTGGGTTCCTCTGCACTGCATCCTGTCCTTTGGAGGTCTTTGACCGGCGTTCGGGCATTCGCCAAAATTGATAGTGTTCGGGTCCCCATCGTCTTCGGGTCCCGACTTTCGAGGGGCATCTGCCTTAAGACGAATGTAGGAGAAATCCCAACCCTACCAACAGGGTCCCTAGTTCCGTCTACCTCTCTCCTTGTCTTACAGACTTCGTTAACCCTCCTTGGCAAGCGGGAGGGGCAGGCATCTGCCAAAATTGACAGAGATTGGGTTCCTAATCTCGCCTTCGGGTTCCGTCTTTCGACGAGCATCTGCCTCAAGACGAGAGCAGGAGAAATCCCAACTCTATCAACAGTGTCCTTATTTCCCTCTACCCGCTCCCATTCTGATTCTCTAATTCTGCTGCTTCAGAATTTTCGATCTCGATATTAATCTTAGGGAGAGCCTTTTGGGCTCATCGGACACGCCCTAATCAAATGAGTGGATTGAATCCTATTTTCTTCGATGGTGGTCCCACTATTGCCCTCATCGCTCCCTATCTGCTGTTTCTGTGGGTCTCTCTGCCCGTGATTGCCTCTGTGTTTCCTGTGGGTCTCTCTGCCCATGATTGCTTCGTATTTTCGTTTGTCTCTAGTTTCTCGGATGCCTATCTCTCTCTCTAAACGATGTTGTTCCGCAAGGTCCTTAACGTCAGTGCCAAGCCGGCAAGGTTTTATGGCCAGTGCCCCAGGATCATTGTGGAGTTCTCTGTCTCTAGATCACTTGTAACGGGGATGTCCCACCTTCCGACTTGCACATCCCTAGCTTTCTTCCTAGCCCGTTGGCGAAGTGTTTAGGCAACTCGCCAAATTGACGAGGGCATAAACCCTCCCCAATTGAGTCCTTAGTCCTTCCCAACTTGTATCTCTTTGTGTGATTGCGTGAATGTTTATCTCTGTATGTGTGTCTGTCTAACGTTACCTAGCCAAGATTGACCTAAGTTGCAGCCTATCCTCTTATTTCTCCTCGTATGCCTAAATATGGAGAGTCTTAAGCGATCTAGTTTCATCTATTATCTTAATATTTCATATTCCATATGTGTGTGTGTGTTACTTCTCGACTGGTCACTAGCCCTAACTGACATGGAACGTAGCCTGCAGATTAAGAGAGCCCAGGCGCCTTTAGATTCTCCAAATCTTTCCCAAGCTCGTCTACTCCAGCAAAAACCACTGCCTGTAGAGTGTATTATTCGTTGTGTAATACTCGGTAATAGTATTTTGTGTAACACCTGGGTTCCCATTTTGAATTTCCACCCTCTACTAGATCGGATAAAACACCTCACTTGTTGTCAAGTATCCTAAATTTCACTTTTAAACTTAAAAAATGAAAAATTAAAAAAAAAAAAGGAATAAGTCTAACTTTCTCCTTTTCCATTCTCTGTTTCCAAAACTAGAATCTGTATTTCTCATTAGTTGAGTTCCCCTTTAATTGCGCTAAGTCTCTATTCCCCTCTTTTGTTCGAGTTCTCTTATTTATTCTAAGTTTCCATGCCAGTTTTCCATTCTCTCCTTTTCCACACTAGAATCTGTATTTCTCATTAGTTGAGTTCCCCTTTGGTTGCGCTAAGTCTCTATTACTTCACTCATGATTTAAAAACTTCACTTATGATTTAAAAACGCCTCATGCTGTAGTTGAGCCCTACCATACATTGTGCGCTCGTCTGCACTTTGCTGCAAAACTCAACACCGCATGAGGTGTTGACCAAAACAATTTTTTGACATTAGGTTCTATCCCGGTATTTAAGCTATTACTCAACCTGAAGTCCGGTCGCCTTCCCTTCCATGAGTCTTCAGTTTGAAATCCCTTAGTAATGTTATTTCCCTTAGATATGTGTGTGGTGTCTGCTTTATTTTACTGTGCTAAGTCTCCATTTCCCTCTTTTGTTCGAGTTCTCTCTAATTTATTATTCTTTTCCCATGCCCCTTTTCCATTCTCTCTGGTACTAAATTGCCTTTATCTCTCTATTTGCTAATACACGCTACTTTTATTTCCGTAACTGTCGTTATTCCTTGGGTCCTTAAGTTGTTAATAATTTCTATCACTTTATTTTAATTACGCTTCCTTATGGCCAAAAATTTAATATATGGACGATAGTATTTATTGACATGTAAATGTATTCAGTATAATTTGTGTTCCTAGCCAAATAATTGAGCTTGTTTTGAGTTCATATCTATGTGGAGAAATCTAACTTTAACATCCAGAAATAAACACATTACATTGTCATGGCTGAATTTACTGTTATCTAACATTCTAACTACAGTGCAATGCAATACTATACACTTAGTTTCCCTACATGTTGAGTGAAAATAGTTACGTCTTAAAAGTGTTGAAGTTCCCAAAAAAAATTTAAATAGTTTTTTTTTTTGTTTCCTTGATGAAGTCAAGATGGCGGTAAGTTCACATGTTCTTATTCCGAAAAAAAAAGGAACTACTATTTCCCATATCGCCCGTGTATAGCTAGGATGGGCCTACCACCTCGCTTCCCCTATCATTTCCTATGGTTATTATTATTATTATGGTGATTATTATTACTATTATTATTCACTTATTATTTGTATTATTAATATATGATTTTTACCCGAATTCCATATTGTTGATTATTATTATTGTTATTAGTTTTTTGATAATCTTTTTTTATTAAAACGTGTATCCCATGTATGGATAACCTCCTTTAGGCCTAACCAAGTAGTTATCCATGTCCACATTAGTTTCAATCCCTAACTCTCGATTTTTTTACGGAAAAGTCCTAATATGCCCAGGTGCTTGTCTACCATATCATATCAGATTACAAATCTAGATACAAAAATTCGTATCGTTCCTCAGTTAATCACCTCATGCCCTGTCTTGCCATTGAGGCATGGTTGTTTGTTTAAATCTAAAGTGTTTAAAATTATTTTGTTATTATCATCATTATTACTTATCCTAATTACCCCTGTTGTTACTTTATTATGAAATTATTCATAGTTTTGTTCGTGTTTATTACTAGAGTTGTTCTTTTTTTTAATCTTTTAATTTTGATTTATTTAATTTAATATAAGTCGCAGTGCGCATGCACGAGTTGCGGGAGTGGCTGTAATGGTTAATGTGGCCACCGGTAGATGGCTCTATAGTCGCCGTTACCAACTTTGGCACAAAGAAAATGGTCGTAAACCAACTTCCCATATCGTAACCTAACAAAATAATTTACATATTTAGTAAACTATAAATTAATTTTACGTACTCTACCTCTACATATGGTTAAGTAAGGTATCCATGATCGTGGTTTACGTAAATAAATATAACAAATATGTGACGATCGTTGCAAGTTGTTTAAAATAGTACAAAACGTGTTTACAAGTGTTTGGTGCATTAGTGGTATAAGTGTAGAATGTGTCCGCCATCTTGTTTGCTTCAAAATTAATTCCCCTCTGCCTGTGCGTAATCCTGAAAAATATACGATAAAAAAATTGCAATCTAATTCGATTTGTGGCGTGTAAAGCAACATATAATCCCTTGGGCTTATTTCCCGTGGTGATGCTTACAGAAATGATTCATGTTACGAGTATTTGTTAATGCCACGCCTTCCTGATAGACGAAAATGTATGTCATTCCACATAGAGAAAGTCATCATTTGAAAGATTGCCATGACACAAAAAAAAAATTAAATCAATTCCCTTACTACAATAACCACAAAATAAACTTCCTGTAATTCAAACACTATAACCCTACAAATATTCTGAGAGAAAAAAAAATACAGCATAACCTAGAAAAAAATAGCATCTGAGTGTAACTAAAATAAAACATCTCTATAAATTATAAATCCAAAAAAAAATCTGAAAATATAACTTTAAAAAAATCTGTATAAGTTATATATAAAAAAACCATCGACAATACCTAAAAAAAATCTGTATAAGTTATATATCCCAAAAAAATAACCACCAACAAAAAGTACACGATAGTGAAATAAAAAACCACATCCTAAAGCCAGTTAAATAATATCATAATGTTGCATTTTCTGGGCTGTCCTCTGTTTAAAAACAGACATAGTTTATTCGATAGTACCAATGTGATTTATATCTTCCCGATCTCTCTCATTAAAAAAAAACAACATATAGATTATTACCGTATACGAATTGAAAGTTAATTTTGGGGTCTAGGGTTCGTTTCCTTATCCGTGAGTATAATAGAATATTATGTTCACGAATATGCCGGCTGTCTGGCACCAGTTTGTTATAATGGAAATTTAACCCCAGTCATAACGTAGCGTAAAAAAAGAATCTTTATATTTTTAAGTGATCTTTGGCCCGAGCGGTTGGCCTTGGTTTTGGTGGGAGAACCTCACATATAAACACATTAAACAATGAAATAACATTATTAAATAATACAACACAAATAAAAGATTAGACAAAACATATAAGCAAGTGATTAAAGCCAGCTATAATCGCCATATTGAAATGCGCCGAAAAGACTAAAAAACTTGATAATACTCAGAGGGAGAACCAGTTAAAAATCAACTTTAGGTTATTATTCATTTTGCTTGACCCCTAGGTCTTCTTATAATAAAGCATATTCTTAATAATTAACGAAATTATTCTAAGTTATTTGACCATTTGGTCTTCCAAATTATTCTGAGTTATTTTACTTCGAGAAAATGACCATTTTTAAAAACATATTCTTTTAGAATGACAATAGTATTACAACGCATCTTACCCATGTAAAGGCTGCACTACTCCCTAGGAGGATCTTTCGGTCCTCCACACCGTTCTGCCTTTTCTCTCAAAAACCCAGCATTTTTATATAATTTTTACCTTTCTCTATCTTCCAAATTCGTGGAAACCCTATTTTCCTTACTCAACCTTTCATAATATTCCTAGCTCTCAGGGCCAAGTTGTATAAGATGTTTTCCCCCATATAATGTGTTAGTCAAAAGAGCAAAGTTGTTTACTGGATTATATAAGCTTTCGTAAGTGTGTCCTCATAGTTTGAAAAATATATTGATGTGAAATCACTTCTAGTCTAAGATATTCTATTTTATTACAATTTTACCCTCGTTTTTTATTTATAAAACCCTTGAATGAACGTTGAGCGTGACTTCAATCCGCCTATTAAAGGTGATTATGTATTCCCTATCTTCTGGTATAATAAACAAGTATATTGTGTATATGTTTTATCGGTTTTTTATAATATTTTATTATTATGGCGGTTAGGCCCTACCATGATCGCAATAATCTTCTTTCCTACCTTAAAGTAAGATTCCATGTTTCTCATCCATATAGTATAACTGGTAGAAGAACAATTTTATATATTTTTAGTTTAACATTTTTTTAAAGGAGTTGGGACGACAAGAGTCCCTGTAAAGGATAATAGCACGCATTTCCAGAATTAAGCCTATGTTTAATTTCCTACTGCATCTCATTCCTATTTGTGATTATTGTTCCTAGATATTTGAATTCAGCCATTTCATCAAAATTTTCCTCATTTGTTATTAGCTGTCCATTTCCATTATATAATGTATTTTTATGTGTGACCATATATTTAGTTTTATTGATATTTACTTCCAGTCCCAATTTCTTAGTGTCACTCAATAGTGTGTGCATGTTGGCCTTTAGTATGTCCTCACTATCGCCCAATTGAACTACATCATCAGCATACACTAACACTTTATTAATACCAGTGAGTTGTAGGCCTTCTTCATCCTCTAAAGATTTAATGGCATGCTCTAGTACAAAATTAAATAGTAGAGGAGATAGTGCAACTCCTTGCTTCAACTCATTCTGGATTTCAAATGTATCCAAAAACTGTTAGTGTAGACATACCCTACTCTTTGTGCCATTTAGACACATTCGTATAAGTCTAACTAACTTTTTAGGAATTCCGAACTCCAGCAGGATACTATATAACTTCTCCCTCTTAATTGAATTGTATGGCTTTTTGAAGTCTACATGCAGTTGATACACAGTACCATTATATTCCCATTTCTTTTCTAAAATCTGTCTTATACTAAATATCTGATCTGTTGTAGACCTGTTTCTTCTAAATGCACATTGATGATCTCTCCTAGAATATCATGAATATTGGAAGTAAGTCTGCTTAATAATATATTTGTTAGAATTTTGTACGAAGTTGAAAGTAATGAGATGCCTCTGTAGTTGTTGCAATCAGTTTTATCTCCTTTCGTATAGATTGGTACAATAATCAATGTGAATATATTGAATTTTCTTGCAAACCATTTAGCCAAATTATAACAAGGCAATCCAATATTGTTGTCTCATTTATTTCCTTCTTTATGTATTTTTGGAATACCATACAATTTTGAATTTTATGGGTTTGATACTTTAAGTTTGTATTTATCTTGTTTCTTGATAGAATGTTTAATATATTTAAAGGTATTATCCAATGAGTTTATTGGTTTAAGGAGGGGATTATACTTTATTCCATCATATTCATTTCGAAAGCAGATAAAATGAATAAAATAGTTATTTTGGATCATATGTTTATTTAAACAGAATGAACCATCTTTTAGGGCTGCATGCAAATACATTAGTCTCTACTCAAATTACTTCCAATCACTGGTGAGCTGACTTTCCGTGAGCAAGTGCAAAGATCGAATTAGCTACCCACTAATTGGTCATGCATAAAAGTCGTCATTTTCGTAATATTGGCAAGAAATCACCCAGAAATCTCAGTGATAAAACCATTTCTGTTATTTTCATCTGCTAGAGGAACGCATTTACACTTGCGTCCCGCAAATAATACCATATACAATGATGTCTGCGTCGCGCAATATATAATGCCGATTCTCCTGTTCTTCCAGTTGAATTCTTTGGTAGACTCTATCAAATTCTTCTTCTCCGCATATACCGAAAACATGATCGAAGTCTTCAAGGTCCGACATCTTGGATAAAGCAGCAAGGTTTCAAACTACATCGGTTCCCATCGGATTGCTCACAATTCGTTTCTCTGCTAAGTCACCTCGTCAGGTAGCTTAGGAATTTCAACAATTATTATTGCATGAACAAATTTTTGATTATGCAAAAACGTATTTGGATGCAACTTTCTCAGCAGAGTACAGGCAGAGAACGACTTTTACGGTCTAATGCGTTCATAGATTCGAGCCTTAAAGTCAAATGAATACGAAGAAATAAAGTCCTCTCCCTAAATCAATAAAATCATTGGATAATATGTTAGAACATTAAACATACTGTCAAAAAACAAGATAAATACAAACTTAAAGTTTCAAAACATAATTTGTGTATGTGTTAACTCTATAGCAGCCATTATTTTTTTTCAGAACTCAAATGGGATATAACAATCAAATAAGATATGTGTGTTTTATTTTTAGGAAGTAATATTTTGAGGTTCTTTTAATTATATCATTTTGAGTCTTTATCTTACCTCAATATTAATGTTGATTTGTTCTTGAACATGTATCCTAATCATCCTCAGCATCTTGCCCAGACTGGCTGGATTTATGTTGAAAACCCTGGATGTCGATGTCAGCTCCCTCCTGTGGTTGGCCAAGAAACCTCCAAACGAGGTCATGTTCCATCGGTATTTTGAAATTTATAACTCTGTTTTTGTTCTTCTGAATATAGATTTTTTTCCCAAATAGTCAGCTCTTTTGTATTTTCTAACTGTTTTAATAATTAAATGTTCGAATTTATGTTATGTTTTTCAGACCAAACATGAATAGCAACTGCAAATTTTTCTATTTCCCCATTTTTAATATTTCTTATGTGTTCTTTGGTTTTAATTTGTAGGTTTGTTTTTGTTTTTCCTATATACAGGGTGGACCGCTCGAATGGACCTAATTTCAATTGCTTGTTACTGGCAAACGGTTGAAGATAGAAACTTAAAACAACGTTCATATTACAGAAAAACTCACCAAGTTTTGATATCCAGATCACCACATCTCTATATGAGCCCCAGCAGTCACTGTGACGATATCAAAGCGATGAACAATTTCTTGCCAAGTACGTTGGAGTATGTCTTCTGGAATGTTCTCAATAGCCTCTATGATGCGCTCACGAAGATCACGAAGGTCTTTGACTGGGGTGGTGTAAACTTTATCTTTGACATAGCCCCAGAGAAAGAAATCCAGTGATGTTAAATCGGGAGATCTCGGGGGCCACGCGATTGGTCCTCCTCTACCAATCCAACGGCCAGGGAAAATGTTGTCCAAAGTCGTACGAACTTCATTGGACCAGTGGGGAGGAGCACCATCTTGCTGGAAAACGATGTTAGGCTGCAGTTGTTCAATTTGTGGAAAGAAGAACTGCTCCAGCATGTCAAGATATGTGGTACCACGAACAGTTTTCTCGGCGAAGAAAAACGGTCCAATGACCTTATTATGTGACAAACTGCACCAAACATTCATCTTCGGACTATCACGAACATGCTCTTGAATAGCGTGAGGATTCTCCGATCCCCAGATCCGCACATTATGCCGGTTTACCTTGCCTGACAAATGGAAAGTGGCTTCGTCCGAGAAGAAAATCTTGGTCATGAAGTCAGGATCAGCGCCGAGACGGTCCAGCATCGTAGTGGCGAATTCCACTCGTTTCGGCATGTCATTCGGCTCCAGACTTGCACTAACTGCACTTTATATGCGTGCAGTTTGAGGCGTTTGTGGACAATCCGTTGTAATGTCGATTTTGGTATTTGAAGTTCCCGCGAAGCTCTCTTAATGACTTCCGGGGGCTTCGCTCAAATGCGGCTTGAACATTTGCTACCATTTCATCGGATGCTCTGCGACCACCACCATGCTTCTTCAACACAGATCCTGTAGCTAATAATGTATCACGCCACTTCTTTATGCTTCTAGCAGTTGGAGCATCACGGTTAAACACACGCCGGAACTCCCTTTGAACTCTAATGATTGATTTAAACTCCGCATACCACAAAACAGCTTGCGCTTTCATCTGCGGAGTCGCCATTTTCACAAACAATTAAATCTAAGAACGAGAAACGTATCTTTGTGCCATCTACCGACAGGATTCGAAACTTGGTGAGTTTTTCTGTACTATGAACGTTGTTTTAAGTTTCTATCTTCAACCGTTTGCCAGTAACAAGCAATTGAAATTAGGTCCATTCGAGCGGTCCACCCTGTATATCTTTTCACAACCCATACATTCAATTTGATATATTCCTGATTTTTTATTTTTATCGGTTTTTTCATTTTTGTTAGTTTTTATTAGTTTATTTAAACTGTGGTTATTATTCAGTGCTAATTTAATATTAAACTTCTCAAATATCTTTTGGAATTTATTGTGTGCCCAAGGGTGATTTGTGAATTTCCTGTATTTTTTCATAGGTGGTTTTCTTTTTCAAGAATAATAGAAACATGTTCAAGAACAAATCAACATTAATATTGAGGTAAGATAAACCAGACTCAAAATAATATAAAAAAATATAAGAAATATATGTTTGAGTTTTGTAGCCGGCAAAATTTCACCATTAGGATTGAGGATTAACCTGAAGCAGAAATGAAAAAAAAAAGTTCTATAGGTCACAATTTTTGTTTTTCTGCAAAAAAAAAAAAATATATATATATATATATATATATATAATGGGGAATATAATACATATATAAGAAAGATAAATGTTTGAATTGGATTCGCCTGGTGGTGTAATGGATATCACACTGAGGTACAGACTCAGAGATCCAGGTTCGAATCCCGTCCAGGCATTTATTTTTCTTATACCATATATATATATATAAATACAGGTGTTGCAAAAAAAACACCAACGCTGGAGGTGAGTTAGTATATTGAGATATGCCAATAATTTTTTAATAAGTTACCAGTGTCCGGAAATGATGCGTTTTCACACTATGACTAGTTAATTATGTCTCAAGATCAGTGTTAGTTCGAAGGATTTGAAGACTCATTACTAACATAGGGTCAACATGCACACAAATTGAGCTCTATACCACACATTTGTGATGGAAATTTTACTGACATTACTTGCAGAAGTGCCGTTGTGACTTTGCAACGGAATGTGACTGCAACACGAGGAGCTCCAGCTTACTTCGATACCAATATGAGGAGACATTTGGATACCACATATCCAGATCGATGGATTGGCAGAGAGGGACCAGTCCCATGGCCTCTGAGATTACCTGATCTTAACCCTCATGACTACTTTTTGTGGGGGGGGGGCAACATGAAATAGTGTGGATTCCAGTAGATTCACATATGGATCTTATAGCCCAAATCCATGCTGCTGCAGAAATAATTCAAACGAGTATTTGAACATGTGCTTCAATCACTACACCGCCGATGTACGCTCTGCAATGAGATGGGAGGTGAATATTTTGAAAACTTGATGTGACTGTGACAGTATTGTCAAGTATTGAGTCTTGAAAACCAACTGATGGAACTCTTGGGAAGTTAGCTTACTAATAATGTGACATTTCCGGACATTGGTACCTTATTAAAAAATTATCACGATATCACAATATACTACTTCACCTCCATTGTCGGTGTTTTTTTTGCAACACCCTGTGTGTGTGTGTGTGTGTGTGTGTATATATATACACACAATAAAACCTGTCTATGAAGGAACATGACGGTTCCTTAAATATATTTCCGTCTTGGCAGTTTTCCTTCTTATAAAGGCTTCCCAAATTACAAGCTTGAATTTTCTCACGCAGTGTAAGGGTTTTACATGCATGCTTTAAAGACATAATGTATTGAACTGAAATACAGACAAAATAGTGTATGTAATACAGCACAGTTTACATGGCAATACAAAACAACTTTATTACACAAAAACAAGAAGGAACTCAACTACAGGAGGTTACATAAGCAGGCAAGGAAAAGCAAGGGATTCCCCGCTGTCACACACAAGCAAGCATATCCCCGCAACACAATAGAAACACAAGAGAGTAAAACGATATAATGCAGAAAGCGTCATATGCAGAATTTTCACATGTGGTCATTAATACTGTAATTAGAACGTACTTAAGAATAATTTTCCGTCTTACTGAGATAAATGTTAACTATTGGTACTTTAAAAACCATTCCGTTTTCATGTTATGAAGGTTTCTGGCTTATACAGGACGATTCTACATATAAAATCATACCGTTCTGGAGATTTTTTTCCTTCTCTACAGGTTTCCTTCTTATAAAGGTTTCGGCTAAGACAGGTTTCACTGTGTATATATATATATATACTCCATTGAAATAAATTAAGAAATATATTCTCTAAAAATCAGGAAAATCAAACCTTTTAAAATTTAAAAATTGTAGGTAGTGACTGGCATTTTCTTTAAAGAAACTTTGTATGTAATATTTGAAAATATAAATGAGATTGAATCAATTAATCAGGAAAATTGATCTATTATGAGTGGGGATTAACCCGAAAGCTGAAATTTTACTGGGCACTTAAAAGTACAGGCCATAATTTTGTTTTCTTTCTACAAAACTGTATACATATGAGTCAATTAACAGAAGGAAAGTATATGCCATATACCAAGAAAATCAGATCATAAATTTAACTAACTGAAATATTTTGTTAGTTTATGCATTACATGCTTGAGGGACTTTTTATTTCTCATCCCTACATTTTGGACCATGTCTTATGAAGTATTCTGTATAAAGTGTATGCGAGAATATGTTAATTAATCTAAGTAATGTGGTTCTTAATTTAGTTGGCTGGTTGTTTTGATGATGTGAAGAGTGAACCTGGACCGTCTACTATTTACAATACGCCAGTTAAAAGGGGCAGGAGAGAAGGACAATACGATTTACAAAGTCAGACCAAAAGTACTATCTATAGTGTATATAGTTTTCTTAAAGACCTAGCAGAACACCCTGAGAAAATTGCTTCCACCGATTTTAGAAAAGCTCAAGAACTCACAGCAAAAATGTGTGGTGTTTCTATACGAACTGTACAGAGAGTTTGTCAAGAAGCTCGAAAATCTGAGGAACCTCCTCAGAAATTTTCTTCTTCTAGGAAGGCAATCAAACGAAAGTGTCAGGTAACAGAATTAAACGACCTCAATAAAGATGTGCTACGTCGTACAATATTAGAATCTTATGACAAAGGTGAATACCCTTCAACATCCAAGATACGGAAAGTTATGGCAGAAAAAAATTGGATTTGAAGGATCACAATCTTCTGTGTCACGAATATTAAAAAATTTGGGATTCAAGTACAGGAAATGCAAGAGTGGAAGAAAGTTCTTAGTGGAGAGAAGAGACATTGCTGTGGCAAGGGCTGATTTCCTTAGGAGAATGCACAATATCCGATCATCTGGTGACATCAGGCCAATATATTATTTGGATGAGACATGGGTCAGTAAAAATCATAGTTTGAAACATTTATGGCACGACTCTAAGTCGTCAGGTGGAATAAAGATACCTTTTGAAAAAGGAGGAATACTTATTGTCTGTCATGCAGGTTCAGACAGAACTGGATTCGTTCCTGGAAGTAAATTGATATTTGAAGTTAAAAGCAACGTTTCTGATTACCTTAATAAAATGAATTCAGAACTGTTCAAGGACTGGTTTGTGAATGATTTCTTAAATTATTTAAAAGAAAAATCAATAATAGTAATGGATAATGCAAGTTATCATTCAGTTGAGTTAAATAAGATTCCCTCGAGAAACACAAGTAAAGCTGATATAATATCTTGGCTCCTCCGCAATAACGTACCTACAGATCCATCATGCACTGTGGTACAATTACTTAAACTTGTTGAACCATTTAAACGTACATATAAAGAATATGAAATAAATTTCATAGCAAGAGATCGTGGTCATGAGGTGATCAGACTTCCTCCATATCAGTGCCAGTACAGCCCTATGGAGCACATATGGGCTCAAGTAAAACATTATGTTGCAGAAAAAAATAACACTTTCATACTGTCAGATGTGAAACGATTAATGAATGAAGCTATTGACGGAATAACTATTGATGACTGGAAGAAGTGTGTACAGATAGCAGTGAAACTACAGGAAGAAGATTATGTAAAGGAATGTAGCAGAGATGATAAGATTGAACGCATTACTACAAATCTTAGGGATAGTGATTGTGAAAGTTCTGTAACTGAAGATGATGAGGAAGAGGATGATGAATAGAAGAGAAAATAATTATGCTTCAAGATCTAATGTAATCATGTAAGTACCAAAACAAGCAAATATGCAAATTGTAACACAAACAACTATATCTGTTTTCAATGTTTATTATTCTTTTTTAACTGTACTTTTTTAATAATTAAAACATTTTGTCTGTTCATTCTTACCTCTTAGAGTGGTTTTTGTCGAACCTGTTTCAGAGCTTCTTAGCCCCATCGTCAGCGATTACAGACTGTAATCGCTGATGATGGGACTAAGAAGCTCTGAAACATGTTCGACAAAAACAATAATTGCTGACAATGGGGCTAAGAAGCTCTGAAACATATTCGACAAAAACAACTCAGAGGTTTTTGTCGAACCTGTTTCAGAGCTTCTTAGCCCCATCGTCAGCGATTACAGACTGTAATCGCTGACAATGGGGCTAAGAAGCTCTGAATCATGTTCAACAAAAACAATTCTAAGAGATAAGAATGAACAGAGAAAATGTTTTAATTATTAAACAAACCTCTTAATGTTACTTCCTATTGTATTTTAAAATATACTTTTTTAGTTAGTAAAGCTTATATCTTAGATTCAAATCCCAGTTTATGTATAAATTTTTCTCTTAAATTATTAATTTATCCTCTAATGTATGTGACATAAAAAAGTTTGTTGCATAATAGGGGTTGGCTGAAGTTTCCAACATGGGACATGACTTTTTAAAACAACTCTTGCAACTTCTGTCAAATTTTTATTTTATGGTTTCATTTTTAAAAACATTTGACTTTTAAAATTCCTCTCACTACTTTCTGTCAAATTTTACTCTTATGGTTTCATTTTAAAATCATTTAGCACCATTTCAAACATATTTGAAACATTTTTTAGTGGCTATTTAAATATATGTTATTTACATTATTCAACTCGGTACATATCTCCGTCTTGTGGCAATCATGTTGGTTTTCATCTGTATTTTTAGTTCCAATGCAGCCAACATATACTTCCAAATTTCATCTTCTTATAATATATTCAACATACAGATATAATTTACTATGTACTAATTAACTATTTACACTAAATGCACTTACCAAACTAAAACCACACGAAGGAACTAAACTGCATGATAAACTTCATGAATATCTTCTATTATTTCTTTAAAAGGGTCTGCTGATCTATTTTTGCTTAGTGTGATCCAACTTGTTCCTAGGAAAAAAATCGGGGTGTGGCTGTGTTGTGGACATGGCCTTGTGTTTTAGGTGAATATGTGTAAGTAATGGGTAATATTTTCTTTGAGCATTAGGAAAATGTTTGAACCAAAGAGAGATGAACAGACAGGTAAGTAGAGAAGACTACATAACAGTGAACTACGTGGTCTTTATAGGAAGCCAAGTATAATAAGAACAGTTAAGTCTCGTAGAAAGAACAGTTAAGTCTCGTAGACTGCAATGGTCAGGACATGTGGAATGAATGGGGAATGAAAGACATGCATGGAGGCTTCTTGTAGGAAAACCAGTTGATAGACCAAGAATGAGGTGGGAGAAACACAATATCCATGATTTGAGGGAAATAGATTATACAGGGGATGATTGGAAAACATTAGCTTAAGATAGGGATGTATGGAGAGCTTATGTCCATGTGGCCATGAACCTACGAGTTTGTTAGTGCCAGTGAGTTAGTTAGTTAATTAGTTAGTTATGTGTGTGTGTGTCATAATCATTTTTGAACACTAAGAAGTGCTTCGGATTTCCATGATTTATTTGTGATGGCAACATTTTCCTTTCATCGAGTTCAAGAAAGGAATCAAGTAAACAAATAATTACTGTGTATAACTTTATTACTGATAGGTCTGTGATATGAAAAGTATACACTAAATTTATACTAAATTTGATATATTTATACTAAAATTTGTTAAGAAGCAATTACATCATCCACTTGCATAGGCTCGGTCGCCCCAGCTGCAGATATATGGGCACCATTATTGTTCTGCTCAGACACCTTCATTCTTTTATGTTCCCAACATCATGGTGTTTTATGGGTACCACTGGATTGCTCTTGAGAAGCCCTTTCCAACTGTATACGATCTGTATACTTTGATATGACATTTTGACAAGTATAGGCCAACATTGCATTATTTATTTTAAGTTTTAACTTTAACACCATACATATTCACTATATCTATTTGACACTAATGTTTTATATATGCAATCAATAGATATAGATGAGAGCTGACAATTGAAACTCAAACGAACATTGTAACTTCTCCAGGTCAAAATATATACTAAACAAAAATTATGTGATACAGTGAAACAGCCTCAAAATTTTGTCACATCCCTCTCTGCTGCAAGCATTGTGTCACAGTTCACACTCAGCATAACAAATTCTTTGATATCTATCAAGTGGTATAATTAAATTTTGGATGTAGATGACAGATATGTAGCTGCAACAACACCAAACTGTATCCCCATTTTGTTATCAGTTTTCTGAATTGTCTCCCACTATGGACACAAATTTAAAGACGTATTCACTTCAAAATCTAGTTATAATGAATATTTGTATTTTGGGTAGCTTTTTAAGTTTAAGACTCAATGTTGGACATTTCTCCTGTGGTCGGCAACAAGCATTGTATATTTTGGCTGCATTGCATAATTCTAAATTCCAACCACTTTCTATCTGCCGGTGCATATGCATGATGCCTACTTTGGATTTTAAATAACTTTTGTGCCCGATGTTGAAAATGTTATCCAAAGAGTTAAGTCCAAAATTCTACTTTTGTGAAAAATAAGACATATGGACAGTTGTTCACGATTCCTGGGGATAAGTTTGCATCACTAACCTGCTTATGAAAACCCGTGTCTCCACCAGCGGTTGTGTTCGATCCTCCTTGCAGGCTTTCCATAGACCTTGAATAGAGCGTGGTCTCCTAGTCCCAAGCGCTCTTTTTAGGAGATTAAACACACAAAAATCCATGGGCGCAGCATCAGGGGACTTGACAGGTATTTCACTGAAGGGCACTGCATGTATTCCAGTTGTCTGCTCCATTGTCTCCATGAACCAGCATGTAGCAGCAGAGGTGTGTCTTGAAGCTTTATCCTGATGGATCCAGACGCTGTTCACTTCTCTACCATAGAGGGAAGGTATCTAAAGAGGTATAAATTAGTGCCAGGGCATTACTTTGGTAGTAGGCAGAGTTAACTTTAGCCTTTTTTTCTACTCTGTGGATGATTAACTTGCCATTGTAGCAAAATCCTGCGATTATCATGAAGCCGCATGAAAAACTTTCCTTGCAGTCGGTATACCACTTTTATATATTTTTTTTTCACCTCTTGGACGATAAAAAAATTGCTTGTGGCTTATTTGTATCATTAAGGTATACATATGCCTCATCTAAAATCACTATAAACTTCCATTTGTCGCCTGCAAGATGGCATTCATAGAGAGCTTTCTACTGTTGGTATGCCTTTCTGCAATGTGTCTCGGTAGAAGCTTGTGAACCCAGCTTTTATGTCGCTTTTCTAAGTTAAAATTTTTGTTTATTATGTTGTTTACGGTTGCTAGAGAGATGCCCAACTTCACTGCTTTTGCTCGTTGGGTTGCTGGATTGTTTCCTGTTACAAGGGCTTTAACCTTCCTGACAACCTCAGGGGTGCGGTTTGTAGCAGGCTTAGAGTGTGGTTGTTTTTTCCCCTTAGTTTTACCTTTTTGTTAAGAACTGAGTAAATCCCATTCCTTGATATATTGAAACCATGCTTCATGTACATTTCAATGATAGCACTATAGCTGTAATTAGCGTCAGAAAAGGCTGTTACATATCCCTGCCAGAAAGGATCGATTTTTCCTTGAAATACTAACAGGCAAACCAGATCCGAACACTGTGGCAGGTAGCACTCAACTGAATGAACATGTGCTGTTGTGGGCAACATCTCTGCGTAAATAGTAGTGATGTCATCACCTTTCGAACTTGTCCATAGGAATCGTGAACAACCCTCCGTACTCATCATGATAACTCATTTAACCCCATTTGGAATTTAATATTCTTTACACAGCAGACACAGATATATACACATAACAACAGATCACAGATTATAAACTACATAGACTCTTTTTCATAAGTAATACCACAAATGATTTCCAATTTATTTAGAGGATTTGGAAATCAAGAGTGGCATTTGTTAGGACTATTTAACGAATAAAATTAAGCTGTTTACTCACAAATCATTATTTAAATACAGTTATTTTAAAATATTTTATAAATCTAATGTAAATGACTATGTTTGAAAAAAAAAATTAGAAATGTTTGATTATATTTCATTTGTTCATCACTGCAATTTGATCATATTATTTATCGCCAAATAGGATCACAATATTGTAAGAATGCACTCTAGTGGAGAAAAAATGAAACACATCAAACTGTATTATAACCAACATTATAGGTTATTAATTCATTTCTTTTGAAAACAACTCAGTAAAATCAGTATTTAAAAACACAATTATTAAACACACAATTGAAGCCATGACTTTCTTAAGTGCACAAATCCAGTCAAGCATGTTTTGAGAAAATCAATAAAAACTTAATAACTTTTGAAAATGGTGTGCTAACATTTTGATTTTTATAATACACAAACTTTGACGTATTGTGTTTGTTATAATTATTCAGAAATTAAGTTACCTATAGTATTTTGTTCTAATTTCATTAATGAATTTGTTGAACTTGTGCTGTTATGAAACTCATTAGCCTGTACGATTAGATTGAGATGATTATAATATAAAATGGATAGGGGAATCAAATCTTTTAAGGTGCTAGAAATAATGACAATTGATACTACTAATATGTGAACATTTATCTACGTTTTATTTATAATATATTAAGAAAAAACAGACATTACTCTAATTCACTTATTCTAATCTGAATCCCACACCTCACTTCCTGATTCATAAGCATTAGGAATCTGCTCTTTTCCATATTTATCACACACTGATTGAAAATACGGTTGCTTTTCTGGAAGAACTGATGCAAGATATTTGGAAATGTCCTTGGCTTTTGCAGATTTCAGAGAAAGTTCTTTATCATAAGCTTTCTTCAGTGCGGTTTCAGTAAACTTTGAATTTCCTTTCATTATGAACGTTTCTGTCATTAAACCACTTGTATTCAATAATCTTATATGTAGTCACTTTCCACTTGTCTTGTTTTTTTAGCCACTGCAATAGGTTCCTTAACCTTGCTGAACACCATCTTATAGTCCTTGATCACGGGTTGTTGGACATCACATACTTTAATATTTTTGGAGGAATTCCTTATTATTTCTATCCAGTCCTCAGCAGTGTATATGACATCTTGCTTTCGTTTAAGCAGCTCAATTTGAGCGAAATCCCTGTGGCATGCCATATATGAATGCCCTTTAGTCGGGTAAACATGACGAATGTAGTCAAATCTACCCAATTCTGTCAAATGATTAAGATATTTAATCAGTGTGTTGTTTCTATTCTGTGCTGTACAAGCATCAGTAAATATGTACAGGTTTCTAATTTTCATGTCCATGTTGTCAATGTAATGACGTAGAAAAGATATCACTTCATTTGGACCTTTTTTCCTGGTCAATTCTGTGTAGGGATATATGTTACAGACACCAGTAAAGAATGAATGTATCCCAAAAATAAACAGCCAGAGCTGCCTCGCATAAAACATTTCTGTTATTGGTATGTAGGGTTTTGCATATAATCAAAAGCTATTGCTTCTAAGAGGCCATGTTCGCTTCCTCCCTCCTTCACTAAATGTTCACTTTGTGCTGTTATGATGCGCTGTCATGCTGCACGTACAATGCCTGTCTGAGTTTCATAACAACACAAGTTCCTGGACTTGTGTAGGAATGAAACTCACCAAATCAATAGCAAGTGGAAAAATCCTAAACTTATATTGTTTTGAATGTCATTCGATAGAGCTCAGTGAGACAAATGCAACGATATATATATATATATAACTCATATAGTGCCAAAAAGTGGACTTGTGCACTTATGAAAGTCATGGCTTCAATTATCAAATGTGTGGGTCGAAGGAATCTGCTCAGTATTTGCTATATTCAACGTATTTGCTAGAGAGTCATTCACTGCAAAATAATGCTCTGATCTGTTCAGAGGAGCTTGCTTTATCTTGGTAATCAAAATTTGATAATTCTAGAGATGAAACACGACTGTGATTGGTTGTAAAACAAAATTCATTGAAATGTGATTGGTCATTGACTACCATTTGGGGATGAGTTGAATAGTCATTATAAACTTATTTAGCAAAGACGCGCAGCATGACATGTTCATTAACCCATAAGTTGGCCTCTGGTTTCTCAGTAATGCTTCATTGTAGTTTCGCTTGCAGAAATGGACATTCCATCAGGAGATCCTTGTCCATTTTCAACTCAGGTTGGTGTAATCAGTACAGGTATTTTAACAGACAGTCATGTCGAGTGCTTAACCTAAATTCTGCTGCTGTTTCACTCCTCAGCCAATGGTATATTACTGTTTGTATGTATTTATATTTTATCTATTGTTTTCTTTTTGATTATCATAATTTCATGTAGTCTTGAATTCATTCTTGATTATTGATTTGTCTGTATGAAAAGATATTTCCTGATGGATCGTATACAGTATCATATTCAGTTCTTTGCAAGGACATCAGTGTGTTATTTCCTGTTGCCCCAATGACCTGGCAGCCATTGAAGAAATATTTATTTGTTTATCCATTTCAGTAAGTTGTATAGTTCCCTGGATTCATGAAATTTGGTTGGAACCCCTATTTGTAATGGAATGAATTGCTGAGCGTGTCACTCCTTTGGAGAATATGAATTATTGACAAATCAATTTGGCTATTGCTATTTTCATGGCTTTTATTACCTCATCAACATATTTTTTCAATTAAATGGCTGGATAAGCTGAGCTGAGAGAGAACAATTACTAATTGCTTCCTTGTTCCGCCTTTCATTATTATCCAGTTCAGACTTAGCAACACGCCTTTACACAATTCACCCCTTCTGCTTAAAAATAATATTTAAGGTTATGTTTTAGGATGGCATTGTGTGGAAAGAGCTTTTTTTTTTCTTTGTGCTGTCAAAATCCCATATAGTTGCTGAATAATATTTTCTCGTGCCTTAAAATGAGAGTCCATGTTTTGCTTCCATATAATGTAATTGGAAGAATGGCGGTTTTATATGTATTTAGTTCAACATTCTCTCAAAAAATGTTAAGAAAAACTGTATAAAACTATTATTCTTTCATTAATATTATTTTATTATTATTATTATTATTATTATTATTATTATTATTATTTGTTGAGTACCACCAGGTTCTCTTTTATGTAATTTCTGTGTTTCTCCTCTGACGTTGGCAGAATTGTAACCCTTTCTTAGGTGGGCCATGGAAGGCGCAGTTACGTTACTCCAATGATATGATGTGTGATATATCATAATGAAGTGCCCGGAGAGACTTAACCTAAATTCCAGACCATGGGCAACTACAGGAATAATTTGTTTATAGGAAAAATATGGCAATGAGAAATATGAATAATCTTGTTAGGAGGATCTATAGTAATACAAAAGCTAAAGTAAAAATACAGGATAGTTTAACAGAGGAATTCACAGTGAATAAAGGCCTTAAGCAGGGATGCAGTTTGTCACCAATTCTTTTTAACATTTATTTAGACCAGGCTCTTAACTTAAGGTATAAAAAGTTCTGAAATGGGTATTCCTATAGGAGGAAAAGTACTGCATCCATTGTTGTTTGCAGATGATCAAATAATTTTTGCAGGGGATGAAGATGATATGAAATATATGATAAATAAACTAATGGAAGATTATAAAAAATGGGGACTGAATATAAATTTACAGAAAACAGAATATATGTGTTTGGGAAAGGATGTGGATGACCTCATACTTGAAACAGGGAAAATAAAAAAAGTGAATTTTTTAAATATCTTGGATCAATAATTACAAGTTTAGGTACCTGTGAGAGAGATGTACAGACTAAAATTGCAATGGCAAAAAATGCAACTAAGACATTACATGGAATAATTTGGAACAAAAATATTACAAACGAAACTAGAATGAAAATTTATAAGAGCATCCATCCATAGTAATTCTGCCCAAGGGCAGGTCCTTCACTATGCTATGCTTGCAGCTTTACTAGGGAATTGTAGCTGTGGTAGCTTCCTGTTGCTTTCCACACCGGTGAAGGATGATGATGATGATGATGATGATGATGATAATGATAAGGATGATGATGGCCATATGATTTCGGGGACCGTTTGGGCCTTAAAGTTTTCCTAACATTTGTCTTACAGGTGAGGAAAACCCCTGATAAAAACCACACCCAGAAAAACTGCCCCAACCAGGGATCGAACCCAGGCCCGCTGGGTGACAAGGCAGCATGCTACCTCGAGACCACAATGGTGGACTATAAGAGCATAATACAGAATATTTTGTCATAATAATAATAATAATAATAGCTTTATTTTACCTGGCAGAGTTAAGGCCTTAAGGCCTTGTCTACCACTCAACCAGGTTTAAAAAAAATACAAACAAAAAATAGTCTTAAATCTAAATTACAATATATATCTATAAATATAAACGATTACAAGTTATGAATACAATACAATTAATATTTATAATGTATTTTGATTTACTCTAAATTTAACGAATTAAATATATATGTACAATATATATAAAAAAACAGGAAAAGATTAATGACATAGTACAAAATTAAATAAATAGAGAAAAATTAATTATTAGGCAACAGGTAACTGTATAAGCGTGACTTAAAGGTACCAAGTGTGCGGCAACCCCTGATATCTTGAGGAAGGAGATTCCAGGAGCGGGCAGAGGCTACTGTGAAGGAAGTAGAATAGGAGGAAGTGCTATGAAGAGGAATTGTTAGCAGACTGCTATCTTGTGATCTAGTGTCAATATTGTGGTAAGAGGATAACTTCTCAAATCTAGACGCCAGGTAAGTAGGAATGTAGGAATTCAGAAGCTTGAAAAGTAGTGAAAGAAAGTGCAATTTACGTCTGTCAGTAAGACGGAGCCAAGAGAGGTTATTAAAGTGTTCGGAAATATGGTCATAACGGCGGATATTGAAAATGAATCGAACGCAAGCATTATGAACACGCTGCAGTCTCTGCGACAAGTCATAGTTTAGATCATTATATATAATGTCACAATAATCGAAGTGTGGTAACACAAGATTCTGCACAAGGATTTGTTTTAACGAAACTGGGAGAAAATTCTTTAAACGTCTAAGATAATGTAAGATGGAGAAAGTCTTTTTACATATGTGTTTCACTTGTGTTTGCCAGGTTAGATTTGCGTCTAGATATAGTCCAAGATCTATTACTGAAGAAGAATAAGGGATAATTATATTATTTATAGTAATGTTTAGTAGTGTAGATATGTCAAAGGTTGTAAGCAGTCTTTGTTGTCCCATTAGAATTACTTGTGACTTGTTAGGATTTAGATTTAGACCGATACTTGAAGACCAGTTAAAGATGGATATGAGATCGTCATTCATTTTTGTCAAGCTGTTATAGAGAGAATGAGGAGGTGAATGTAGGTAAATTTGGAGATCATCAGCGTAGAGGTGATAACGGCAGTGCTTTAGTACAGTTGGCAAGTCATTTATGTAGATTGAGAAAAGAAGAGGTCCGAGAACACTGCCCTGGGGGACTCCAGCCGGCACGTTGCGCCAAGTCGAAGATCTAGAGTTTAATGAAACGTATTGTTGACGACCGTGCAGGTATGAGTCGAACCAGGATACAGCGCTGTCAGACAAGTGTAGGTGCTTGAGCTTTATCATAAGTAAGTCGTGGTCTACTGTGTCAAAAGCTTTGCTGAAGTCAAGTAAGGTTAAAGGAGTCAATTGACGTCTGTCCACGGCTTCACGAATATCTTCAGTAATTTTTAGCAAAGCTGTGGTTGTGCTATGACCATATCTAAAGCCGGATTGATAAGGATCAAGGAGGTGATTTTCTTGGAGATATTCAGTCATTTGCTTATGTACAATATGTTCCAGGGCTTTAGATAATGTCGGAAGGATGCTAATCGGTCGGTAGTCATTACAGTTAGTAGGTGTACTTATTTTTGGTATAGGCCGAACTCTAGACTGTTTCCATACAGTAGGGAAGATAGAAGTTTATAAGGGAAGCATTAAAAATATGAGTCACTGTGGGTAGTATAATGTCAATGATTTTATTTAGCATTAAAATGCTGATGTTATCTGTTCCTTGTGCATTGGATTTAATCCGCTTGAGTGCTTTTTTAACGTCTATAGGCGAAATGTCGTTAAAGTAAAATTTATCTCTTCCTATATGTGGGGATGGGGATAAGTCTTTAAGAATGTCTATTTTAGTCTTGTTGTCTGGAGGTGTCATGGGTATTGAGGTAAAATGTTCATTTAAGTCATCTACAGAAATGTCTATTGAGTCAGTTGAGGGATTCAACTGTCTAAGTCCCATTGCACGGAGATTTCGCCAAGTGTCCCGTGCACTTATTCAGGTCCGATTATACTGGTGGGCGTGTCGTAGTTTGGCATTGCGTATAGTTTGTGTAGTTGTGTTTCTAAGTTGTTTGTATAGTTGCCAGTTCTCGTCATTTTTATGTCGTCTGTATGTTCGGTATGCTTTGTCTCGTTTTGACATAAGTTCACGTATTGAGTCATTCATCCAGGGTGCAGGGGAGCGGGAAAATCGTCGGGTTTTTACTGGTGCATGTCTATCATATAGTTGTAATATCAGTGTATTAAATGTGTCTACTTTTTCATCAACTGATCTAAGATTCCATATTGTGTACCAAGGTAGTTCTAAAGCGTCTGATTTTAGTTTAGTATCGTCTATGTTTTGTAAATTTCTGTACGTAATCAATTTAGAGCGTCTTTTAGGACATTGGAGTGAGTATTCTACGAATACAATGTCATGAGCAGATATGCCGGGAGCAGGAATTTGTCCATATGACAGTACTTTCTGTGGATGTGTAGTCACTATTAAGTCCAGTAGAGTGTCGGTATTAGCAGTATGATGTGTGGCAGAGAAAGGAACAATTGTCATATTTAAGCTTTGGAACATATTTTTAAGTTGTATGGCTGGTGAGTCAGTCTGAAGAAGATTTGTATTAAAATCGCCTGCGACAATAACGTGTTCATAATGAGGTAACGAATCGTTCAGAGCGTTTTCTAGATCCGAAAGGTGCCTTATTTTTGGAGGTTTGTATACAATGCATAAGAGACATTTTTTTAGACTGGCTTGAATTTCTACGAATAAGAACTCGGGGCGAGCGGAATATACAGAAGGGGACTTGTGGACAATTCTTGGATTAAGCTCATTTGATATAAAGGCACAAACTCCTCCACCTCTTTTATCTATTCTGTCATTTCTGAGCAATGTATATCCGTCTAGGTGAACAAGGGATGAAGGTATGGAAGGGGTCAGCCAGGTTTCCGAAATTAAAATGGCGCTCAGTCCAAGAGATGAAAATATGGTTTCAAACTCATCAAAGTGGGACAGAATGCTTTGTGAATTTACGTGAGCGATTTTAAGTGATGATTTATCAATAGAAAATGCATTCTTAAGTAGACTAGTAGTATTTGTTGTTGGAGGGGATGGTTGGGATTGAGGAGTGTTGCTACCTGCGTTAAAAGTTGTCTGCACAATAAGAGGGTGATTGGAGAAGGTGAGTGAGTCAGAGGTTACAAACAAGTCTTCATTTGTCAGCTCATTGTTGCCAATAGCAGAAAGTAAAAATAAACTATGTACTGTAATAACTCTAATAAAATTAAAATAATTTAGCTAAACAAAGAACTTAAAAAATTAAAATAAAACAAGTAAGTTGTCCTAAATAAAAAATTATAAACTTAAAACTTACCTAAATTAGAAATAAATTAACAATATAATTGTTAGCAAAGAAAAGACAAAGTAAACATATTTTACACTCAGGTCCTATCTAGTTGATATCCGTAGAAAATCTAATTTTGCGTTTTTCGCCATTTACTTTAGCTATGACGGCACCGTCCATTGTCCATACATTTTGAATACCGTATTTCTGTATACTGTCTTGTAGCAGGCGATAGCGACACTTCGTTAGGTCCTCGCGAACAGTGACCCCACTTCCTTTCAACTTTTTCTTGCTTAGAAAGACTTCACTGCGCTTGCGGTAACTAACAAATTTCACTATTATAGCCCGCGGTCTTTCAGCATTACTAACACCAACACGGTGACTTCTGTCAATGTCAGTCACTGATAAATCGACACCGATTTTTTTGGCCACCTCGATGGCTTTCTGGTCAGTGTCCTCTCCGGCCTCTTCTTTCACACCAAAAATCCTGAGGCATTGACGTCTCTGATATTGTTCTAAATCGTCTATTTTATTTTCCAACACCTCAATCTTTCTGTCTTTTTCATCGAGGGTCTTTTTCAGATCCTCAATTACCTTAGTGTTGTCCTGGATGGTCTTCTGCAGTTCCGCCACTACCTGGTCCCGCAACATGGACACAAACACCTGCAGAGTGCCGGGATCCTGTAGCGCCTCTTTCACCACACGTTTCACTGCTTCCTCCGTAGAACTTGTCGAATCGTTGTTGGAATTACGTGTGTTTTTTCCCATGTTGTTAAATGTACACACTTTTGGCAATAACTAATATAAATTTATACTTAAACTGACTACGAATATTCAACTTTAGCTATGAAATAACGAAGGCACCTGCTGAAAAATAACTTAAAACCTGGAGCGTAACTTGTGCGTGTTAGTAGCTAGCCGCCATGACACGCCATCTGGAAGTGAAACTTGGTCATTGACGGAATTACAAAAGAATAAAATTAGAACAGTTGAATTTGATTATTTTAGAAGTAGCCTCCAAAAAAACAAGACATGATAAAATAAGGAAGTAATTCCTTTGGAGAGAAATGAATGTCACCACATCTGTTGTTAAGAGGATTGAAAATCAAACGCTTAAATTGTATGGCCATGTACAAAGAATGGAAAATGAAAGATGGCCAAAAAAAATATATACCAATGGTCACCCCCTGGAAGAAATAAATGTGGCAGACCAAGATGGAAATGGAAAACCTACGTCAGAACCATAATGGATGATAGGAATTTGGAAGAGGGAGATTGGAATGATAGAGATAAATGGAAACTGAAGATGGCAAACCTATAAGTGGGCGAAAGCCAAAGAAGAAGAAGGAAAAATTCCTATGGTCTGACCAGGAATCAAATCTGGGACCTCATGAACTGTAGTCGGAAGATCTGACACAAGCCCATGAGGCTGGTCTTCAGTAATATTATATGGATGTGAAAAATGGAATTTTACTTTAATGAAGGGTGGAGAAAATATTTGGGAATAAAGTTCTTAGCAAAATTTTTGGACCGAAGAAAGATGAACAGATATTTGAATGAAGAAATCTATGTAACAGTGTGTTGTATGATCTTTATGGGAAACTAGATGTAATAAGAACAGTCAAGTCTCATAGACTATGATTGGAAGAATGGGAAATGAAAAAGGGCAATGGAAACACCTTGTATAGAGAGAGAGAGGACGCACCCAGTAGATAGCCCAAAAATGAGATGGGAGATTGGAAAATATTAGCTGAGAATAGGGGTGTATGGAAAGTGTATATATACTTGGACCAATGAATCTGTGCCCCTATAGCGCTGACATCGTTCTTAAAAAAGTACATGTCTATACATGTCTATACTAAAACCATTTCACTGCACTCCCCTCCCACTACGTCAAACACCAGCCACGGTAACTTACCGAGTAGATATGTTGCTAAACTTCCCCCAGTGTCATGGCTCTTGAATATTGAATAATGCAGGGTTGGAGTTGAGTTGACAGCACTGGAGTGCAAGAGAGAGATAGGAATGCAGGGAGCACTGGAGTGCAAGAGAGAGATAGGAATGCAGGGAGGGAAATGATTTGCCGACACAGAAAAGGAAGTTGGCTTTAGTTCGCATATCTTACTGGAGCACAGATCCATTGGACAGAAAATACATGTGGCAATGAACCCATCCGGACTGTGCTAGTGAGTTACTTGGTGGTTACATATTTTTAGTTGCTGAGAATGTATTAATTTATTTATATCTGACTATTTATCTCATGCCCCAAATGGGAGTCAGTGACCAATCACGTTACAATGATTTTTGATTTACAACCAATCACAGTCGTGTTTCACCTCGCTCTTTATCGATTTCTCTTTATCAGCTCCTGCTTTTGTGATAAAGAAAGCTCCTCCTTTTTAATGTTCTGAACAGGTCAAAGCATTATTTTTCTCCAACAAATACATTGAATATAACAAATAATGAAAAGATTCCTTCATTTTACTGAGTTGTTCACTAAAAAAATAAATGAATAACCCGTAATGTTGATTATGATATATAGTTTGATGTGTTTCATTATTTCTCCACTTGGGTGCACTTTTACAATATTGCGATCTTATTTGGCAGTAAATAATATGATGAAGGTGCAGTGAATGAACATAACCTCACATTTCTGATTTGTTTTCAAACATCGCCGTTTACATTAAATATATAAATATTTTAAAATAACTGTAGTTAAACAATGATTTGTGAGTAAACAGCTTAATTTTATTCGTTAAATAGTCCTAACAAATGCCACTCTTGATTTCCAAATTCTCTAGGTAAATTGGAAATCTCTCGTGGCATTACTTATGATTAATACTTTAACATGCATTATCTACAGTGGCAGAAATATAATATTTGTTTATTTAATAAAGTCAATACTAACTAATTCACTGGCATTATCGAATCCATAGGTTCATGGCTGCACAAATTATAAGCTCTTGATACATCTAATATTTTCCAATCATCCGCTATATAGTCTACTTGCCTCAAATCATGGTTAATGCTATTCTCCCACCTCATACTTGGCTTACCTACTGGTTGCTTTTCCTCTGGTTTTCCCACAAGGAGTTTTCATGCCCCTCTTTCATTCCCTATTCGTGCTACAACACCTGCCCATCATAGTCTATGAGACTTAACTGTTCTTTTTATACCTGCTGTCCTATTAAGATTGATAAGTGATCTGTATTTGCCAGTCTATTCATCGCTTTTTGGTTCCAAAATTTTCCTAAGAACTTTATTCTCAAATGCTCATAATCTTTTCTTCTCCCATAAAGTAAGAGTTGTTCACATCCATGTAATATAAGTGGGAGAATAAGTTATATATATATTATTTTTAGTCCAGACTAAAAATAATATAATTAAAATAACCTCAAAATATAACTTCCTAAAATTAAATATTAAGTTATATATATTTTCAGTTTAATGTTTTTTTTAGAGGAGTTGGGACAACAAGAGTCTCTGTAATACATAATAGCATGTATTTCCATAATTGAGTCTATATTTAATATCTTTTTGCACCTCATTCCTTATGTAATTATTGTTCCTAGGTATTTGAATTCAACCAGTTCTTCAGAATTTCCCTCATTTGTCATTAACGATTTCCATTATATATAATAAACTTCTATCGATGACCTAATATCTAGTTTGTTTATGTTTACTTCCAGCTCCAATTTCTTAGTTTTACTCAGTAGAGAGTGTGTGTTGGCCATTATTATTTCCTCACTATCGCTTAATACTACATTATCATAAATAATGTCACGAGTGATTTCTAATTTATCTAGAGAATTTGGAAATCAAGAGTGGCATTTGTTAAGATCCTATGTAACGAATAAAATTAAGCTGTTTACTCACAAATCATTATTTAAATATGGTATTTTAAAATATTTATATATATAATGTAAACGGCGATGTTTGAACACAAATGAGAAATGTTTGTTATGTTTCATTTGTTCATCCACTGCAACCAGATCATATTATTTATTGCCAAATAAATATTGTAAGAATGCACCCTAGTGGAGAGAAAATGGTTGGTTGGTTGGTTTGTATCTAATGTCGAGCACTTGATAATGAAATCATTCACTCTCTTGCACTCCAATATTTAGCAGAAAGGCTGGTCTCTTCTACCAAAGGTGGACAATGGAGGAGATGGTTTCTTTCCATATCTTCATTTAAATTGCAGAAAGGGCATTTAGGTGAATCTGTTATGCCAAGTCTGTGTAGGTGTTTATTCAGGCAGTCATGTCCCGTTAGCAGTCTGAATATTGCTAATGCAGATTTTCTTTGTAATGTAGTAATGTCATAAGCTTGTAGATTTTCCCTTTCCTTTCCAGATGTTTTGGTGGTGTATTCTTCTCTAAATTTATTGATATATTTATTTGAGATAATTATTTTGATAGAGTGAAAGGAAAAGGAGTAGAAGTTAGGTTCGAAACAATTTTGCTACCCTTCTTGGCCAGAAAATCGGCTATTTCATTGCCTGTCACTCCACAATGTGCCGGAATCCATTGAAGTACAACTTTTTTTATGTAGACAGGATAACTGTTTTATTATTTTGTGACATTTGATAATTTTGATGCTTTTGGGTGTTGTGTCTCATGTTATAGCAAGAATGACTGCTTTGGAGTCACATAGAATTACAACTTTTGTAAATTTTTGGATGTGATATAAAAGATTTTGTAAACTTAGGAAAATTGCTAGAATTTCACCATCAAAGTTTGTGAATTTCTGTTTAGTTTACGATAAAAGGAAAATAAGTGGGCATATTGCACCAGCACCAGTGCCACCCTCATTTCGTAGGCTGGAGCCATCTGTAAAAATGTGTATCCATTCAGAAAATGAAACACATCAAACTGTATATTATAACCAATATTATAGGTCATTAATTAATTTCTGATGTCCTATGATGTCAATTATATTTTTCTGGAATGTTAATACCTGGGAAATAATATGTTTAAGAAAGTGCAAACAGTTGTTTCTTTTTATTGTCGTATAATCAATTGCTACCAATTTTTTTCTATTATATCTTGTAATTAAGGAAATGAAAAATGGGAAAGCAACAGGGGTATTTGGAATCCCCATTGAATTGGTTAAATGCTTGGGTGAAAGAAAGAAGGAAATTCTGCGTTTATGCAACAAGATATACGAGTATAAACAAGGTGAGTGGCCCGAAGAATTGACTGAGACAGTGTTAATACCAATACCGAAGAAAAACGATGCAAAGAAATGTAATGAATGGAACGTACAAAATGGACAGACAAAGTAAGAAATAAAGATGTGCTAGACAAGTGGGTGAAATAAGAACAATGCTGGAACTCATAAAGAAGAGGAAAAGAAATTGGATTGGCCACTGGCTAAGAAGAAACTGCCTGCTGAAGGATGCTCTAGAAGGAATGGTCCATGGAAAGAAAGTTAGAGGCAGAAAAATACATCAGATGATAGATAATATTAAAATAAATGGTTTGTATGCAAATACAAAAAGGAAAGCTGAGTTAAGGAAAGAGTGGAGAATCCTGAGTTTGCAGTGAAAGACCTGCTCTTGAGCAGAACACTATGAATGAATATCTCGCAAGTGGTACTTGCTTACATTCGTGCACTATATATACAATCTGAGAGTCACTTACATTCTAGGATTCTTACATCTTAATATATAAATTGTTATATTCAACATATTTCTTAGAGTCAGTGACTGCAAAATAATGCTCTGACCTATTCAGAATATTAAAAAGGAGGAGCTTTCTTTAAACTTAAGTTGATAAATATCAAGGTGAAACACGACTGTGATTGGATGTAAAACAAAATTCATTGAAACGTGATTGGTCATTGACTCCCATTTGGGGCATGAATTTAATAGTCAGCATAAACAAACAGCTTAAAAGTCAACAATACTTGTTATACAAAATATTTAGGTGTAGAAATACTTTTCTCATTTTACAGTTTCAATAAAACTTATAATATCAAGTTGCTTTAATAAAATACTGAGATTTAACAAGATTCCTTCTGTCCCTATCTGCTACGAACCAGTGTTTATTTTTAATAAGTGTACTATTCCATATACACAATTTAGATAGAGATAAAGAGATAGACGGCATAAAATCTCTCTCAGAGACTTCCTTGAATTTCTCCATCCTAAAATATCCATCAATCCCAGCCTGGTTTGAACCCATAAGCCTTGGGATTAGAAGCAAGGAACATAACCATTAGACCATAGGTGCTCACTTAACAATGATTTGAGGGAAGTGATTTATACAGAGGGTGATTGGAAAATATTATCTCAGTATAGCAATGTGTGGAGAGCATATGTCCACATGACCATGGGCCACCGGGTTCAATAGTGCCATTGCATTAGTTGTATGTAGTAGTTAATGAAGAAAATGCATCAGAGATTGTCAGCAACATAACTTCCATAGATTAGGTTAGTAGTTAGTTATATTTGAAAGACAACGATTCTGGTTAAACTTACTTTTAAACGATGATGAGGCTTATGCCTCAATGTGTGAAGCAATTTTTAAGAACCAAAATTATTGTAAACATTTTATGAAATTCATAACAATATTTTGCTAAGACGCTTATAAACAATTTATGTAATTCATAACACTCATTCAAAACCATAAGTTAATATTTCTGTTTTACAGTATATAGTATAATATTGTTATTATAGTAAGCTACAACCCTAACATGCCTCTGTGGCGAAATAGGGTTTCAAAATATTTGGAGATTCAATAATCTTCTTCTTCTTCTTCTTCTACTACAAGGTTTAGGCTATGCAGCCTGTTCCGGCGAAGTTAAAAGTGGAGTCCATCTTCTACGTGGTCGACCAACATCTCTCGTTCCTCTGGGATTATACAGGAAGGTTCTTTTTGGTATTCTTTCGTTGTTCATTCTCATTAAGTGTTCTGTCCATTTCTTATTATTTTCGCTGACTTTATCTTCAATTTTATATATATTTAATTCTTCTCGTATAGTTTCATTCCTTATTCTATCCGCTCTTGTGCATCCTTTCACATTACGTAAAAACAGCATTTCTGCAGTCTGTATCCTGCTTTTATCCCTTGATTTCATTATCCAATTTTCACTTCCATACAACAACAAAGGAACAGCCATTGTTTTATATAATTTAAGTTTCATATCTTTCCTTGTTTTCCGACCTAAGGTTCTTTTTATGGTTCCACAAATAGCCTGAAATTTATTTACTTTATTTTCTACGTCTTTATTTTCTCTATAAGTTATATTACATCCTAAATATTGGAAATGTGATACTTGTTCTATTATTTTGTTATCCAGTACAATTTTTGATCTAATTCCATATTTACCAATAAATGCCATTACTTTTGACTTATTTATTGATATTTTACAATAATATCTATTGGCTATTAATTTAAATTTATCTGCTAACATTTGGAGCTCATTTTCAGATTCTGCTAAAAGTACAATATCGTCAGCGAATAATAAAGCATTTATTTTATCTTTATTATCAATTAATATTCCTTCATTAGTTAAAACCTTCTTCCATTCTTTTAGGATATCGTCCATATAAATATTAAATAATATAGGTGAGAGTGAACGCCCTTGTCGTACTCCTTGGTTTATTTGAAAAAATGTCTTATTTTTTTGTCAACTGAGGGTCAATACAAATATTTGTTCCATAGTACAAGCTCTTAACAGTTTCTATAATCTGAATAGGGAGGCCTTTTTCTTTTAGGATATTCCACAATATTTCCCTGTTTACTCGATCAAATGCTTTATCTAAGTCTATAAGTAACAAATGTGTTTCCAGGTTTTTTTTTTTTTTTTTTTGCCCTTGTAAGGCGGCCAGAAGAATTTTCTATTACTAAAAAGCGAAGGAGAAAGCCGGACGGAGATTCAATAATAATAAATGGCAGTTAGTTACATTTCTCTACAGCTAATTTTAAACAGCTGTGCTATAAAATTGAATTTGATTATTTTTGGACCTTTAAAATGTAACCAGGCCTTTTCACTTTTATTATTGAAAATAGAGTCCACCGCTGTGGTCTCGAGGTCTGTGGTCTGCCTTGACACGCAGCAGGCCCGGGTTCGATTCCTGGTTGGGACAGGCTCCTGGGTGAGGTTTCTTTCGGGTTTTTTCCTCACCTGTAAGACAAATGTCAGGAAGCTTAGGGCCCAACGGTCCCCGAAAATCATACGGCCATCATCATCCTTATCATTTTCCTTCACGGTGTGGAAAGCAACGGGAAGCTACCACACCTATAATTCCCTAGTAAAGCTGCAAAGCATAGCATGAAAATGCTATAATTGCAGTGAAAGACCTGCCCTTGGGCAGAATTACTATGGATGGATGGATTGAAAATAGATATTAAGGATTATAAAAATGCCATTAACTCAAAATCTGCCAAACAGTTCCTCTTCATGAGAATGTACATAAAATATAAAAGGTGTGTGTGTATTAACTCTCTATACCAATTCTGAGCTAATTTCCAGTTGTACAGAAACTTGCATCACTGTCTTTTGAGGTTACCATATTGCTAGTTTTAATCACCATATAATTGATATGGAACTGTCATTGATAGAAACATTGTTCTTAGGCAATGTCATATTTTACGACAGATTACAATAAATAAGAACTTCATCATCATCAACAACAAGGATTAAGCCCAAAGGCCTGTTCCGTTCTCATTATAGGTCGAATTGGTCCTTCCATCTCTTCAATGGTCTTCCCAACATTCTTCTCCCTTTTCATTTATAATTATGCATTCTTCTTGATATGCGCTGTTCATTCATTCGTAATACGTGCTGAAGATAAGCATTTTGATAATATTTTATTCTTTCACAGAGATTAAATATATTAAGTTCTGTTCTTATATCTTCGTTTTTATTTTTATCGATCCTTTGGTATCCTGCTATTGCTCTCAACATCTTCATTTCAGAAGCCTTAATTTGTTTACTATCTGCCTTTGTTAATGTCCAGGTTTCACATCCATAGATAGGAGATGGAACTGCCAATAATTTGTAAAACTTGAAAATAGTTTATTTTCTAGTCTTATTCAATAAAGTGCGTTTAATTGTGCCACATAGATAATTGAATCATTGTATTATAGTGTGTTTATCTAAATTTCTGTCATTGTCTAAATGACATCCCAAATAATTAAAATTCTGAACTTGGTTTACAATTATATTTCTTATTTATATGTGACAAAAAGTTATATGGGCGTATCTAATCGAACGTTTATACTTTTTTTCTATGTCGTTAATAAATGACCTTTATTTACAATTTCATTATGAACAGAATTTATACTGCATGCTGATTCACCTATAAATTCTGCTGTTATTTTCACATCTGGAGTCACTAAAGTAGGATATTTTTCACTAAGCAGTTTGAAAACATTCAAAATAATTTGTTTTTTTTCTGCTTTTTAATTTTTTTCTTTCAACTGTTTTAAGAAATTATTCAGAATTATTCAGATTTTTACTTTTTTATTCTATTTCGAGCGTTAGGGAACTACATTTTTTTACATGTTCAAAGGTAAACTTGTTATTTTTGTCCAATGAAAATGCAGTCACACACTTTGTTTACATTACAACTGGAACTTAGCTCGGAAGAGGTATAGTATCCATGATTTTTGTTTTTTTTGGAACACAATTGGTATATAGTAATCAATTAAGAAATATATAATTGAGTTTCATAGCCATAAAAATTGGACAAGTAGGAGTGGGGCTTGACCTGAAGCAAAAATTTAAAAATATGCTCTATATGCTGCAATTTTCATTTTTCTTCAACAAAACTCAATATATTGTTCGACACAATGAAAACGTTAACTGCATAACAACTATATAGAGCATTCCATTAATAATCATCTAGGAAGCTACTTACTTTATTTTATATCATTTTAATTTTATTATATTCTATGTTTTTGTTAGTATTAGCTAGTATTAGATCACATCATCATTGTATTTAGTTTAGTGTGTATTTTAATAATATCTTAAAATTGTAATATGTATGTAATTTTTGTATAATTTTACTATTCGCTGGTTGAGTGGAAGAGAAGGCCTTATGGCCTTAACTCTGCCAGCTAAAATAAATCATTATTATTATTATTATTATATGCCATTGAAATAAAAGATATTCTCTAAAAATCAGCAAAATCAGACCATTGGGAATGGGGGATTTGGTTTCCTCAAAACTAAGATTTAAAAATAGGTGGTAGTATTTGCCATTTTTTTAGAGTAACTTGATATGTAAGATTTGGAAATAAAAGGTCAAGTTAGTTAATGAGAAAAATTGTTGTACAAAGAGAGGGGAATAACCTGAAAGCTGAAATTTTACTGCGGACATTTAAAAGTTCAAGAAGCCATAATTTTGTTTTCTTGCAATGAAACTGGATACATATGATTTAATTACTTACTGGCATTATCGAACCCATAGGTTCATGGCCGCACATATATAGGCTCTCCATACATCCCTATCCTGGGCCAATGCTTTCCAATCATTCCCTGTATAATCTACTTCCCTCAAATCATAGTTAATGTTATTCTCCCACCTCATTCTTGGTCTACCAACTGGTTCTGCTACAAGAAGCTTCCATGCACGTCTTTCATTCCCCATACGTGCCACATCTCCTACCCATAGCAGTCTACGAGACTTAACTGTTCTTATTATATCTGGCTTCATATAAAGACCATGTACTCGTATTTCATATACCTGGAAAATCAGATCATAAATTTGACTATCTGATATATTTGGTTAGTTTATGCATTACATGCTTGATGGACTTTTTATTTCCATCCCTACATTTTGGACCATATCTTTTGAAGTATTCTGTATACAGTGTATATGAGTGTATGTTTTACTATAGATGTTTTAAATTAATCTAGTAATGTGGTTCTTAATTTAGTTGGCTGGTTGTTTTGATGATGTGAAGAGTGAACCTGGACCTTCTACTATTTATGGAGCACCAGTTAAAAAGAGCAAGAGAGAAGGACATTTACAAAGTCAGACCAAAAGTACTATTTATAGTGTATATAGTTTTCTTAAAGACCTAGCAGAGCATCCTGGGAAAGTTGCTTCCATTGATTTTAGGAAAGCTCAAGAACTCACATCAAGAATGTGTGGTGTTTCTATACGAACTGTACAGAGAGTTTGTCAGGAGGCTCGAAAATCTGAGGAACCTCCTCAGAAATTTTCTTCTTCGAGAAAGGCAATCAAACGAAAATGTCAGGTAACAGAATTAAATGACCTCAATAAAGATGTGTTACGTCGTACAATATTAGAATCTTATGACAAAGGTGAATACCCTTCTACATCCAAGATAAGAAAAGTTATGGCAGAAAAAATTGGATTTGAAGGATCACAAACATCTATATCACGAATATTAAAAAAATTAGGATTCAAGTATAGAAAATGCAAGAATGGAAGAAAGTTCTTAGTGGAGAGAAGAGATATTGCTGTGGCAAGGGCTGATTTCCTTAGGAGAATGCACAACATCCGATCATCTGGCGACATCAGGCCAATATATTATTTGGACGAGACATGGGTCAGTAAAAATCATAGTTTGAAACATTTATGGCACGACTCTAAGTCGTCAGGTGGAATAAAGATACCTTTTGAAAAAGGAGGAATACTTATTGTCTGTCATGCAGGTTCAGACAGAACTGGATTCGTTCCTGGAAGTAAATTGATGTTTGAAATTAAAAGCAACGTTTCTGATTACCTTAATAAAATGAATTCAGAACTGTTCAAGGACTGGTTTGTGAATGATTTCTTAAATTATTTAAAAGAAAAATCAATAATAGTAATGGATAATGCAAGTTATCATTCAGTTGAGTTAAATAAGATTCCCTCGAGAAACACAAGTAAAGCTGATATAATATCTTGGCTCCTCCGCAATAACGTACCTACAGATCCATCATGCACTGTGGTACAATTACTTAAACTTGTTGAACCATTTAAACGTACATATAAAGAATATGAAATAAATTTCATAGCAAGAGATCGTGGTCATGAGGTGATCAGACTTCCTCCATATCAGTGCCAGTACAGCCCTATGGAGCTCATATGGGCTCAAGTAAAACATTATGTTGCAGAAAAAAATAACACTTTCATACTGTCAGATGTGAAACGATTAATGAATGAAGCTATTGACAGAATAACTATTGATGACTGGAAGAAGTGTGTACAGATAGCAGTGAATCTACAGGAAGAAGATTATGTAAAGGAATGTAGCAGAGATGATAAGATTGAACGCATTACTACAAATCTTAGGGATAGTGATTGTGAAAGTTCTGTAACTGAAGATGATGAGGAAGAGGATGATGAATAGGAGGGAGATGAGTTAAGCTTCTAGATCTTCTGATGTAATCATGTAAGTACCAAAGCAAGAAAAAGTTATGATTGTAGTAGCACAAATGACTATGTCTGTTTTAAGTGTTTATTATTCTTTAAACACTACTTTTAGTACACTTCCTGAGTTCAATCCCCCGTCTGAGCATATAATTTTTCTATTCAAATACAATTTGTCCTTCAGTGAGAAGTATTAAAGCAATAATGAAAACATCGAAAGAAGCCCTACAGGCTTTATAAAGTAATTAATTAAATAAAAATAAAACTTACAGTTTTATTTTTATTTAATTAACTAGCATACCCGCAGGCGTTGTCCTGCCCGAACGTTTAATTCTCATGTCATGGTCGGACGATAAAAATATGTTACCTTTTTACCATAAAATTCAGCAATTAGGACATAATTAGATATTATTAAATAAGTTCACGAGAAAACCTCTTACAGCCTTCTGTTGTGGCTCAAGAAGTGTGAATGATGATGTCACATAGTTATGTCGGAACATAACAATAATGCAAATGACTACTCATCTGACATAAAAAAATCCTATAACCCAATCGCTGCACCACCTACCATGTCCAATTGTGAAACCATCCAGGGACCCACTCAAACACACACAAAAAAAAAATCATCCAAATCGGTCCAGTCGATATACAGGAGTTTTTAATTTCGGATTTCAAGTAAACCTCCACTTCTAAATTGTACCTTCCTTTGCAGATAAGTTAAGAACCCTCATATAACAATTATATTAGAGTGAAAAAAAAAAAGATAAATTGATGACAGTGAGTCAAAACAGTTTTTTTTTCCCTCCTAGATTTCATTTCTGACCCACTGTGCACCGGTCCCATACTGGTCGAAATTCCGTGAGAAAAATTTCTTCCCCCATAGAGACTCGAACCACCGTAAGTCCCGTAGTTCTGCGCCAAGACTTCTTGCCTTAACCACTCAGCTACGGCACAAGACTGTTGGTATCAATGAAAGACAAAAATGGTTATTGTGAGTTATCCTTAAGAGATAAGGGACTCTTGGTATCAATGAAAGACAAAAATGGTTTTTGTCAGTTATCTGTAAGAGATAAACATATGCTATCGTGGACTTTTTTGTAGAGCTTTTTGAGATATTCAATTCTGTGTACATTCATTTTGTGTATTTCTAATGGTTTAGGCAGCATAAGCCATTTAAACGCCCAAAGAGCTACTTTTTTCACGTTTTCCACTACAAAGGGCAATTTTTAAGGGTGTAGGAGTTGAGTATCACAACTCTCTTATAGCCTATGTTCATCCCGGGAATCTCCTGAACATTTTGCAAAAAACCCCATCACAATCAGATCAACGGTAAAGTATAAACAAACAAACAAACATACAAACAAACAAACATTAATTTTTATATATAAGATAAATATGGATTTTCATCAAGTAAACACCAACTCAATTGATTATTTATAAAGTAATGTTTAAATTTCCAATAAATGTCATTGTTAAATAAGAAGCCGCCATTTGCGTGATCGAGCAAAGGTTCATAGCATTTGATGCTCGGGAATTAACAATGTATAAGAGAAAATTTTGCATTTAGATTGGTGTGTTCAGGTAGCTCAGTTGGTAGAGCATTGGCATAGAAAGCCAAAGGTCCTGGTTTCAAACCCAAGTCTGAGCATATAATTTTTCTCTTCAAATACTGTTTTTATATGTTTATATTATTCATTTCATACATCTCAATGATTGATATATCATATTTGAAGAGAAAAATTATATGATCAGACTGGGACTTGCCCAGATAGCTCAGTCAGTAGAGCATTGATCTAGAAAGCCAAAGTTCCTGGTTTCAAGTCCCAGTCTGATAATATAATTTTTCTCTTCAAATATGACTACTTTTATAGTTTATGTCTTGGGGTTCAGATCCTGGTTTAAGCATAAATTTTTCTCTTAAAATACTAATTTGTCCTTCATTGGTAAGTAGTAGAAGTAGAAGCAGTTCCTTTTGGAAGCATAAGGCCTCTGTGGAAAGCAGGGCACCAGACTCTGTTGCCAAATTCCCAACTTCATTCCAACTTTTTGCTAGTTAAATTTCTATTGTCACAGTGCTACATCATGTAATTTAATGTAAGTGACTAATTTAAAATAAAAAAAAATTGAAAAGACTATATCTGTGTTCATTGCATAAAAGATGTTGGCTCAAGTTTCCAACATGGGATGTGACTTTTAAAATATATCTCACAATTTATGTCATATTTTACTCTTACTAGTTTCATTTTTAAAAACATTTATCTTTTTAAATAACTCTCACAACTTCTGTCAAATATTACTCTTATGGTCTCATTTCTAAAAACAGTACAATTTTAAATGTTTATTTAACGATCATTCAAATATACTCTTTTAACAATAATCAACTTGGTACATACTTCAGTGATGTGGCAACCAAGTTGGTTTTCAGCCATATTCTTTGTTCCAGTGCAGCCAACATACAGAATATTACTTCATCATAAACTAATTTAGGTTTAGGTCATTTGAGCCAGTTCCTATGAGATCTAAGACCTTTAGGTTGATATTACATTGCTATTTTAGGAAAGTGAGATTGTCCATTCTTTGTACATGTTATATTTTCATTATCCTGAATTTCTTCAACTATATTTTGAACTTTTAATTTATCGCATATATGAGGCATTTGGGTAACTACAGTAAGTAGCTGCTCAAGGTTGAGAAAACTAGCTGTAACGGTTGGGGGACCCGACATGCTAACCACATATCACCTCTACACTGGCTGGATGATCGTATAGCTCTGTGATTGGCACATGTGGACGTGAGGCCAAGGCTTGTAGACCAAGGGCCTTCTAGCCTATTGCGCCATGGAGTTACACATCTGTATTTAATATTTTAGGGAAGTAACACTATGAGGTTTCTTTTAATTATTATCAATTATGATATTTAGACTCACCTGATATTTTTGAAATTTTCTTGCAGACCATGGTCTTCACATGTGCATGATATTGTCAAGGCTTCATAACTGTTGAATTTGCGGTTGTCAATCCTGTAGGTTGATTTCCACTCCCTCTATTGGCTGACCATGAATTTTCAAATCAATTTTTTTTTCCCCGGGAATTTTAAAATTTACAATTTCAAAAACTCACAATTTGGGAGAAAATTTACATCCACAAGAATAAGGAGAAAACTTTGAATTTTGAAATTCTCAGGGGAAAAAAAAAATGATTTAGAAGTTGGTCAGAGGGAGTAGAAATCAACCTAAAGGATCGACAACTACAAATTTTAGGAAGCATTGACAATATCATGCACATGTGAAGAAACCATGGTCTGCAAGGAAATTAAAAAGTATGAGGTTAGTCTAAATACCTTAATTCATAATAATTATATATCTGTGTTTTTATATGCTTGGTCATTTTGTTAAACCTAGGAGTGAACGTAAAAATCTCATCTGTGCCACTTGTAATTTTGATTTGATTTTTGAATTTAGCATCACTGCTGTATTTCAGTCCTGATTTTGCAGTTACATTGTGTAATCTGAATTTGGTTGTGGTTGACAATTGTTTACAACATTTTATTTAATACTCCATTTATTGCATTGTATTTCTGTAACTTTTTAATTTCTTACATCCGATATCAGGTGACCAAAATAATTAAATTCAGAGACTTGTTTTATGATTTTTCCATCTAATTCTATTTAACTCTTAGTAAGTGTTTTCCACATATACCCATAGATTTTGTTTTTTGGGAAGAAATTCTCAAATCGAACTGTTTGTGTCTACCATATTTATGCATGTATAGACCACACTTTTTTACCTATAAGTTTCAAAATTAGGATGTGGCTTATACATGAAATAACTAGAAAAGTGCTTCATTTTAGAACAATTTTATCTAATTAATTACAAGTTTGAAAAATGGAAAGCCTGTGCAATGAATTTAATTCAAGTTATGGCTGGGCAAGGCGATTTATGACACGTCACGACCTTGTAATTTGGCAGCATACATCCATAGTGCAGAAACTTCCCGATATGTACCAGGAGAAACTATATCATTTTGATGATACAGAAAATCCATGTGCCCTTGTTTTCCGTACATAATCCAGGAGAACTTTTTCTAATTATGGATATTTCGCTTTCTATCCGCGAAAATATTGTCGATGTTGTGATGTGTTTTTAAGTGCATGTTTTGTTTGGATCCACCATAGCATATTTTGTTTTGATCACATCAAATTTTCTTCCTGCAGTCCTATTTCCGTGTTCTGCTCAAAACGCACCACTTGTAGCTTCAATTTGGAGGTGTAACTTGCTCTCCACCGACCCATGTTAGCAACAGTGAACAGGCATTGCAATGAATACTGTACCTACTAACTGACCGTTCATTTTACCCTTGTTTTAATGACTGAGCCGCAGTCTGAGTGTACCGTTACGTAGCCAGCAACACAAGCTTTGGAATTTACAACATTGCCAGATTTAAAAAATAGTGTAGGCCTTCTTCTTTCTTTTGCACTGCTTTGCAAAAATATAAGAAATTTTTTTCCCCAATTTATTATCCCAAAGCTTGGATGCAGGCCTATACATGTATGCGGCCTACCTGGAAGGCTGTGTATTATTTGCAGAAGACAGCAAACCTATAAGTGGGGGAAAGCCAAAGAAGAAGAAGAATTAATTATTTACACTAAATTCACTTACTAAACTAAAACTACGCTAATAACTAACTGAAGCCACACCACGCAACTAAACTACAGTATAAACTTTCTGAATATCTTCTAATAGTTCTTGAAAAGGGTCTGCCGATCTATTTTTGCTAAATGTGATCAAACTCATTTCTAGGAAAATCTTAGAATGAGTATTTGTATTTTGGCTAGTTTTTTTTAAGTTTAAAACTCAATATTGGGACATTTCTCCTGTGGTTGGCAACAAGTGTTATATATTTTGGCTGCATTGCATGGTTCTTAATTCTATCCACTTTCACCTGCTGACACACGTGCACATGTCTACTTTGAACTTGAAAAATTTTCATGTCCCATGTTGGAAACTTTATTCAAGGGATTATGATCAAAATTGTACTTTTGTGAGTTCTGCAGAATATGGTTTCTGGGGGAAGCCGAGGCTCGAATTGGGCTGTATTGCTACTGCTGATGAGTATGACTCCTTCGGAGGATCTTAGATATTGGCAAATCAATTGAGCTAGGTGCTAATTTCATGGCTTTTATTTTTCCATCAGTTACTTTTACATTCAATGGTTGGTTAGGCTGAGCTGAGAGACATAATTGTTAATCACTTCCTTTTTCCGCCTCCCATTATTGTCCAGTTGAGATTTAGCAGCACGCCACTGTACAACTTACCCATTTTGCTAGAAAATGCTATTTAAGAATAAGTTTCCATCATGCTGTCAAAATCCCATATTTTAGGTAGTATAGTTGCTGAGTAATCTTCTCCTCCCCTAAAATAAGAGTCCATGTTTTATTTCCATATAATCTAATTAGATGAATAACAGTTTTATATATTTTTTGTTCAACATTCTGTCAGAAAAATTTTAAGCAAAAAATATATAAAACTATTATTCTTTTAGTAATTTTTTTTTGTTAAGTGCCACCATGTTGTCTTTTATGAGATTTCTGACTTTCTCCCCTCGTGTTGGCAGAATTGTTATCCATTTCTTAGGTTGGAGTACCTGGAAGGTGGAGTTATGTTATCCTGATGAGAAGATGGATGATAAATGATAATGAAGTGCCAGAAGAGATCTTAACCTAAATTCCAGACTATGAGCAACTACAAGAATAATTCCTATTCAGGCAAAATTCCTATGGTCTGACCAGGAATCAAATCCGGGACCTCATGAACTGTATTCAGAAACTCTGATCACAAGCCCACGAGGCTGGTCTTAAGTCATATTGCATGGATGTGAAAAATGGAGTTTTAGTATAATGAAGGGTGGAGAAAAGGTTACAACTTACAAGTATTTGGGAATAAAGTTCTTAGGAACATTTTTAGAACAAAGAAAGATGAACAGATAGGTGATAGAAACCTACATAACTGACAGGGAAATGGAGAGGAGTACATAACAATGAGGTATATGATCTTTATGTGAAACAATATGTAATATAAACAATCTAATCTGATAGACTTAGGTGGCCAGGACATGTGTAGACAAATGGGGAATGAAATAGGGCAATGGAAATACCTTGTAGGAAAAAAAGAGAGAAACCTCCCAGTAGTTACCCAAAATTAAGTTGGGTGATTGGAAAATATTAGCTCAGGATAGGGATGTATGGAGAGCTTATGGTCAGTACCTCTGGATTTGATAAGAGTTATTTAGTTAATTGGTAGTTATTTAGTTATAGTCACTGTTAAAGTATTAATTTATTTATGTATGTCATTAATACATTATCTACAGTGGCAGAAACAAATATTTGTTTCAAACTATCGAAAGATGGCTTACTGGGTTTATGATGTGATGTAAAATTCCCAAATAAATGTCTTCTTAATAAAGAAGCCGCCATTTGCAAAGGTAGAAGCAAAGATTTCATAGCATTTGGTGCACGGGAATTGACAATGTATATAGGGGAAAGATTTGCATTTAGATTGGAACTCGTCCAGATAGCTCAGTAGGTAGAGCATTGGTCTAGAAAGCCAAAGGTCCTGGGTTCAAGTACCAGTCTGAGTGTATAATTTTTCTCTTCAAATATGAAATATTTGTTTATTTAATAAAGTCAATATAATACCAACCAACTATTGAATCACTATTTGAATCTATCATATCCATAGGTTCATGGCTGGATGGTTTATAAGCTCTCCATGCATCCCTATCCTGAGGTAATGTTTTCCAGTTATCCCCTGTATAATCTGTTTATCTAAATCATTGTTAAACTTGTTCTCCCACCTCATTCTTGGCCTACCTATTGTATGCTTACCCTCTGGTTTTCCTACAAGGATTTTCCCTGTCCCTCCTTCATTCCCCATTTGTGCTACATGTCCTACCATCACTGTCTTTGAGACTTAACTGTTCTTATATAACTTGGTTTCTCATGAAGATCATGTAGTCTTCTCCATTTTCCTGCCTGTTCATTTCACTTTGGTCCAAAAATTGTTCTCAAATATTCTTAATCTTTCTCCTCCCTTAAAGTAGGAGTCCATGTTAGCATCCTCATAATATAACTGGGAGAATAACAGTTTTATATATCTTCAATTTTTGTGAGAGAAGTTGGGATGACAAGAATCCCTGTAATGCATAATAGCATGCATTTCCAGCATTGAGTCTATGTTTAATTCTTTTCTGAAACTCTTGCCTGTTTGTAATTATTGTTCCTTGGTATTTGAATTCAGTCAGTTCTTCAAAATTTCCCTCATTTGTCATTATATAATGTATTTTTATCTGTGACCTAATATCCAGTTTTATTTATGTTTACTTCAAGCCCCAATTTCTTAGTGTTACTCATTAGAGTGTGCATGTTGGCCCTTAGTATCTCCTTGCTATTGCCAAACAATACTACATCACCAGCATAAAAAAACAGCTTAAAGTCAATAATACTTATAGAAAAATACTTTGGTGGTAGAAATACCATTCTCGCTATACAATTTAGAGAAAATTATAATAAGTTCCTTTAATAAAATACCATTATTTTAATGAGTATACTGTTTATTTTTAATAAATTAACTTTTCTATATATACAGTTTAGATAGAGACAAAGATATATATATACAGGGTGTTTCAAAATAAGTATTACAAAATTGTAGGAGGTTGTAGAGGGGACTTAGTAGATAAAAATTTGATAAGGAACCCATGTCCGGAAACGTACCATTTGTATGTAAAATAGATTTGAAAAAAGAAACACAATGGGCTGATATTGTGTGTCTTATGTTTGAGAATAAGTATTACAGACTTGTACTACAAGCATGGTTCCACGTTGCGACCCTGTTGTTATTGCTCAAAGTGTACCTGTGATGTGTGTTTTCATGCATATGCCCCACAAGATCTGGTGTGTGCTCAGTAATTTCTGCTGCCGCCAGAATTCGTTCAAGATCTCCCTTGACTTGACAGGTGTAGTACAAACCCTAGAAGTCTGTAATACTTATTCTGAAACTCAAGACATGCAATATCAGCCAATTGTGTTTCAATCTTTAACCTTATTTTACATCGAAATGGTACGTTTCCGACATGGGTTCCTTATCAAAATGTTATGTACTAAATCCCCTCTACTATCCCTAGATGTCTGTAATAATTATTCTGAAACACCCTGCATATATATATATATATATATATATATATATATGAATATGAAAGTTTTCTTTGGTTTTCCGCATCTTGGATTCAAGTTCGGCCTCTGGCCACTGATTCCGACTTTTGGCATGATCCCACATGCCATTATCAAGGAATGATAAGTTCGAGTCACAGGTTTAGGTCTTATATAGTAAAATACATAGAGTTTTCGCTGTGATCTGTTTCTATGTATTTTATTATATAAGACCTAAACCGTGACTCGAACTTATCATTCCTTGATAATGGCATATGGGATCATGCCGAAACGTCGGAATCAGTGGCCAGAGGCCGAACTTAAATCCAAGACATGGAAAACCCAAGAAAACTTTCATATTCATACTTATATCTGCAAAAATCTGCAATGTAACACACACATATATATATATACACACACACACACACACACACACACACACACACACACACAGGTAGAGAACAAGACCAAGAGAGTGCAAGACTTGTCATTGTTTAATGACTTGCAATACGGTATTGTATTTGTTGATCTCTAAACTTTAGACTGTATTACATTTTCAGGTGCAATAGCAAGTTTGGATATTAGAAGATAAACAAGTGACTATAGAAGTACAATAATATCCAAGTTCTGTACACTTAGACCAGGAGGAATTTGGTGTAAGTAAGCATTCTTAAGAGGACACTTTATGCAATGATCCTAGTTTGTTTTCACATGTCGGAGAAAATTCAGGTGTCATATCTGGTATGTCCACCGCTGTGGTCTCGAGGTAGCATGCTGCCTTGTCACGCAGCGGGCTCGGGTTCGATCCACGGTCGGGGCAGTTTATCTGGGTGAGGTTTTTATTGGGGTTTTTCCACACCTATAAGACAAATGTCAGGAAAACTTTAAGGCCAAACGGTCCCCGAAATCGTATGGCCATCATCATCATCAACACCTTATCATTATTATTATCATCATCATCATCATCATCATCCTTCACAGGTATGGAAAGCAATGGGAAGCTACCACACCTACACAATTCCCTAGTAAAGCTGCAAGCATAGCATGACAAATGCTATGATTGCAGTGAAGGACCTGCGTTCGGGCAGAATTACTATGGATGGATATCTGGTATAATTCATTTTCTGACAAAAGCAATTAAAAAAAATCATTTTATATTATCAATAGTTTGATATCCTTCAAAAGTACTTTTTGCAAAACGTCTTATCACTATTCATGTCTTACTGAACACACGTGTAATCACACAAGTGAAAAATCTTTCAAATGAAATGTTGTAGTTTGCCTTTTTCACATAAATACAATTTAGCCAATCATAGCCATATTTACAGCAATTAAAACCTTGTAATTTTTGTAGTAAGTAAATTTCTCGCATATCTTACATTTCAGCTCAGTTACATATGTATAATAATGAGTAACAGTTCAAATGCAACATTTGTTGATAAGTGCAATTTAATAGTACATATCATATTCATAATAATGAAAACATTTCAAATGTGATTATTGCTGCAAATCATTTTCATGAAATTCACATCTTGTAGTTTATTTATACATGTTCACACTAAGGAGAAACCTTTTAAGTGTAATTTTGTGATAATTTTCTCAGAAATACAAGTATGTCCACACATGAAATGAATGAAAGCATGGTACGAGGGAAGAAATTGCAAGTAATAGAATACCAACACGCCCACTAATGCAGGAACAGCCTTAGTATCCCAAGCATTTGTGTGGTTTATTTCAGTTGCATTCTATATGTTATTTTCATTCTATATTCTATTTTTTATGTATAGTAAAATTTATTTCTTACTCAGTTTAGTTACTTTATATTTACTATTTGCAGTGAGGTAAGGGAGAGGATTGAAAATGTTATTAAGATGTGTGATGAATTGAGATCAGAAGAACTGAAGTATTTAATTTCTCAAAAAAATAAACACATTGCTGATTGTTGTGATATCCAAAATAATAAAGCAGGGTGTTGAGACTGGTGAATTTTAAATTGTGTACTCTGCTGAAAAGGAGACCTCGGGCTGAGGATCATAAATTTCACTGTGACAATTTTGATAGGAGAGTGGTTCGGGATATAATTAGAGACTTTTATCAAAAAAAAAAAAGAATGTTCCGACAGTTCCCAAACTCCTGGAGGAAATTAAAAAAAAACAATAGACTTCCCTAACAAGTCGACACAATAAGGAAGTTGCTATATTTCATGAATTTCAGATGGGAAAAAATGCAACACCAAAAAAAAAAGTTTTGATAGAGTTACCAGACATCATTTATTGGCGAGCCAGATACTTAAACATTAAAAAATACAGAGATGAAGGAAAAAATCATTATTTATCTTCAGTATTGCAACCATCACCAATTCATCAAACACCTAATTTTAGTAAATGCGGGCAGTAAAGATGTTTTTATTCCTGGAACATCATTTATATTCAGGGCTAGACTGTGATGATTTTCTCAAAAATACAAACAAAGTATGTCCACACATGAAATGAATGAAAGCACGGTACAAGGGAAGAAGGGAAATTGCAAGCGATAGAACAAACACGCCCACTAATACTGGAACAGTATTTGTGTGGTTTTATTTCAGATGCATTCTATGTTTTATATTTTCATTCTATAATATATTATTTATGTATTTTATAGTGAAATTTATTTCTTACTCAGTTTAGTTACTTTATATTTAAGATAAAATCAAATGTTTCATACTTCTCCTCATATTGATCTTCTAAGTAGATCGTGATTTCAAGACTATAGCGGTCCCATCTTGATGACTGATGTTATGTCACTTCTTCCCTCTGTTGGTGGACCGATAAACCTCTGGATCAGGGCAGGATTCGCAGGAATTTCGAAGTTCATAAGTTATTCTTCGATTATCTGAATGTGGAATTTTTCCCAAATCATGAGTTCCTTTTTTTGTTTATCTATTTGTTTAATTAGACTAACTTTTGATTCAATTAGATGTTTTTTGGACCAAGCATAAGCAGCTACTACGCTGACTTTTCACTCTTCTCCGTTTTTGACATTTCTAAGATTTCTTTCACCCTTGTTTCTTTTTTTTTCCTATTTACATTTTGTCACAATCCTTTCATTTGATCTGATAAATTCCTGATTTGTTTTTTTCTTCAATTTTTTTCATTTTTTATTTTAATTATCCTATCTAAGGCTGTATTCATTCTTTGGTGCCAATCTTACATTAAACTTTTTTAACATTATTTTGAAACTTATGGTGTTTCGATGGACGGTAAATGAATTTCTTGAATTTTATTTTTTCTGTTTGTTTTATAAGTGTGCTTTCATTAATTAATTTTTGTCTTATATAGGAAAAACAAAAAGAAATTTGAAAACAAAGGTGAAAGAACATCTTAGAAATGTCAAAAATGGAGAGGTTGAAAAGTCAGCAGTAGCATCTCATGCTTGGTCCAAAAAACATCCAATTGAATCAAAAGCTAGTCTAATTAAACAAATAGATAAACAAAAGGAACTTACGGTTTGGGAAAAAATCCACATTCAGAAAAACAAAGAAAAACTTATGAAATTTGAAATTCCCGCAATCCTGACCTGATCCAGATGTTATATCGGTCCACCAACAGAGGGAAGAAGAAATGGTTCTTCCGATCGACATAACATCAGTCGTCAGGATGGTACTGAAGATGGGACCACTATGGTCTTGAAATCGCGATCTACTTAGATGATCAATATGAGGAGAGGTATGAAACATTTGATTTTATCTTAAATTGAACCTTATAATGATTTATTCCTATAAAAGTTCTATATTTTTATATTTACTTTAGTTTTAATAATGTTTCATAATAAATGGCAGACTATTCACAGTGAGACAAGGGAGATGATTAAAAATGTTATTAAGATGTGCAATAAAGATACGAGATCAGAAAAGTAACACGTTTGCACGGTGATTACCATGGAAGATGAATGGTGATAACTTCACTAAACAGATGGTAGAGAAGCTTTTCCCCCGACATACCCAGGCTTAACAGTGTCCAGTGGTACAGTACTGACACAGCATAAAGAAAATAAGCCCTATCGAAGTATACTGTGAAATCGGAAATGATGATGGTTATGGAAAATAACATTTTTTTTAACTTTTACAAGAATTAATCACTATGAGGTTTAATTTATGGTAAAATCAAATGTTTCCTACATTTGATTTTACTGTAACATATTGTTTGTTTAATAATGGTAAGATACATTATGGTACAATAAGTTAATGAATTCCTTATCCTTGCTTTCTTTTCATCTCCGGACTGTAAAGCAACAGGTTTCAACCACATTGCACATAAACAGGCAGTCTTCAATAGTTTAACTTGGAGACCTGTGAACGTCCCCATGAGCAGAGAAAATTTTAATACAGACAAAAAACACATATTAAAGATAGCAAAAGAGAATGCTTTTGAAGGAAAGATGACTCATAAGAAAATAAATAGATTTATGGTAAGTTTTTTTCCTTAGAAATCCAATTTAGCAGTTCATTCCCATATTCATAATAATGATAAATCATTTGCCCATAGTCTTTGTAATAAATTGTTATCTTATTGAACATTCATGTGCCATTCACTTGTGATAGGGTACCCCGGGGCTTTTTCGCACACTTTAAGCTTTAAGTATTTTGTGTCTTCCTAGAAACCTTTGGAATTTTCAAGTACAAATGAGCACGTCTTTTCAACCCCTGTCTGTCTGGTATTCAGTCGTCATCTGTTTGTGTCAAAAAAAGGTTCTGTGTTGTTGTAACAGAAACTTTTGTCAACCACGGTTTGTATGATTTGAGCCATATACCTGCTTGAATAGTTTATACATCTCACTGTTTAAGCTATAATTTTTATATAGATTGATGTAAATCAATAATTACTGTACCAATTTATAGTAAATGTTTTGCAATTATCATATCAGTTAATTAAATTTATAAATTATAAGTGGTTATGAAATTATACAGCTTTATTATAATGTAGTAAATGGGGGCTATTTCGCATAGAATAACAGGGGCTATTCCGTACACCTCTTATGATATTATTCTTTCATAAAAATGTGAGTAAACTATGAGAAGTTATTTATTAAAATATTACAGACGGTGCTCACACATAAATCTAAAGGGGCTTACATGAAGTGGATTGAAGAAGACATGCAAATAAAAGAAACACACATTCCTCGTCATATGAAGACGATCCACTTCCACTTCAGCCAACAGTGAATATGGAGGAAGATTATGTGTCGTGTTCTTTTTTTGTATTTTACAGAAAAGTAAAAAATGTATGAGAGAGTGGATCAAATGTCAGAAATGTTTAAAATGGTTTCATGAATGTGTCTTGGTGCCTTTGGCAAGAAACAATTCACGTTTGGTAAATGCTTGTAATGTTAAGATGTGAACGGAATAGCCCCCTGTCTGTGCGAAATAGCCCCGCTTAAGTTCATAATGTTAAGTCACGTCGTGTGTCAGATTTATATTTCTTGTTTATTAGTGTTAACACTTATGAGTTTTTAAATACTGTGTATACATTTATTGATATCTCAGTAATAATAAATATATATTTTATTTTCCTTGAAATTTTTTCCCGAAGGTTATATAACTTTTAATTTGAACTAGCCCCGGGCTACCCTATGTCTTTTTATCATAAACGTAATCTTACTGCTCATTTACACAAATATAATAATGGAACACCTTTCAAATGTAATTTATGTCATAAGTCATTTTCTCAGAATACTTACGATTCATTTATGTATTCACAGTAATGAGAAACCTCTCAAATGTGAAATTTGTAGTAAATCATTTTCTCATAGATGTAATCTTACCAGTTTTAGACCTAAGAGAGATGAATAGACAGGTAGATAGAGAAGACTTAATAACAGTGAGCTTCATGATCTTTATGAGAAATCAGATATAATAAGAACAGTTAAGTCTTGTAGACACAATGGGCAGGACATGTGACATGAATGGGGAATGAAAAGGGGCTTGGAAGCTTCTTGTAGGAAAACCCAAAGGAAAATGTCCAGTTGGTAGACCAAGATTGAGGTGGATGTATAACATTAACCATGATTTTAGGGAATTAAATTATATAGGGGATGATTGGAAAACATTAGTTCAGGATAGGGACATATGGAGAGCTTATTTGCTCGGCCATGAACCGACAGGTTTGTTATTGCCAATTAGTTAGTTATTTATAATCTTATTAGTCATTTATGCTTTCACAGTCATGAAAATGGTGTGAAAGTGTATTTTTGTATATTTCTGAAAATTACCCTTTTATCATCTTTCAGTTATGCGACTCAAACCATCTTTTATTTGGACTCCAATTGATCTTTTCCTTGTGGCCTATATGGATAGCTTTTGGGATTTTCTTTTGCTCATTCTGTTGATGTGTTTCTTACATTTTCTGTATTCCTAAATTCTGTCATATATATTAGAGAATTAGTTGTCATCTTTAATGGCCATTCAGTCAAATTGCCATTTTGAATCCTGAAAGCAAAATTAATGTCCTTCTAATTCATGGATGTCCATTCAGAAGTAAGTCTAGTGAAAGGACTGCTGCTTTAAAGCATCTAGACAGGTTTGCTGGTGAACAGCATTTCCTTTTGATGTTTTTATTATAAATTTAACATTTCTCATTGAAGATTAATTTATATTTGAAGAGAAAAATAAGCATTTAGACTGGGATTTGAAGCCGCCAGGGCCTTCAGGTGTATACACTAATACTCTGTCACTGAGCTATCCAAGGCCTCCAATCTAAAACACAATTTTTTTCTTATACATTTCAATTGCATTTAGATTGGAGGCCTTGGATGATACAGTGGCAGAGCAGTAGTGTATAAAGCTAAATGTCCTGGTCTAGGAGTCTATTTTTCTCTTCAAATATAATGTGACCTTCAATGAGAAAGTTAAATATATATAGTAATGTATCGAATGAAGCTCTACTGGCTTTATAAAGTAATGTTAATTCCCGTGAAAAGTCTTCTTAAATAAGAAACTGCCATTTGTGTCTCAAGCAATGGTTCGCAAGCCTTAGGTGCTCTCGGGAATTGAAATGTGTAAGGGAAAAATTCGCATTCAGATTGGAGGCCTTGGATAGCTCAGTGACAGAGCATATAAAACTAAAGATCCTGGTTCAAACTCTATTCTAGGCATATATTTTTCTCTTCAATATAATTTGAGCATTTCCTTTGTTCAAAATAGAATTACTATATCATTATACCCTTTATTATTTGTTTTAATTATGAGCAAATGATTTATGATGAGCTAATTTCATGGCACAAGTGGTTAGATATTCACCCTCCACCTTTGGTCACAATTTCACATTTCTGTCATTTATGTTGTGTCCATGGTAGATGAATTGAAGCCAGGGCAGGTTTTACTTGGGTTTCCTCTGATTTTTTCCTATCAAAAATGTCCATTCCACCACTTCTCCATGTTCATACTATCCATTTTGTTCTATTTCATGTTGTATGTTCCTGTGCTGTTAGCTGGCATCATTGTATATCACACACTTTCAATAGTAAGTGCTTCATCTCAACTCATCCTTCGACCTAGCATTATGTTAGTCATAAGTAGAGGGTCCATCCATCCATAGTAATTGTGCCCGAGGACAGGTCTTTCACTGCAATCATAGCATTTTTTATGCTATGCTTTGCAGCTTTACCAGGGAATTATAGATGTGGTAGCTTCCCGTTGCTTTCCACACCAGGGAAGGATGATGATGATGATGACCAGGTGATTTTTGGGGACAATTGGGCCCTAAACTTCCTGACATTTGTCTTACAGGTTAGAAAAAATCCTTACCCAGGAGCCTGTCCCGACCAGGAATCGAACTTGTGCCAACTGCATGACAAGGCAGCATGCTACCTTGAGACCACAGTGGTGGACAAGTAGAGGGTGTACTTTTTTTTACATAGTGACCTTTAACTTTCTATTTTTAATAATTTAACAGTGTTATGGAAGTATATAGGATGCCTGTGATTTGAGTATATAACAGGAGTAAGGGGTCCAGGCAACACAAGTTTTTGCAATGTATCATAAAGTGAGGGATTGCCTTTAGCAATAAGTTAATGAGAGTGATTGTACATAAATATTCATTACAAATGAATTATTTCTTCTGTCTTAGTTTAAGTTACTGTATACCTTTGTTAAGAAATTGAATCAGAAATATACATTTTATCTCGCATTTTGTTTTCTCACCTGGAACAATCAAATTCTAATCTCTATGACGTTTATCTCAAGAAGCTGTGCTTCCAACCAGGGAACACCACCTAGAAGACTTGCCACTGAAGATGTCCTCTATAGCTGAGGGAGAAACACCAGTTATGGATCACAGCCTTATAGCCCGGAATCTTCAAGTACCAATTATCTAATTACTTTATATTATTATTTACAATAATCTTCATTGGGACACAGCCTTCCTCAGAAGTTTCTGTCATCTCATTTCCATTTGTCTCAAATTTCTAACTTCCCATTAAATATTTTATGTTTCTTGTTATTTCCCTTTGGTTACAGTTTGTATCTGAATTTTCTGTTTACAAGCAAGCAACTTTTAGGTGAATAATGATATTCTGTATTTATATTAATTTAATGGTGCAACAGACTTAGAAGACACTTGGTGTACCAGTTGGATCCTGGCTTCACAACTTCATATGTTATTCACAGAGGTGGACAATCATTCAGCATGTTTGGTCTCCTAGCTGTTATAGCTGGTTTGTCAATCTGGACCTGCTACTTATTGCAGCTACCCTAATTCCTCTTGATGCTGGATAGGCACTGCCTGAAATTCCATGAAAAATCTCTTTCCTCATGGGAACACAAATCAATGCATGTCCCGTAGCACTGGTAATTTTTTTAAAATATCAAAATAAGTACCTGATGTATCATTCATCCTCAATTAAAATGGATTTCTGATTAAAACACTTTGTCAGTTGGTTAAAACCTAATGACATGCTGAAGTTTTTAAATATTTTACAAAGTTTTTAAACAGAAATACATTTTAATTTAGGATGAAAGATACATCAGGTACATAATTTAATCATATTTGAAGAGAAAAATATATGCTCAGACGGGGCTTTAACCCAGGACCAGTCTCAGCATATAATTTTTCTCTTCAAATGTGATTTTCCATCATTGAAATGTATGAAATGAATAATAAAAAACACATTTTAATATCAAGTTTTTGTGAGAATGGGAACATCTTACTTCAAATCAATATTGATTTTCGTTTCAACATGTTTCGATATTATCCTCTATATCATCGTCAGCTTGCCCATACTGCTGAGTTTTATGTTGTGGACCCAGGATGTCGATATCAGCTCCCTCCTCCAGCTGGCTGAAGAGCCTCTAACTCAGGTCATGTTCAGCAGGAATTTCAAAATTCATTACTCTTTTCTTTTTTTTTTTTGTCTTCTGAATGTAGATTTTTTCCCAAATGGTGAATCCTTTCTTATTTTTAGTTATTTTAATAATTTAGTGTTCAAATTTTTATTGTGCTTTTTTTGGACCAAACATGAAGCAGCAACTGCAGATTTTTCTATTTCCCTATTTTAATATTTCTTATGTGTTCCTTGGTTCTAATATTCAGGTTTGTTTAGTTTTCCTTTATATATCTTATCACAACCAGTACATTCTATTTGATATATTCCTGATATTGTACTTTGATCAATTTTTTCATTGTTAGTTTATTTAAACTGTGATAATTTTGTTGCTAATCTAATATTAAATTTGTCAAAAATCTTCTGGAATTTATTGTGTAGTGTCATGAATTTTGAAATTCCTGCTGAATGTGACCTAGTTTGAGGTTCTTCGGCCAGCCGGAGGAGGCAGCTGATATCAACATCCAGGGTTCACAACATAAAACTCAACAGTATGGTCAAGCTGACGATGATTAAAAAGAACCTAAAAATATTACTTCCTAAAATAAACTATTACATATTCTAATAATTGAACAAAATTACTACATAACCCCAATTGCGATTTACAATGAATTTTAGAAATTTTGATCCGGGCAAGACATGATGCCATAAACCATTTGGCTATAGTGCAAGACATTAATTAGGTTTGTATCCTGCCTTTGTTTCTACAATGGCATAACAGCACAATGTTGGGTCTTAGCCTCTTGTTTGTTAGGAGTTACAAGACCAAGTTAATTTAGTTATGCTTATTTCCCAAAGATGTCAATCTATTGACCCAATGAGACGTCTAGTAGGTAACAAAGGTATTACTGGGATAAAATGTCAGTAAATTTTGCTTAGAGTGCTTTTTATTCAGGTTTAAGGATCTTTTACGAGCCTGTAAGTCTTCAGACTCTGGACCCATGGTTTAAAGTCCCTCCCAGAGGACTTTCTTATTGGATTTTTCCATCCTAAAAAAATCCATCACTCCCTCTGGGTTTGAACCTGAAACTCTCGGTACCAGAGGCAAGGAATGTAACCCGCCGATTTTATTTCCTGCCAGCCCATCCAAATATATTAGAAGCTAATTTTCATAACATCTCTTGTCCTCCTTGTATCAAAATTGATGTTTTGTATTTTTGAATTCTTGTTGGATTCCTCAATATACAAATGTTACTTATTTAATTAATTACAAACTGATACTAAAAGTGACTGTTGTATCAGATAGTTTCTTATCTAATAAAATTGCTGTGGGAGGTAACACTATGCGGTAAATTAACAATTTATGTAAATGAATAAGACATTTTTTACATCTCGCTTCATAAAACATCTGTGATTTTCACCAGACAAGTTTCCGAAGGCTTCGTTTCTATCATCACCTAAATTCCAACTGTTGAAATTTCATTGCCAACACCAACATTCAAACTGCCACCTGTTGTGGTTTGGATGAGCTTTGAGATCAAATCTTGCTCACTGGGGACTTCAAAATTTCAATATTTGTTCTTCTAAATGTGTATCTTATCCCAAATTATCAAAACTATCAGTTTCATAGGTTTTTCTAAATGTTATAGTAGTTTAGTTCTTTTCCAATTACATGATTATCTAACAGACTATGAGTTGCAATCACCAATTTTTCAATTTCATATTTTTATTTAATTGAAAAGAAACTAAAATATATGAAAATATTTATAGACACCTATGGAGCTGACAGTTTGGGAAAAGATATACATTCAGAAGAACAAATATATGTGCATGAATCCTTGTAAGAAGCAAGATTTGATCTCAAAAAGGTCATCCAACAAACACCAGGTGGCAGTTTGATGTTGGTGGCATGATTTAAATAGTCAGAGTTTAACTGATGATAAAAGGAAAGCCTTCTGAAACCAGTCCAGTATAAATCACAAATGTTTTATGAGGTGAGATGTAAAAATATCCTATTCATTTATATGTATATATTGATTATTTATATACAAATTTTCAATGTTTACACATCTTTCTGTGCCTAAAGTTTTATTTTCCTTCTACACTCGTCTCTGTCCGTCCACTCCATGTCCTCCAGTCCTCTTGTTTTCATTCTTATTTCTTCTATCCATGAGCTTCAAGGTCTTCCTTTCTTTCATATTCCAGGTGACACCAGTCCAATGTTTATCTGGGTAACCTTTCTTCTTGTATTCATTGTACATGTCCATATAATAATATATATTGATTGTACAGTAAAATGAATGAATAAGCCACTGTGTCCCATGAAGGGCTAGGGCCTCTTACAAGAGGATGAGGTCAAATTTCTGTGGTTCATATGGGGAACAACTCGACATTAACTGATAGCACTGTTATAAGTCTACTCGTATGATTTAAAGTACTTTATAGGTTGGCAATATTGTGCAGTTTGTGATTAGACTCAACGTTTTTGACTTTTTAATGGTGCACTTTTGTCTCTTTCTTGCAATTTGAATTGATTCTGCTAGTATGGTTAGCACATTAATTGTTCTTATGTTTAGGCACTGAGTGTTCACACTTTTTTTGGTATTGCGCACTGCCACCTTCTACACACTTCTATTGTGGGCAGTGGTGGAAACATTGGCCTCCTAGTTCTTGTTTGAAATTGTTTGCCCATCTGCATCTGGGTCTGCCGTGTTGCTGTCTCACCATGAGGCCAGCCCAGTTGCATTTTGTCACTGTAGCGTGTTGTTCGACATTTTCTGATGAAATGAGGTTTTGTAGTCTCTGATTTGAGATGTTGTCTCTCAGTGATAAGCCAAGTATTTTCCTCTCCATTTTTCTTTGGCCTAGAAGACGTTGGGCTGATGCATTATGAAGTCGGAATGGGCAATTGCCTAATCCCTGGAGTGATGATGATGATGATTTTTCTTCGGCATATTGCAATGATTTTATGTTGTCCTTCCGTAATGGCCCCAAGTTTGGCATCCGTATAACAATACTGGAATTATACAAGTGCTACAGCAAAATAGTGGTCTTAAATTACTTTTTCTCAAATTTATGAATGTGGGCAAGAGATGATTTGAAAATAAACTTCTCATATGATAGTATATAGTACTGTTATAGTAGTATAGGTTATAATGAAGGGACAACCATGTTTTCTTTTGTGCTGTGTTGCTAACTTCATTTGTGTGCTGGTGTGATGCATTATGTGCTCAAATGACCGAAACAGCTGAATAACACATTGAATTCACAAGAGGCTTTTTGTAATATTAGTCATCCATAATTTGATGTTTCTGAAGATATTGTTACCATATTGAGGAAATGTTCATGACACACTAATGAAATTGACTGCTGATGAAACAAAAAAATTGGGCACAGCAGTCATCAAATTAGTAAGTCTAGTTACTTTCTATTCTAAATCAGACAATGGAAAGACACAACAATAAATAAAATATATGTTATTCTGATTATATTCATGTTAATGAAATAGTACAGAGACTGAGCTTAAGATCTTACTATTCTGAGAATTGTCTAATTTTTACCTTTATTTTGTGTAACAATTCCCTTGGAAAGGCTTCAGTTGTTAATGCAGTTGATTCATTTTAAAATTTTCTGTCATTTAATTTTTTTTGTCCATTACCACCAGGATATTTCTGGCATTCTCCCTGGTACTGACAAAATTGTAACACACTTAAGATGTTTGGGTATCTGGAAGGCAGAGTTATGTTACCCTGATTATATATATATATATATGTGTGTGTGTGTGTGTTATATATCTCACAGATCCTGCATGGGACATGGGTGCTCCCTAGCAGGAGTTTCTTAACCATACTATTATAAATACAAAGGGGCCTAACTGCAGATATCATAAAAAAGGACAAAAGATGGAAACAGAGGCGAGATATACTAATGTTTTATACCGGAAGATAGGGAGAAAATAATCACCATTAAATATATTAATAATTTTAGATTCAAGTTCATACAAGGGCTGTTAGGAAGAAAAAACGAGTAAAATACGCGATATCCGGAACTTATTGTTGAAATCGGACACAACAACAACAGAATGTGGGCCAAAATATCAACATGTTTTGATGGGAAAAATAAACATTCTATTTGACCTGACGAAAGTCTTGAACAGTCGTATGTAGGTTGAAAGTAAAAGGCGAATGTTGTTAGAAGTGAAGGGCGGCTGATGAAATTTCCACGTGGAAAGCAAACTTTCCACCCGAGATTTTCCCCCGCGAATCAAGGGCAGATCGGTAAAATATATACTCGCGACTTGTAGACGAAAAGTCAGACTGAGGGCAGCTTTTGGAGTAATCTTGGACGGACATAATTTCAAACCTCGGGTGTGTGAGTATATTTGCGATTTATAATAAGTTCCAGGTTGGACAAATTAACTTTAAAATATTGAATAATTAGCTTTAAAATATTGAATAATTAACTTTATATATTTGAATAAATAAGATTTAACATTATAATTTGAATATTCAACTTTAATATAGTTGGACAAACTAAGATTTTAACAAATATACCTTGAATAGATCACCTTGAATTAACTTGGATAATAGAGGTTTTAACAATAATATAGTTGAAAACTTAAGTGAATAACTAGGATATTAGCTGGAGTCGAAGGAAGGACTCCAAACCTTACGACGACACATGTCGTGTTTCTGAGTTCTCTCATTGTTTAACGTAACTGTATAATTAACTCAGCGTCATAAAATAAATACTATTACTTTGGGTATAAATCTATAATTACGTGTATTTTTATGTATGTATCATTTCAGCAAATGTTCTAATATATATTGGTTAAATAAAGTTGGGATCATTGGTGTATGTGTGGAAATTAGAACGGTACAAGCATTCCTTCCATGAATAGCAGTAGACCTTGAAAGATTTCCTAACCTTGATAACAGCTAAACGTCTTCCACAACCAGACTGGTGACAGCAGTTAAACATTGCTTCAAGCGTTGCTTTTAGGCGTTACCTGCCCAGATAACTATTACATTAAAAAAAAATCATTGCCCTTTGAGCTTAACCTCGCTACCTATAACCTATCCTATAAGGTTGTAATAAATTTGGTGGCAGCGTGGGATATATTCGTGAGCATAATCCTATATTATAATCGCGGATAAAGGAAACGAACCCTAAAATTTAAATCCACACAGGTCAGCAATCGCAACTTTTCATCTATATATATTAGATACAGAAGATTTTTTTTATTACATAATCACATGAGAGAAGTCAGAAATTTAAATTAAGTAGATGAGCAATCATTATAAATAATTAGGTCAAGATAACATAATATTTTAATTGTGTTCAATTTCAGCATAAATTAACTTGTTTACAGCACAGATTTTGGGACATTTTCTTTTGTATTATTTGAATTAATTTTCTTTAATAGTGATAAAGTTAATTTATGTTGACGTATCCAATAGTTTTCATTTAGTGTTTATGTAAATGTTTGTGGAATTTTTTTTACAGGAAGTGTTTTATTTTTGTTTAGAATAAGTGATTAATTGTGTTAAAATATATTGTGTGTGGCGTTAAGGCATTTAGGTACTATTTTATTGTTGGAATCATAAACTTAGGTGTTGTGCTAATAGGTAGAACTACTCTTGACGCTTGCAGTAAGGCTAGTTACATTAGGTTGAATTTGTTGCGTTCGTAAATAATAGAGAGGAAAATGCCTCCCAAGATTAATCCGCAAATTCCCGAAGAGGTGTCCCAGGCGATAGGGGAATTATCATCTAGGATGGTAGCACAAGAGGCCGTATTGGCACAATTTAGAGAACAAATAGTAACTGTCGCCGCCAATTCCGCGACACCCTCTGTGGCGACGCCCCCACCTCCGAATATAGACTCCGTTAGTGGAGCAGCTCTAATAGACCAGATCCCCCTATGGGACGGAATTTCCCCGAGCATGTCGATAGAAGCTTTCTTAGATATGGTACATACATTGGGCACGATAAACCGATGGACAAATGAAATTAAAGTTATGATATTAAAGACAAAATTAACAGGGGATGCTAGGGCCTTTTTAGAAGCCGATGCAAGATTAATACACGCAGATTACGATACCTTGGCTAGACGACTCAAGGAACGGTTCTCCACCAGCGACCCCGAGAGATACGCCAGAAAATTAGCCGAAGTAAAACAAGGAGGGGAAGAACCGGTTCGGCGATTTGCCGATAGATGCATGCATTTAGGACGATTATCGACACCCCATAAATCAGATCCAGTGGCACAGGCAACGGTGATAGAGGAGGCTGAGAGTAGAACATTACTAGCTTTTCTTAGAGGAATAAATGGGCGAATGCGAAGATATCTTAAATTATCTTCCCCGGCCACCCTAGAGGAAGCGGTGCAAATAGCCCTAAAATGGGAAGACGTGGACATAGAGGAAACGGGCGCCCAAGACGCCGAGGCGCATAGATACCAACACGATGTCGATTTAGGGTCAAAACCCGAGGGACATAGAAACTACCCTCCCCCGCGGGATAGTCCATCCCAAGGCCCCTCAGGGAACAGGTCAGCTATCCCGTGCAGAGAGGCAATAATATGCACTACTGTGCTAAGCCAGACATACGGTATTCGATTGTCGAATCTATGCCGCCCAACAGGATAGGCCAGTAAATAGATTTACGCGGACTGGTTCCCTTAGATATGAACGGGCGCCATTTCGAAATCGTGTCCACCCAAGGAATTCAGGATCCAACCCGGGAGGGAATTCTAGTAATAGAGACCTTCCTCCCCGTCAGAATAGTAGGGAGTGTTATGTCTGCCACCAGACCGGACACGTTTCCAGGGAATGCCCACGTAAGAGGGAGAACCCAAACACAAATTTCGGTGACACTGACCCAATCATCGAACCCAGCACCCCAGAGAAACTAGGGATATTCAGGGTCTACACTACCACCAGGGAGTTACTAGTCACCGTCAGAATCGAAGGGAAGGATAGAACCTTTCTCATAGATTCTGGAGCAAGTGTCTCAATAATCAAACCAGGGATTAGTGACTCGGAAATTTCAACAACATTAGAAAACGTTTATGATATGTCTGGAAAACGGATAGAGGTAATGGGTACCCAACTAGTCACTTTCGAATTAGAAGACTACCTATATAAAGGGAAATTCCTGGTTTCACATTTATCATGGGAATTTGATGGATTATTTGGCTTAGATATGCTAAATAACCTAAAGGCAGACATCAATATGGAATTTAATACACAAGTGATCTTCTTGGTGATATAATATTAAAATATATATGTAGTCAATATGCCCATTTCACCAATTAATGTTTTAAAATGGTCAACAAGTTTCTACAGCCAAGCTGTCATTCTCAAGACCAGATATTGACTCAGTCAATATCTGGTCTTGAGAATGACAGCTTGGCTGTAGAAACTTGTTGACCATTTTAAAACATTAATTGGTGAAATGGGCATATTGACTACATATATATTTTAATCAATATGGAAGACCAATACGTGAAGCTAGGAAACAAAATTTATCCCCTACAAGGTCATAACCCTCAGGAGGACTGCACGGTGGAGAAAGAGAAGGGAGAATCGGGGACGACTGATCACCGTCAATGGGATATCTCGCCTAGCTCTATCTCGGACCATACCTCAGAGAATAATGGCCGTGGATGGGAAATCGTGACTCAAGGAAAATTGAAATTGCCCCCAGGACTATCCAGTGTATTTTAGGACGAATTAAGACCGCTAACGCCAACAGTCTGCCACTGGAAATATTAGTACAGCCTAGGATGGATTTAGGCACGGACAAGGAACAATTGTATTTCGGACGAACTCTTACACCTGTCTTTTACATGCACAAGAAGCGTTGCGTAAAATTAGGGCCCAATTCAAAACCACGAGAACCGCACCGATATTGCTTGGTAGAGCTAGCGAACACTAGTAACGAACGGAAGACGATAGGCGCCGGGAAAACGATAGGCCTCGGAGAATTAGTAATAAAAGAAAACACAGATATTAAGGTAAACACAGAAACGAAACAAGAATCAAAGGAATCGACCAGAGGTAGGAGACGAGTTAGGAAAGGAGCCGTTTGGAGATACAAGGCGAACTATAAACTAAAGGCAGAACCACGAAAGGAAACCAAGCAGGAACATATAAGCAGAATTGAGAAAAGGGAGACGTCCCTAGAGAAAATAGAGAAAATCGGTCGGAACGTAGAACATACAGGTGTAAGGAAGATAAACAAACCTAATATAGAGGCTTGTGAGGAAAATCCACAAAGACAACGCGATAAGGAAAACCAGGAGGTAAATCACGTATTATTTAATTATCACTGTAGGTCCGGGAGTTGTTCTAGCCAAGAGCGATTAGATTATCATACGGAGTATGAAAGAGAAACTGAATACTACGAACGAGACTTAGAAAATTTGGAGCAGGTAGATGAGATAAAATCTGAACTCGCTGAGAAAGTGAATCACTTAGACCCGAAATGAAAGGGAAAGTATCCTGCCAGTATTATTAGACAATGCTGATTTGTTTTTATATGAAAAAGAAGGTGTGTTACCGTGTACTGACATGGGGTACCATGAGATAAATACAGGCAATGCCCTACCTATCAGAAAGAACCCATATCCAGTCCCCTACGCTCTAAGGGACGAATTGAAAAAGAAGTTAGATACCTTAGAAGAACAGGGGGTAATCACTCCAGCAGTTACGCAATGGACTGCTCCGGTGATATTAGTGAAGAAAAAGCAACTAAACCCAGATGGGACACCCAAAATGCGTTTAGTTGCCGACTATCGGGCTTTAAATAACGTCACATTGCACCCTAATTATCCCATACCGGACCTGAGGGCAAACCTTGCCATGCTATCAGGAAAGATGTATTTCACTATCCTAGATGTTGAGAGTGCTTATTATAACATTCCCATTAAACCTGAGGATAGCGAAAAAACTGGGATAATCACTCCATTCGGGACTTATAAGTTTAACCGACTGGCTCAAGGCCTATGCGGAGCACCCATGACATGGAGTCGAATACTTGACAAAGTGCTCATGGGAATGGGAGACTTAAAGCCCCTAGTGTATTTAGACGACATACTCATAGCCTCCCCGTCAGCAGAAACACACGTCCTTCAATTAACTAAAGTGTTTGAGAGGATACGCGCAGCAACATTTAAATTAAGCCGTGACAAGTGTGAGTTCGCGAAATCAGAAGTCGCCTACTTGGGACATATTGTAGGAAGAGAGGGCATACGACCAAACCCTGATAAAATAAAAAGTATAGAAAATTTTCCTAGACCAAAGACCGTGAAAGGAATTAGAGCTTTTTTAGGCCTTGTAGGCTTTTATAGGACCTTCATTCCGGATTTCGCCCACACTAAGCGTACTACTAACGGAGCTAACACGAAAGAACATGAAGTTTGTGTGGGGTGAACGACAGCAATCAGCTTTCGATTCCCTCCGCACTGCCTTAATGACTCACGCGATCCTACATCATCCCGACTTCAATAAGACGTTCTTCCTCAGCACGGATGCGTCAGATACGGCGATTAGTGCTATTCTTTGGCAACAGGAAGGAGACGCCGAGCGACCCATAAGTTTCTGGAGCAGGGTCCTAAACCCTGCAGAAAGAAAACTATACTACCACCCACAAGGAACTAGCCGCAGTCGTGTACGGGATCAGGGCACACAGATGTTATTTGTATGGTGTCCGATTCACTGTAGTGACTGATCACAATGCGCTAGTCTGGTTAAAAGTAACACGTTGACCATGGGTCCAGTAGATTAACCAGATGGGCTACCGCACTAAGCGACTATGATTTTAACATAGTACATAAGCCCGGGAGACTGCACACGAATGCAGATGTATTATCTCGATACGTGGGTCTTATTCAGACAGGTGAGGCAGACCTATCTCTAACTAGGGAGAATATTAAAGCCCATCAGGCTGCCGATTTCTTTTGCAATACGGAAATCGGGAAGGTCCAGAAAGGAAAACCTAGTAAGCTCCTCCTGGATGACGAGGGTCTGGCCTATTGGCATGATAAGGACTCACATCTTCTAGTCATCCCGAAAACGCTAGTCGAGTCTACACTCAGGACTCACCATGACCTCGTGACGTCAGGACACCAGGGCGAAAATCGAACCCTGGCCCTCCTAAAAGGTAAGTACTATTGGGAAGGAATGTCCAAGGACGTGAAGGAGTATATAAAGAAATGCAGGTCATGTGCCATTATGAAACGTGGAGACTTGGCACCAGCGCCCCTAGGGGATTTGCCGGAGGCTAACTACCCATTTCATATTACCTCCATTGATTTATGTGGGCCACATCCGACCACGCCTCGAAGAAATAGATACTTCCTCACCTACATCTGCCATTTTTCTAGATGGCCGGAGGCAATTCCGATACCGTCACAAGACGCCGAGACAGTGGCGCACGCACTTATGACTCATGTTTTTACACGTTTCGGGTGTCCTAAAATTCTGACGTCAGGTAGAGGGACACAATTTCTATCTGACTTGTTTAAACAGATGAGTAAGATGCTGGGGATAAAAAGGATTTTATCCACCGCTTATCATCCTATGTCCCAAGGGAAGATCGAACGTTTCCATCACGGTATGAATCAGACTATGAGTCACTACGTAAACAAAAAGCAGTCTGATTGGGATCAGTATATAGATTATAGCTTAATGGCGGCGCGAAGTTTCCCACACTCTGTCACTGGCTATTCACCTCACTTTTTGTTATTTGGACGCGAGATGACCGCCCCCACTATAGATGATCTAACCGCAACAATTAGACAAAACAGGAATCCAGCACCCGACACGGCCGACTGGCACGTGGTAGAGTTGGCAAAAGCATTAAGGGACGCCCACGCAACGGTAAGGAAAAAGAACCACGAAGGGCGAGAAAGACAAAAGAAATATTACAATCGAGGAAAAATATTACGGGAATTCGAAGTAGGTTCCTGGATACTGTTGAAAAACATGACGATAGGTTCCAAGGGCTGTAAAAAATTTTCCCCTCAGTACTCGGGGCCCTATCAAATCACACGCCGGATGAGTAATTTTAATTATGTAATAACGAAAGAGGACCAGACTGAGATGACAGTAAACGTAAATCGCATGAAGAAATTACACTACGACCCTACGACCCCACCTTCGAATCCCCCCACTCCCAACCTAGGAGTTGAGGCAAAATCCCGCAGAAAACCACTCCCGACACTTCCCCCACCAACGGAACCCAATCACTCCTTCTCTGAAACTGATGGAGGCGACGCGGACTCGGAGTCATCCGAGATCGACATTCCCGATCCCAAAGACCCTCCTTGGGAACCCAACCGACCCATACCTATAGTCCCTATACCTTATAGATCCTTGACTCCACAAGTGACAATTCCACCAGAGGGCGTAGTAGGAAAGATAACCGAACCATTAGACTCAGAGGACGAACCGTTCTTAGGATTTGACATTAATCCTAACGATACTGAAGCTGATACACACACTCAGGCTAGATACTTCCTAAGGCAAAGGCCTATTCAAAGACCGGGACGATTGAACTGATTTGAACCTTCCAAACAAAATATTTCTTTACACTCCGAGTTATAAACAGATTGAAACAAGACCGGCAGTATGGTAAACGTAACATGGAGGACCAGGAAAGCGAAATTACAAAACCGAAAGAATGTTACCATGTACGGGAGTAAGTAAATACATTGTATGCGTCAGGAAACTTGTTAGGGATGTGTGATGAGGGGCCCCCGTGCGAATTTAATGACGATTAGGCCAACGAGGATGATAGAAATTATTAACAGTATAAGGAGATCAAGGGTAATCATGGATACAGGAGCGTAAGGAAGGCGAGGCATCTAGTAAACAACTTATGAAAATTTGACTAAGAGAAGGAAAGGAAAGAGGGGCATGGAAACTTAGTAGGAATTACAACGCATTGAATAATACACTTAGAATATAGAAGGTGAAATTTAGGATACTTGGCAATCAGTGAGTTGTTTTATTCGATCTAGTAGAAAAGTGGAATTTCAAATGGGAACCCAGGGGTTACACAAAATACTATTACTGAGTATGACACAACAAATAATACACTCTGCAGGCAATGGTTCCTGCTGAGATGGACTGGCTTCGTAAAGTTTGGAGGGCCTAATGGCGCCTAGACTCTCTTATACTGCGAGCCTTGTTCCATATCAGTTAGGACTAGTGACCAGTCGAGTAGTAGACACACACACATATGGGATATGACATATTTCGAAAATAGATGGAAACTAGATCGCTTAAGACACTTCATATTTAGGCCTACGAGGGATAATAAGAGATTAGGCTGCAACTTAGGTCAATCTAGGCTAGGTAACATGAGAAATACACACACAGAGATGAAAGTTTACATAGTCGCACACAGAGATACAAGTTGGGAAGGACTAAGGACCCTTTTGGAGAGGCTTTGGCCCTCGACAATTTGGCGAGTTGCCTGAACACTTCGCCAACAAGCTAGGCAGGTGCAAGTCGGAAGGTGGGGCACCCCCGTTATGACATGATCTAGAGACAGAGAACTCCAAAATGATCTTGGGGCACTGGCCATAAAACCTTGCCGGCTTGGCACTGACGTTAGGGACCATATGGAACATCGTTGTTTAGGGAGAGATAGGCATCCGAGGAACTAGAAACAAAATGAAAGTACAATACAATTACGGGCAAAGAGACCCACGAAAAACTGTCGTGATACCCGGGTTTAGGGAGTGATGAGGGCAATAGTAGGATCACCATCAGAAGAGAATCGGATCAAATCCACTCCGATGATGAGGCCGTCGTCCAATGAGCTCAAGAAGGCTCTCCCTAAGGTTAATGTCGAAATAAAGATCCTGAGGCAGCAGGATGAGAGGGGTGTCAGGAAGGAACCGAGTCACTGTTGATAGGATGGGAGCATCCCGGCCTCCACCTCGTGGTCGTGCAAGGTAATAACCGAGTCACCGATGTCGGAGGTCGAGCCCATTCCTGGTCTTCATGGTCGTGCAAGGTGAATTCGCTGGCTCACCCGACAGGAGGAATAGCGAGACAGGAATCGCAACGGAGAGAGGGATAGGGTTAGGAAGGAGCCGAGTCACTGTTGATAGGATGGGAGCATCCCGGCCTCCACTTCGTGGTCGTGCAAGGTAATAACCGAGTCACCGATGTTGGATGGTCGAGCCCATTCCTGGTCTTCATGGTCGTGCAAGGTGAATTGGCTAACCCATCCCAAGGATACATAACCGGGATTAGGAACTGAGGTTAGCAAGAGACGAACCCCGTCTGGGAGGATAGGATTTAATTCCCTTCTGGATGCAGTAGTGTTCGTTGAGGAACCAACAGAGTTTCTAATAAACCCGAAGTTAGGAAGTGAGGTGAGCAAGAGACGAACCCCGTCTGGGAGGATAGGATTTAATTCCCTTCTGGATGCAGTAGTGTTCGTTGAGGCACCAACAGGCTTTCTAAGGAGATACAAAAGAAAAGGATAGAATTAGGAAGGACAGGATGCCAGGAAAACCGCGAAGGAAAAGTCGTACGCACACATGGATATGGTCATAACGAAGGGACAACGAATAATAGTCAGGGACGTCAGAAACGTTGAGACACTAGATGAAAATACTAAGGGAAACACATAGAGATTACGATTGTGCGATCGACGAGTAGAGCCAAGAGAGACAGATTGACCTAAGTAGGGAGGCAGTACAGGAAATTAGAGGTTAAACACATACGGTAATACATAAAAGGAGATCTCGGAAAATTAGAGGTTAAAACACATAAGGTAGTATATAAAAGGAGATCACAGGAGATTAAAGGTTAAGCACATAGGTGTACATGAAAAGGAGATATTAAACACCTAAGAAATACAGAAACTAGAGGTTAAACACATAAGGATAGTACATGAAAAAGGAGAGGTTAAACCAATAAGGTAGTATGGGTAAGTTGAAGCAACAATAAGCAATCTAAAGGGAAATAACTAAGTACCTAAAATACATAATTAAATAAAAACCTGCATAAGTAAATAAATAAGTTAAGGAAACATAGGAAATAAGGTTAAACGGAACCTGTGGTAGGAAGTTAACTAAACGACAGTTTGAGAAGTAATGGAACCTATCGACATGAACAGACGAATAAAATTTACAAATATTTTTTAAATAACTATTATGCTCATGGAATTTCTGGACCCTACAAAATTAGCTTAAAATAAACTAAGTAGCAGAGGTAAATTTTATGAAAATATGGTTAGGTAAGCAAAGGAAACACGATATGAATGGAGATAAAGTTTAAGATAATATGGTGAGGTAAGCAGAGGGAAAATTATATGAAGAGAGATAAATTATATGAACATATGGTTAGGGGATTAGAAGTGAACCCTATGCTATGACAGGTATAGATTTAAACAGGGAGAGAAACAGGGTGAACACAACATAAGGGGAAACAAAAGGAAAATAAAAGCATAGACCACACACATGTCAAAATAAAAGGGACTTGGAAAAGAGTATTAAACTCAGGTCCCCTGCAAGGAAGGCGACCGAACGTCAGGTTGAGAATAACACAGGTAGAATTTTTCTTTGATTCGCATAATTTAGTTAACACCCCATATGATACGGAGTTTGCTATTTGTACTGACGAGCGTATTATGGTATGGCCCTGTTATAATATGAGACGTGTTCTCTTTTTTCTAATGTTGATAAAAAATTTTTAAATCATAAAGCTAATCAGGGATTAGTAATTGAAACATCCCAGAAATAAACAACCTGACGGGCGATCACCTTCGGACACTAGGTAATAAGACAAATTATGCTTCAAGCTGACCGAGGGTTAGGGTAAATACAAAATGTAAATAAATGTAGGGCTGCTCATCTACAACATAAGCGACTTATTTGTAAGCTGGTACCGACAACTTCCAGTAAAATAATTCCCAAAGAAAATCACACCCGAGTAAAATATCATGTCCAATTAATGCTATAATTCACCTGGAACTAAATCGCATTTATACTAAGGGAATTAAATGGGTTTCAATATTACCCATAAGCTTTAACTATCCACCCAATCTCTAAAAACATGTACGAGAGTTTCAGCTGCCACAACCAGCATCACTCCTGGACCTGCGGCTCATCCTGGCCTGGACCAGAGTGGAATCAAGAATGGGCATCCTGGAGACTGCACAGGTCTAACTACCAGCAAAAGGATTACCAGGACCACCTATTCCACTATACACATCTCCTGATGAAGGCCATTACCAGAATAAGGGTCCAGCCGATCAACAAGAAAACCAACCCAGCAACAAAAAAAAAAACTCACTATCTCCACAGTCAACCCTAACCTCTAATCCAAACTACCCAATGATTCACCTAACTACTGAGCATCCTAGCAACACAACACTCTACGAAGAAATTCCATCGAACCCATCCTGAAATTGTCCTATGGACCTATTTGGGTGTGGAACGCGGACCCTCATAATCAAATAACATGTCTTAGGCCTACCTTGAATTACGAGCCGGCACATGTTGCACGGCCCCGGCACCTTACCAGCTTACATGGACGATGGTGGACTCGAACCCTGGCCCTCGAGCACAAGCTTAACTTCCAGCAAGAAACAATTTAAGTGCTAAGAACATATAGGCGTAATATTACAGGTCAACCAGTGGACAGCTCAAAACATAAAATAGTAAATAAAATTTTGTTTTTAACGTGTGAACGACGGTATGAACCATAGTGGTAACGTAACGAAAGAAATACAAGTGGGGTAGTAAATAAAACCAATGGAACTGTGTAAACAAAGAAGACTGAAGAGAAACAAATTTATAGTAATTTAGAATTAGGACAACTAATATTATAATCAGATTAGGTTTAGATGTGTAAGAACTGAGAGGAAATTTATTCTCGATAGATTTTGCAAATTTTTCCATCCATTAAGGTGATGTTTAATCGCGATGAGGCAAGGCATTTCGATTACAATAAATTCAAAACATGAGCGACATATTTAACATCGGATAAGTTTCCTCAAGGTTTAAACTAAATATTAGGTACTCACCTGGAACTTTAAATGACACGTGGTCCCATACTGCATTACCCTCTAACGGACGTAGGATCACTCGGTAACTAACGGAGACTGAGAGAATACGTGTAAGCAAGGGAGTCGCTAGGAATGGGGATAGGCAACATTACAAAAAAATCCCGGACAGGGCTTCAAATTACCAGGAACTATCTCATACAAAACCCTCACGCGGAAAACAACGTAAGCATCGAAATTAAGGATTTTTTTTGGATGATAGTAACGTAAGACAATACAGAAATGAAGTATCACGGGACATAGGCAAGCATACTAATTAAATTCGGAAGGTGACGAGCCCTTCTCTAGTAATTGTGATGCCCCGCCATCAGGAATTCCCGTTAAACACAGATGACTAATTTTATGGGTAGTCATACTTGCGGATATACGAATTCCAAAATTTTGGAAATTCGTCCTTAACACATTGGTGACGGGCCACGGAGATCTCCGTGTTTAAATGGCCAGCGCTAGACGACCGGTCACGGAGATTTCCGTTTTTACGTTTTCTATGGCTTCCCTGCCTCTTCGCTTTTGAATGAGGCATTCAATTTTGTTTCTTCTCATTGTGAAATAAATTTTAGTTGTATTTGTACCCCTCTCTTCTCTTTTATGAAATTGCCAACTTTACAGAATTGTTTACAATTTATGACAGACGGCTAGTGAAATATGGAATTTTAGTGCGGGTAGTTAGGCGATTACGGGATACGTATGTAACCTGTAAATATATTTTGCAGAGCGGAAAAATTAAAAGAAACTCTATTTTGCGTTCTGGAGCCGAATTTATATCTGTGGCATCATGTCCAACAGGATAATTATTATAATAGTGTGGCTATAGCTGAAAATTTGCTCGAAAGAAAGACGAGAGCTTCTGAAGCAATAAAGATTAACAGAGGGCTTCCAAAATCATTTGTGGAAGCAGGAAATAAACTCAAACCAGGAGAAAGTGTTTTTGTAGTAAGGGGGACCTTTTGCTACAAACATGGAAAGATAAAAGAGACATAAGAATGGTTAGCACATTGAATCAGGCAACAGGAGAGTGGGAGGAGTAAAGTTGTAAAAATGCCCTATTGAATACTTCAATATAACAAGTATGTGAAGGGTGTAGACAGGACTGACCAGTACCTATCATATTACTCCATCCTTAGAAAAATAGTGAAATGGTGCTAGAAAGTTGTATTGCGGCTTCAGAATTGTACACTCCGTAATGCTTTCAGGGTCTATAAATTTCAAAATCCTAACAGTAAAATGTCAAACAGAAGTTTTTTGCTTGAAACAGCCTCTTGTTTGGCAGTCGTGAAATTAGGAACAGATGACAGAGAAGACGAAGAAAGACAGAGAGAAAAGAAACCACTTCTAAGAGACCACCTCACGACCCACCAGGGAGGCTAAGACATTAAGAAAAATAAATTAACACCAACTGTGATTGGAAGGAAAAAAAATACCCTCAAAACTTTTCCGCGATTTTAGTGAACAGAAGAAAAGAAACTCGCTACGTATGGTCTTTTGCACTTTGCCTTTACATAAAGGTAAATGTTTCCAACGCTATCAAACCCTCAATTTCTACTAGAAACTCCGGTGAGAACACTAATAAAGATTTACTTATGCATTATTGTTATTGACTGTAAATATATTGATGTAAAAGCCACACTGTGCTAGCGCGGTTTAAAATTTAAAAGTCCACCCTACTGACAGAAATGTCCGGTCCAGCAGCGGTGGGTGCAACGCAGAGCTGTCGGTCACCAATGTGTTAAGATATTATATGATAGAGAATAACCGTCGGTTTTGCAAACCTATGGTTATGTCTCGGGGGGGAGGAATATTATAAATACAAAGGGGCCTAACTGCAGATATCATAAAAAAAGGACAAAAAGATGGAAACAGAGGCGAGATATACTAATGTTTTATACCGGAAGATAGGGAGAAAATAATCACCATTAAATATATTAATAATTTTAGATTCAAGTTCATACAAGGGCTGTTAGGAAGAAAAAAACGAGTAAAATACGCGATATCCGGAACTTATTGTTGAAATCGGACACAACAACAACAGAATGTGGGCCAAAAATATCAACATGTTTTGATGGGAAAAATAAAGATTTCTATTTGACCTGACGAAAGTCTTGAACAGTCGTATGTAGGTTGAAAGTAAAAGGCGAATGTTGTTAGAAGTGAAGGGCGGCTGATGAAATTTCCACGTGGAAAGCAAACTTTCCACCCGAGATTTTCCCCCGCGAATCAAGGGCAGATCGGTAAAATATATACTCGCGACTTGTAGACGAAAAGTCAGACTGAGGGCAGCTTTTGGAGTAATCTTGGACGGACATGATTTCAAACCTCGGGGTGTGTGAGTATATTTGCGATTTATAAGTTCCAGGTTGGACAAATTAACTTTAAAATATTGAATAATTAGCTTTAAAATATTGAATAATTAACTTTAAATATTTGAATAAATTAAGATTTAACATTATAATTTGAATATTCAACTTTAATAGATTTTAACGAAATATACCTTGAATAGATCACCTTGAATTAACTTGGATAATAGAGGTTTTAACAATAATATAGTTGAAAACTTAAGTGAATAACTAGGATATTAGCTGGAGTCGAAGGAAGGACTCCAAACCTTACGACGACACACGTCGTGTTTCTGAGTTCGCTCATTGTTTAACGTAACTGTATAATTAACTCAGCGTCATAAAATAAATACTATTACTTTGGGTATAAATCTATAATTACGTGTATTTTTATGTATGTATCATTTCAGCAAATGTTCTAATATATATTGGTTAAATAAAGTTGGGATCATTGGTGTATGTGTGGAAATTAGAACGGTACAAGCATTCCTTCCATGAATAGCAGTAGACCTTGAAAGATTTCCTAACCTTGATAACAGCTAAACGTCTTCCACAACCAGACTGGTGACAGCAGTTAAACATTGCTTCAAGCGTTGCTTTTAGACGCTACCTGCCCAGATAACTATTACATTTAAAAAATCATTGCCCTTTGAGCTTAACCTCGCTACCTATAACCTATCCTATAAAGGTTGTAATACATACTTATTTAGTTATTCTTTTTTACCTACAGATGTCAACAAGTGACATGTGGTTAGCACATTGCCTTCAATGAGACATCTATTAGGTAACTAAGTTATTACTTTAGATGGATGAAGGTCGGTTAAAGTTTGCACATAGGCCTTTTATTCAGACTTGTGGCTCTTTTATGAGCTTGAAAATCTTCAGACTTGGGACCATGGCTTAAAGTCCCTTCTGGAGGACTTGTCCTTTGGATTTTTCCACCCTAAATCCATTGACACCAGCTGGGTTTGTACCTGCATCCCTCAGGACTAGAGGCAATGAACATAACCACTAGACTACCATGGTTGACACCGTGATGATATATTGGGTAATAAATGATAATGGAGCACCAGAAGTTCTTAAATTTAAACTTAACCTAAATTCCAGATTATGGTAGACTGCAAGAGTAATTCCCTTTAAAAAAAATTGTGTATTCTGATCAGGAATCACACTGTAGTTAGAAGTTCTGACCAAAAAACCATGAGCTTAGTCTGTCTTTAAATATTTAAATAATAAATTCCAAGCTCTTTACCTTCAAAATCAGAATACTATAATTGATAAATCACTATGTTTATGGAGGAATTTATTTTTCAAGTAAAATTCCTTCTAGTTAAAAAAAATTCCAAATTTGGCATTAAACCATATGAATAGTGTGAATCTAGAATTAGGTATGTATGGTCATTCATTGTTTATATTGGCCAGGGACACAATGTTTGTTAACAAAATAGCAGCTATTATAAAATTGGCAAAGAATTTTCTGATCATAAATACACTATTTGAAAGGACAGTTTTATAACCCCTCTGAATTTATACAATTTCTGAAATAAAGATAAAACACTGACTGTGTCATCACTCTAAGAGACAATAGAAAATGTGTTCCCAAATTTGTAAGGGAAATAAATACATTAAGGGCAAGCATTTCATGCATTATTCTTGTGATGTTACTGTGTTAGCATGGGAAGGTAAAATGGATGACAATCTTGGCATACCATAACAAAGAAATGTGTTAGTCCACAAATTGGAAGAAAGCTATGAAAATTAAGTGAATGTTGAGCTGGATTGCAATCTAAATATGGGCAGGGTTGATATTAAGGGCCAAATGCTTCAACCATACTTATTAGAATGAAAATTAAGTACACTTTTTTTTCTTGATTTTAAATTTAGTAATTCGTAGTGTTTATGTGATATATAAGTCACAAAAAAAAATAGGAAAATGGATTCCATTAAATTCAGATTGGTGCTGATTCAAGGCCTTGTGGAAAATATGGGACCTATATCCCAAATCCTATATATATTCCCATCCTTCTATACAGCCATATTCCAAAAGACTGATAGGATGTCATTTGTAGTGTGTGCCAAAAATGGTATATGAAAGAAGTCAAATTATTTGTATGGTGAATGTGAGGCACCATGGATATTTGAAGACCTATCACATGATTATGGATTCCTAGAATGACATGAAATTTTCCATGAACCATGAGTAAGATGTGAAAAGAAATGTGATTTAAATTACATTTTATTAATTCAGTTTTTATACTGTTATAGTGATTAATTGCATTTATATATAATTGCTAGTTATTATGCATAATTACCACATAAAATTCACTAGATATTATACATAGAAACAGAGAAATTCTTCGAAAAACCAACAATCTTATCAAGCAATCGTCCTTGCCAGAAGAAATTAAGAAGAAATTACGCGTATCCGAAGCTCAACCTCCAAGACTCTATGGTCTTCCAAAAATACACAAGAACAACATTCCACTCCGGCCAATTGTCAGTGCCATCGGTTCCCCGACCTACTTACTGGTAAAGCATCTTACAGGACTTCTGAAACCACTCCTTGGAAAAACGGACAGCTACATCAGAGACTCGACACATTTCATTGAGAGACTACGGAATATAAACGTAACATCTCAAGGTATACTGGTTAGCTTCGATGTGGTTTCCCTTTTCACCATGGTGCCGGTAAATGAGACCATGGACTACATTAGACAGATTTTCACAGAAGAAATATCCAATTTATTCAGGCATGTACTAACTACTACTTACTTCCAATGGAACAACAGCTACTATGAACAGACCGACGGAGTAGCCATGGGCAGTCCTCTAAGCCCAGTAGTAGCGAATTTTTTCATGGAGAAATTCGAAGAAGAAGCACTAAAAACAGCTCCCAAGTCTCCAGAACATTGGTTTCGCTATGTTGATGACACGTACGTAGTATGGAGACATGGCAGTGAAGAATTGGAACGTTTCCTTCAACACCTTAACAGCAGACACAACAAAATACAGTTCACAATGGAAAAAGAAGATGATGGAAGACTTCCTTTCCTGGATGTTCAAATAATAAGGACTGGCAATGGGGAAATTCAACATACAGTTTACAGAAAACCTACACACACAGACCGATATCTGCACAAAGACTCCAACCACCATCCAAGACAAAAGCGAGGTGTCATTAAGACTCTGTTCGACAGAGCGACTAAGTTATGCCAACCACAACACCTTAAACAAGAACAACACCATCTGTTCAATTGTTTCCAGAAAAAATGGCTACACATCCAAGGAAATAAGACATGCCATACATCCACGAAGACAGCACGTCAGAATGGATAACACACCCTCAACCAGCATAGCCTACTTACCATATGTACAAAGAGTCACAGATCGTATCGGAAAACTCCTACGAAAATACAACATAAAAACAGTTTACAGACCTACAAGAAAAATAGAAGACTGCCTTCGCTCAGCTAAGGATCCTCGGCCACCTCTCTCCACTTGCGGCGTATATCGACTTCCTTGTTCGTGTGGTAAATCATATATAGGAACCACGAAAAGAAGTATAGCCACCCGTTTATCAGAACACAAAAGAAACTGCAGACAAGGAGAAATGGATAAATCAGCTGTAGCAGAACATGCCATTATGAATGGACACCAGATTCTATTCGACGATACACAAGTTTTAGCCACAACTTCCTACTATTTCCCTAGATTATACTGAGAGGCTATAGAAATATACAAGCATAAGGGAAATATTAACAGAAAAGAGGAAGGTATCAAACTGTCTAAGGCCTGGTATCATACACTAGAAAATAAATGCATTAACACTAGGGACAACAAGGAGACGACCATTAGCCAATCAGCAAGAGCCACTCCCACTCACCCTGCACCCACCACTAGTATCAATACAACGTCCGCAGCGCTCACTCTAAGTAGATCTTCCGACCAGGAAACACGCCTAGAAGCACTCGCCACTGAAGATGCCCTCTGCAGTTGAGGGCGAAACGTCTGGTATCAACACCAACTATGGACCACGGCCACATAACCCGGAATCACTCAACATTAGAGAAATTCTTTCCGACAAAGTTACCATCTCAAGTATTGAACGACGGTCCTCTCCATGTATGTCACATGGATAGCTACCAAAGTGATTATACAAAATAAGTGATTAATTGCTTCTGACTGTAACAGTCTGAAAAGAGTGACTTTGTGCAGTGTATATACATGAATACACTGATTTTCTTCCCCTCTGTGCAGTCTTCTAAATGTTCACACAGAACCTATATGTGGTGTTATTTTTAAATTTTCAGTGATTAAATAGTCCTCATTCATCTCTCTTTGCTCCAAAAATTTGCTTACGTCTTTGCCCTGTAGTAGTCTGCACTCAAAGACCATGCTCAGTGGTTAAATACTGTTAATAATATTGAATTATTTTAGGAAATGTCACTATGAGATTTAATTTAAAATAAAATTCTTTACACCTCTTCTCATATCTTCTATAGATAATAAGTAAAATTGAATTTTATTTTAAATAATTTATATAAATAAAATGGGGGCACGCCGTAGCTTAGTGGTTAAGGCACTGAGCTACAAGCCGGAGGGTCGAGGGTTCAAGTCCCGTTGGGGTCAGGATTTTTAAACTGACCCAAACCCTCTGGCGGCATTATGGCCCTGGGGTCGACTCAGCCTCTACCGGAAATGAGTACTAGACGCTAGTTCTGGGGGTAAAGGTCACGCAGGGCTGACAACCCAGCTGACATAAAATGCCGATTGTCTAGAAAAAGTGGGAGCCTTAACCTCCTACTACCCCAAGGGCCTCCGGGCCTGTTGTGGGATCACTTTACTTTTTTACTATATAAATAAAATTCTTTACACTTGTCCTCATATCATATCTTTTAATTATAGAAGACAGGATATGAGGTGAGGTGTAAAGAATTTTACTTAAAATTAAAAAAAAACTTTAACAATAAGCCATCCCCTCCGAAGGTATCTTTACTTTGTTGGTGTGAAAGGAGTAGTATACTTAAATGGTGGTGGAGCATTGCTGCCAGGAAGGTTACCCATGTCAGACATGTCAGAGGAGATAGGCCAGACTAAAAGATATATCTTAGTCAATAGAGTGACAATCTTTCACTGTAAAAATACAACCATAAAGATATGAGTTCCATTGAAGTAAAATTCTCCGGAGATTAAATAATCCTTCATTCAGGTATCAATAACAAATTAAACAACATAATACATAATGGCATAGAGCATAAATTTAATAATAAAGGAGTTTACAAACTGACATGTAAAAATTGTAATAAGTTTTATATAGGCAGGACAAATAGTAACTTCAATATAAGATATAAGGAACACGTCATAAGATAAAAATTAAAATGCACCTGTTAGCAGGTGCCGTCGCCCTCAACTCTGTTCAAATGATGTATGTAAAATATTAACTGGAGGCTTTCGGAAGTTAACTCCCATCATCAGCAGGATGAGTATGCGCTACTAGTGGTAAGATGCTGATGCGTTTCCAGTAGGAACCGGTGGCCTTTCGGAAGTTAATATTTTACGTACATCATTTTAACAAAGTTGAGGACGACAGCATCTTCTAACAAGTACATTTTAATTTTTATCTTATGACAATTCACCTCAACGGAATTTTATTAGTATTATATTGACTTAGGCTTTCACGGCCGGAGTTACTATGATGATCTTGTAGACGATTTCCGGGCTGTTGGCCGTGGTCATGAGGCTTGTAGTTCCCAACGTTTCGCCAGAGACTGCGTGCGGCATCCTCAAGGGTTGTCTTGAGACTGACAATTTTGTCGACTACCTGCTCTATTTATACATTTATCCGCGACGTGTTCTCTGCGCGGTCCGTTACTTCGTAAATTGTATCTGCCTTCTGGTTGGTTAGCATTAGGGTCTTCCATTGCACCAATGCTGTCTGATGTTCTAGTAGATTGTTCTCGTAGGGATTTACATATGACTTTTGTTAAGACTAGTATCCATGCTTTGTTGACTTTTAATGATTCTTCCTTTCTATTGTAACTATTTTGATGTTTGAATATTTCAATGGCTTCTCGTTGCAGTTAGATAATATATCTGTGTTGTTGTATTGTACTGTATGGCCTTCAAGTAGAGTGTGTTCTGCTACTGCCGACTTTTCCACTTGTTTAAGACGGCTGTATCTTTCGTGTTCTTTAAGTCTGGTTGTGATGCTGCGTTTAGTGGTGCCTATATACACTTGGCAGCAACTGCACGGGATCCTGTAAATGCCTGCTGATTGATGAGGATGAAGTTGGTCGTTAATCGGTCTGAGGAGGTTTCTGATTTTCCTGGTAGTCCTATATACTGTTTTTATGTCTTCTTTCTTTAGCAGTTTTCCAATTCTGTCATTTACATTCTTGATGAAAGGTAAGAATGCCCGTTGACGTTTTTTCTTCTGATTCCTTGTTGTATCGTCTGGGATGGTTTGCTCTGTTGATTTCTTTGTTGGTGTATCTATTGGCTGTGAATACTGTACGGAGATGTTTGATTTCAGTCTTTAATAATTCAGGATGGCAACGTTTCTTGGCGCGATTTGTGAATGTTTTGATGATACCAAGTTTCTGTTTGGGGTGACGATTGGAGGTTTTATGAATATATCTGTCAGTATGCGTAGATTTTCTATATAAGGCGTGATAAATGTCATCTTCTTCTCTTCTGATTGAGATGCCTAGAAAGGCTATGCTGTTATCTTTTTCTTTTTCTACGGTGAATTGTATATTGGAGTTTATGTTGTTGATGTGCGCCAGAAATTCTTCTATTTTATCTTCCCCGTGGTTCCAAATTACGAAGGTGTCGTCTACATATCGAAGCCATGTCCTGGGTTTAAGAGGGGCAGTCTCTAAACATTTTTGTTCGAAGTTTTCCATAAAGAAATTTTCAACTACTGGGCTACTCCATCTATTTGTTCGTAGAAGTCGTTATTGAATAAGAAATAGCTGGTGGTTAAACAGTGTTCGAAAAGATTAGTGATATCTTGAGGAAACTTGGCAGCGATGAGGTGAATGGTCTCCTTTATAGGAACTTTAGTGATTAGAGAGACCACGTCGAAACTAACCATTAGATCGTCCGGTTGCAGAGCTATCTCTTTTAGTTTATCTAAGAAGTCCATCGAGTCTTTGACATATGTATCACTGTTCGATGTGTGGGGTTTTAGTAGAGTAGATATATGTCTCGCTATGTTATAAGTTGGTGATCCTATGGCGCTGACGATCGGTCTTAGAGGTATATTGTCTATGGATTTTAGGTAGTCCGTAGAGTCTGGGTGGCAGGGCCTCGTTTATTAGTATTATCTGGGAGGAGATTACTTCAGGGAATCCATGGCAAAGGTGTAAACAATTATTTTGACCAAAGAGAAACCTTAGGACAGGTGAATGGAGAGAACTAAAATTATAATAATAATAACAATGAGCTCCCTAGTAACCACTAGGAGATGCCTCAATAGCCATGATATAAGGTCTCGTCGAGGTTAGGTTGATTGGTGATCAGATCGTGATTCGTCTAGCCTTTGATTTTCCTCGAGTGGACTTCGATTGTAAAGAGTAATTTTCTCCGGCGAAGTAACCTTCTCGAGTATGAACGACGGTCCTCTCCGTGTATATCGCATGGAGGATTATCGATATGATGCTCGTTATGTGTGTCCGGTTGCAAAGTCAGGTCGCATAAGCGTATTGTGTTGGGAATGGATGTTGTTTGATTGAACAGGAGTTCTAGAAAGTATCCACAGAGGATATCTCCATATTTTGGAGAACGTATTAGTTCCTTCCGCTCAGGAGCGTTATCCTGAAAGAATATTTGTGATCCAACAGGATAACCATCTGCTCCACCATGCCCTTCGGGTTTCAAAGATGGTTATATGTTATCCATCTCTTGGATCACCCTCCAAAGTCATCTGATATGAACAAGTTTGGGTGAAAGTAAAGACAACTTTACGCTCCAAATGGCCAGAACCATAGCATAGCCAGGAAGAATTGCGGAATAGAGTTTTCAAGCATGGGAAGAGGAGGCATTGGATTGAGAACTTTTCCAGGATCTCAGGGAATGCGTGCTATGACAGATGGAGGCGGTTTGTGGACGAGGTATTAGTTCCATAATCTTTGTATTTATTTATTTATTCTCTATTTTTTGTTTTGTGTTACACCTCCAAATATATTTGTTTTATTTGCCTAAGTTCAGCCTCATAATACCCCTCTGATGATTGGAAATAAACAGTTCCACATAATCAATATTTGTCTTTACAAACAATAAACAAATGGAAGTAGGAGAGACAAAAAAGTCGGCTGCGGATCAAACCCTAGACCTCACGTATACGAAGAACTGAGCTAAATGTTATGCTGTCGTAGCCCGAAATTCTTCAGACTCGGAATTCTCGGCTAAAAGTCTCTCCCAGAGGACTTGTCTATTGAATTTTCCACGCTAAAAATTCATCGACTCCGACCTGGTTTGAACCCGTGACCTCGGAACTAGATGCAAGGAACATAACGATTAATTCACTGAGACTTGAACATATACAAAGAAGAAAAAAAATGACCATAATCCAAGACACAGAAATGTAATTGCTATGTGGAATAATATATAAATCTGTAAAAGACAGGATAAGAAATTACGAAATTAATAATAATAGGTATTATTGCAGCCACTGGCCATGTAGAAAGAATTGTTTTCATGTCTTACAAAAATCTGTTATTGATGTTCCTATATTTTTACACTGTAACAGGTGATATCGGTCGCAGTGCGACCCATATCGTTTGCACTTGCATTTTTCTTCTGGGTTATGGTGCTTCACTGTTGTGCATATCCTGTGGTTGAAACCATGGACCGCGACTCTTGTCACGGTGTGTCTGAGGTCGTATCTGGCTACTGTCCATTCTCTGTAGATAATCGCATCCGTTGCGTAGAACTCAGGCCATATCTGTTCTCTCTTCTCGTTTAGTTCCCTCAGCAGTTCTTTGTAGGTATCTGTTGCCGGCACGAGAAGGTCCAGGTGGAGCTCTTCTATGAAGAATGGTTCCTTTGTCAGTATGTATGTTAGGCGTGAAGGCATGCATTTTGATACGCTCAGCGCTATCTTTAGAAAGTGTGCTTTGACTTTCTCTATCTCCTCTAGGTTTGCCTTATTTAGGTTCTTCCAAATCACTTCTATTCCATAGGTCATGATTGGTGCTATTTTTAAGTGGAAGATGGTCATTGCTGTCTCCAGGGATAGTTCACTCAGGTTTTTAATACTGTTTGTTGCTATTCTGGCCGCTAAGGCGCGTTCTTTGATGTGCTTATCGAATGTGTCACCTCGGTTCTGCAGTGTGATCCCCAGATATTTGAAATGGTTTACCTTTCCCTTATACCGAATGCAGTCATTCGCTGCGAGTCTTCCTTCTTTCCTAAAGGTCATTTTTACTGTTTTCTTCTCATTTATTTCGAGGTCGTTCTTTTCGGCCCATGCTACGTGTTTGTCGAACGCTGTTTGAGCTTTTTCGGTGTCTTGGGATGAAATCACCATGTCATCAGCATATGCCATGATTTTAACGTTTTCTGTTTCTATCTCTGTGGGTATTTTTGCTGTTGTTATTATGAAAAGTAGGGGACTCAACGGGACACCTTGGAATAGGCCGTTTGTCTGATCTATCTGCTCTGTTTTTGAAACTCCATCGTCTATCTGCATTTGGTTTCTGGAGAGGATGTTCTCAATCAATCTAGTTATTTGGTTTCTATTCTTATTATCAGTTGCCTGTTTAAGAGGTCGAAAGCCTTCTTGTTGTCTATGAAGATGACATGTAGTTTTCCTCTCGGTTGTTCTAAGGCTATTTCGATTCTCTCTTGTAGACATTTAATTGCTTGTGTCGTCGATTTCTCTTTTACGAACCCAAACTGTTGTTCCGGTATGACGTGGGCTGTCATGGCTCTTAATGTCTCTATGAGTATGCTGGTCATTATTTTTAGTGCTGTGCACTCTAGGGCTATTCCCCTGTATGAGTTTACGTCCTTCGTGTCTCCTTTGGCTTTGTACATCACCTTCAACTTTGCTATCCTCCACTTGTCCGGAAAGCTGCTTTAGGCATTCGTTGAAAAGCTCTGTCCCGGTGTCTGCGAGAGCTTGCTCTGTTTCTTTGAGGTGTTCGAAGGCAATTTCGTCAGGTCCGCAGGCTTTTCTGTTTTTCGAACTTGCAATGTGTCTTCTTACTTCCTCTCTGGTGAAGAGGCAGGATTTCTCCACTTCTTCTTTCTTTTTTGTGGTTTCTGGGCATGTTTCTTTGGCTTGCAGTATTTCTTTAAAGTGTTTCTCCCACGTATGCATTGGTATATCTCTTGGAAAGGATGGCTGTTTTGGTGAGATCACTTTATACCATTTTTCCTCTGCTGTTTCTATGATTTTTCTCTTCTTCCGCCTGGTATGTTTCTTTATATCTTTCCACCGTTTGTTTATAGGCTCTCCTGGTATTTTGGTATTCTTGTAGGTATTCGTGTATTTTCGATTGTTTTGCCTTGTGCTCTCCTCGCTACGTAGCATTCTTGTTTGAACCTTGGCTTTGCTCTTCTTCTTTTCCATTCTTTCTTTACTATCGCTTGTTTTATTTGTCCTTCTATTGCATCGACTGCCTGATTTATTTTTCCTTCTTTTATTTCTTTTGATGCCTTTTGTATCGCTTCTGTGTTTAGTTTCTCTCTGTCAATTTTTCTCGATAGTTTATTTGTTGGTTTTCTGGAGTTTTTTCTTTGTTGTGTGTATTTTGCATATATGTCGGTACTTATTGGCATGCGTTTCCTTACTAGTATGTCTATTCTTATCTTTTGGTGGGTCTTGTGGCTGTTTGTGAAGACAATATCGATTGTGCTGGCTCCATTTGGTCCGATGTAAGTGTAATTACGAAATTAGGTAGAAGTTAAAGGTAGAAAAAATAAGTAAAATAGACAATAGAGAAAAAATATTAAAATTGTATGGAGGGCTGGAAAAATGAAAGAAAGGAATAATAAGTACAAAAAATATTAAATCTCAAGGTACAAAAAAAAGACTAAGAGGAACATCACGGGGAAGATGGAAAGTAGGCCTACAGAAAAACTTAAAAGAAAGAGGATTAAATGTAAAGAATTGAGATGGAGAAAAGCATGGGAGGATAGAGTTAAGTGGATGCAATATTTGGAATCGACCTTCAAATAGCAGGACACAATAAAATGATGATCATGACTAGCTGATTACTTGGGATTGCCCGGATATTTATTTATTCCAATCTTTCTACCGATCAACTTAGTGACGAAAACTATGAATTTAAAACGAATCTAGATCATTTTGTAATGTTATTTTTCATGCCTTCTCACCGTCCTTGCCAGTGGGGGGATGATCTTGAAATCAGGATATGAACAGTAAATTCATATAACAAGAGAATTGTCAATCATTGCTTGTAGAAATCTATCATGAAATTTCTTCAAGAGAAGTGTTGTATGTACCAATGCCGTGTCCAAAAAAATACTTTTTTAACTGCAAGGCACTCAAATTCAGATCATCCATTTAAACTATAGGCAAGTAATGCAACTCCTACATTGTTGGATTGAATAACCCTCACTACCTGCCGTCCGTTCAGCGTCCCGTGTCACTCCACTCCGCTCTTATTCACGTAGGGACGTCCATATGTTCCGTGCAGTAGGTTTCCATTACTGGATTCTGGTTACGATTTCTGTGCATTTGAGTTAAAAAGGCAGATGATTTTTTGAACACGCTCTTAATACATCACAATGTTTTTCTGGGAGAAATTTCAAGTTAGATTTCGGCATGCAATGGTTGACAGTTCCCTTGCCAGCATCCTGAAATACTAATGATTTGAACTAATCTCTGTGAATTTGGACATTTTATTTTTCGCCTATTCTCACTAAATTAGATACGATATGGGTTAATTTTGGTTCTTAAATTTAATCGGATCTGTTGCCAATCAACTTGGTGATTCCGAAAATTGTGGATTCGACACTAATATAATTCGTTTTAAATTATTTTTACATGTTATCCCCTCCCGGAGAGCTACGGGCCTCTTTCTTCACCGTATTCTCTCTTCCATATTTCTGAATCATATGTGAACCAAGTTTGGTTTAAATTGCTTCAGGAATTTCAGAGTTCTATTCAATAACTACAATATATATATATATATATATATATATATATATATATATATATATATATATATATATATATAGCCTATATAAACCAAGCTATGAATTATTCCACAACATGGTCTAATCTATCTACCAAGTTTCATGCAAACCGTTCAGTCATTGAAGAGTGATTGAGTAACATATATCCAAACTTTTATTATCTTAATGTAGTGGTGTAAATCTGATACAGGCGACCCTGCTCTCCTCGCTTTAGGGTCTTATTTTTTGACCTCTTCGAGTTGTTTACAAAAATTTTATTTGTGAATTTTTTGAAGTTTTGGGTTGTGATAAAAGATTTTTGTGATGTTTTATGTTTGGCCATAGAGAAGAGTTGTTGTTTTGAAAAATAACATGGTTTGGGAGTTCTAAAGAAGTTTTATGCACGAGGAGGGATAAAAACAAAAAAGAAAGCTGTTTGATATTTAGTTTAGTATGTGGAATGTATTTGTAGTGTTGCTATTAATGTTTGTTTTTGTTTATGGTAGGTCTACTGTGTAGTGTATTGTAGTATTTAAATGTGTTTTATGTGTCATTAAAGTAAGTGGAAGCTGTAACGTATTGATCTTGTTAAGTGAATTGTGTTCAATATTTTGTTCAATATTTTGTTCAAAGGCTTCCTTGACTTCCTTCATGGATGTGACATACACGTCCCTGGAGGGGCCGAATTTGCTCATTTGGAAGATATTGATTTTTTTTTGGAATATGAGTTGATGGCTGTGTGTTTTACATATGTTGGGGCCGTGTTGTAATAGTGGTGCGATAATAAATTGTTGCCACAAACCTGGACAGTTATATGACAGAGTTTTGTTCGAAATATTTATTTAAAATTCGGAGCTAGGTTTACTGTTTTATCCGATTAGGAAAATCTTCATTTCTATATTGCTCAATAGCTATTTAGCATTTTTAATAAAAAATCGAACAAAACTCAGTCCAAAAGTTGTAAATTTAATCAGAGAGTTTTCTAGGTTTTTGTTACTGTCAAACTTTACTAATTTGCTTTGATAGGGTTTGCAATAATAAAAAATGCAATGAAAAAGTTTCAGAGCCATCTGAGGGAAGATGGACAATCATTATTAACTGCTTTCATTTATTATGCATAGATGGCACGACAGTAATGAAAAACAGGCAATACAAAATCGTTTTAGGGGTTAGTTTCACAATTATTATCAACTGCTTTCCATTACTACCCATAGATGGCACGACAGTGTTCACTTTATTAATATTGTTTGCTCCACTATTCTGTTTTGAGCACTTTTCATAAAAAAATTCTCTAGAGAAATGAAAGGAGCGCTTTTTTTTTTTTTTTTTTTTCAATTATATGAATGACAAAGTAGTCTCTCACTTTGGTGAAGGTAAAGTGATCCAAATACAGACCTTACAAGTTCTCTGGGATGGTGGGAGGTTTCTAGACAATTGGCACGAGATGTCGGGCGGGTTGGCGATCGTGTGTGCCAGTGATTTCTATCCCCGCAACAAACGTTTAGAGGTTCGGTCGATCCTAGGGCCATGGTGCCGCCAGAAGGATTTAGACCAGTTTAAAAATCCAGACTCTACTAGGAATCGAACCTCCGATCTTCCAGTGTTAGCGTATTTCCGTAATTAACTACGTTACGGCGTGCTCCCTCTTCCTTTAATATATGAGAAAACGTTACGAGCATTTGAGAACAAAGTGTCTAGAAATTTTTTGAACCAAAGGGAGGGAACAGATGGTGAATGGAGAAAACTGCATAGTAATGAGCCCCATGATCTTTATGGGAAAGCAGTTTCATAGAATGTGATGGGTAGAACATATGGCACGAATTGAGAATGGGAAATGGGCATGGGAACTTTTTGTAGGAAAACCAGATTGAGAGAGCCCATTAAGTAGATCGAGAATGGGGTGAAATAATAGCATTAATCTTGATTTGAGGGAGTTGTATTATACAGGGAATTATTGGAAAATATTAGCTCGGGATTGCTATGCATGAAAAGCTTGTGTCATATAATGCCTTGAACCTTCCGGTCTGATAGTGCCAGTGAATTAGTTACAATACTTGCGTGCTGATAATCAATAGTAATATTTAATATTTTTCTCAGTTGGGGTTTATATGGAATTGGACCTGGCTTTATGTATGTATTGTTTGGTATTACTTTCTTATCATACACAATGCTATGTGCTTTACATCAGTAAAAGTTATTTACCAAGGGTCAATTTCACCAGTTTAAGCTATGCATTATACACGAGGAAAACTGGCGTAATACAGTTACCTCTGTTGGTGAAATTGACCCTAAGTCAGAGTTCTATGTCTGACCCACCATTCACTTGAAGAATCTTTGGTTAAATCCTCGTTCTCTAAACACTAGGGGATACGGAAGTAATGACAACACTGTTGTAAATCTTATCTTACTGGTGGTCATTGTAATCTTGTTGTATATTGTTGAGCAGTCATTGTTGTATAAATCTGTAATATGGAAAGTCTCGAAATACCACTACATTCACTGTTTCTCACATTTAGCAGGAACTACAGACCTATTTAGATGTTCAGTAGAATTTGTTTAGAAGGTGGAATTGGGAAGTACTCGAATATCCAGCAAATTCACTAGATGTAAGCTTTTGTGACTAACTTATTCACAAAGATCAATGAACTTCTACGAGGTATTCGATTTCAATCAAGAGTTGATATCAAGAAAGCTCTAGATCGATCAGTGAAATGGTGCTGCAGACGGAGTTGGCTGTAATCCAAGGATTTGGCAACGTATGGTTGACTTGACAGGAGATTATAAATGACGTTCATAATGTCAAAAGGAACTTAAATCAATTTTTGTGATGTTATAGCAGCGTTGCCATTACTTTCAAATGCCCTAGTATTACCTTCAAAGCCACGATCTAAGAGTATGATCGAACTCGTGTTGTTTACATTCAGTTATCTCTTTACGATTTCATCACCATATCCATTATTAAAAATTAAACTCAATGGTACGATAGACACCACTGTTATTATTATTATTTTAAAATATTGTGTGCTTTCCTTATCTGTGTACGGTTATTATGTGTTATTAATTTAACTACTACAAAGAGTAGGGTGCGGATAGGGACCTAGTTCTCATACTTTTGAAATAAATTCACAATTAATTAAAGTAAGAAGATGCACAATACCCTCTCCTCTTCTTGTAAGCCCATGTTTCCCTTAACATATATATATATATATATATATATATATATATATAGGCGCTCTCACCCTACAGGGAAGAATTTGAACCGTACTAATTTAGTTACACTTGGTCCGTGGTCAGCGTTCCGCCTCGTACTGACATCTAGGAAACCAAGATAGTACTAGGACGGGAATATTCGGTAAATTTTGCTTAGAGGCCTTTTCATTCAGGCTTAAGGATCTTTTAAGAGCCTGAAAATCTTCAGACTCGGGACCCACGGTTTAAAGTCCCTCCCGGAGGACTTGCTCCTTGGATTTTTCCATCCTAAAAAATCCATCGACCCCGGCCGGGTTTGAACCAACGACCCTCGGGACCAGAGGCAAGGAGCATTACCACTAGTCCACCGCGGCCGATATATCCTGTCCTAATCGGTTTAACACTGGGGTATGTCATCAAATCATTAGAGCAGCCGTGTTAGTAAGAAGAAGAGATGGAGAGAAGCTCATTTACCCATTCACAAATTATTACGTTCCTCTAAGCGAAATACCTCTACATTTTGCTAACGTTCATAAACTTTAGGAGAATAAGTAAAACAGTTGATGAGAAGTGTGGCGTTATTGATCCCGTACTGACATGTATGCAAACAACTCAATCGTATTAATAAGACATCTGTATAAGCTATCTTGATGATATGGTAGGGGAATATTAGAAGATAGCGAGGAAATACAAGAAGCGAACCCACCCGCACTTTACTCTTCGTGGTAGTTAAATTAATAACACATAATAGCCGCACACAGATATGGAAAGGACACACAAATTTTAAAATAATAATACTATGGCATTCGATAAGTATTGACAACAGTGTTATAACACGATAAAACATTTGAGTACCTGAGCGAGAGAGGGAGCTATGCTGACATTTTATCAAAATTGAGTTATTAACATTTTTTGTATTCCCAATATGTGTCCTTTTCATCGTCTATTATGTTAATTTCCGCGACTTCTTTGATAATAATTTTTTTAGAACAAAGTTTAGAGGAATTCTAAAAGCGCGTATTTCTTTGTGAGAGGTGCTACGCTGACCGGAAAGCACGATCTCGTCCGTAGAAGAAAGCTCTCTTAGCCGCTTGCGACCGCTTTCACCAATGCCATATCTCTCCAGTCACATGATCAGTGTTGGTATGGCGGACTGTGAAGATGAATTGTTACTAAGCAGCTGTGAAAATTCTAAAAAACAAAAACGCGTGAGAAATGAAAGTAATTGAAAGAGAAAGTGGGTTAAAGTTTATACAAATTTGGGGCTGCAATATGTGAGTGACAAAACAAAGTGGTTCCTGCAAAGCAGCAGGGAAGTGGTTGTAATGTAGTGTACGAACTGGTGCAGCTAATCTCAAATGGTGTAAATACCACGTGCTCACTTCTGACGAAAAGGACTATATTTTTATGGATTTATATAAATTAGGGAAGTATAATTCTCAAAATTCATTTTTATTTGGACTCATAAGTTGCCAAGTGTACAACAAGATGTACGGAAAAAAAGAGAAGTGACAGTGATATAAGCAGGAGGAACTTGTCATTCTCTTATAATACGAGTATAAATAAGTCACAAGGACAGTTGATGAGAGTGTGTAGGAAGGCATTTTGTGACTTGTTTGGTATTTCCAGAAAACGTCTTTCGACAGTTAGAGGAGACTGGAAGTCCAGTGAAAAACGTACCCAAAAAACGGAAATGGCAAAAAGGAGGAGGAAGATGATGATGATGATGATGAAGAACAAGTAAGTAGGGCTGCTCTATGTAATTTGTAACCCCATGTTGATAAGAGAGGTCATGTGGTAACTACAAACACAAATTAAGCACTTCTGACCAACAAGGTGTTATTGATCACATTAAAACATTTCCCTTGTACATAAGAAATTACAAATTCATCATCCGTAAAATCGATTATTGAAATGTATAGACTGTACAAGTAGGAAAAATTAAGTGCTGGAATGTATTTTGTAAGTTAATTCACGTACCGGAAAATATTTAATACTAGATTCAATATAGGATTCAAGATGCCTTACACTGATACCAGTAAAGTAATGAGATGCCTGGCATCTTAGGAAGAAGTGGTCCCATTACAAATACGATTACATCAGCATAATGCTCTCCTGTCAAAGTTTAGAGCTGAATGTCTTGAAGAAACCTGTGATTATTATTTGATTACATAAGATTTGCAGAAACCTTTATCTACCCCTAAGATACCAACAGAAGTTGTATTTTATTTAAGACAACTTTGGGTGTATAATCATGATGTACATATCTGAAACAGGAAAAATGTCATGATATGTATGTGGCCAGAAAATGTTGCGTCACGCGGGACTTCAGAAATAGCATCATTATTATATAAAATATTTTCTGTACCGGAAAACACTCTCAATAAACGCAACATAAAGTTTTTCTCGGACTCCTGCTCAGCACTAAATAAAAACAACTTTTTATACATGATGTACTATGGATTAGTAATGTTAGGAATGTTCGATTTAATAGAACATTATTACCTGGTCCCAGGGCACATTCGCACTTAGTTTCATTGCAGTATAATCCTCGGAAAGGGACCCTGAAACATCGGACTCCCTCGGTCATAGGGCACACATTTTTGCCTTCTGATAGTGATTTTGGCGTTATTGAAAAAAAAAAAAGAAAGAGATCATTATATTTACACCTGAGGATTGATATCGCCTGGTTGAAAATTCAAGGACAAGGAACCCATTTAAAATGGTGAAAATGAACACCGATACTTCAAGAATTTCCATGCTGTGACATCACGTATTATGAAACACGAAAAAAAAACAATGGGTGTGAAAGTGCCAATACATACGATTGCTATAATAAAAGTAGAGGCAAATAAACCTGGAGTAATATAGTATAAAACTGACTATTCTGAACTATGTCGGTGGGAGCAAGTGCAAGTTATTCAGAAGATTGCAGGAAGGCTTCGAAAAAATCTCATTCTCCAACATCAGAAAAGCTGAGGAACATATTCCTTCCTTGTAATATGGATTGCTTATAACCAAATCGAAGAAATAAATGCAGCCAAATTCAAAGATCTGATGTCTATGCTGCCTTTCACCCACAGAACCATCATGCCCTCCAGTCAGATGTCAATGCAGTCTCAGCTGATATTATTGTCGAGGAAGATCCTGATAACTAAAGGTGAGAGGAAAATGAATGAATAGTCGGGTAACCAATAATCGATGATCAATAAAATATTAATTTATCAATAATTTATTAGTTAATCATGTGTATACACGAAAACTACCGTAAAGAAAGTTCTTCACACTACTTTCTTTTTTATTATCAGATGACAATCTCTGCACGCGTATCCGAGGATACATTTATAATTATCATGTATATGAAATACTTTTTTTAACACTTGAGAACATGATCATTAAAATGTACAAAAAAGTATTGTTTTCCTTATAGATTTTGAATTATAAACATAAACACAAAGGTCAAAATATCTAATTTCTCTCTCTTGTCGGCACAGCTCCTTCTCTCGCTCAGGTACTCATTTATTTAGGTTACTTTTGACATTACGAACTTCATTTATAGTCTCCTGCCAAGTCAACTGTACGTTGCCAAATCCTTGGAAGTGGAGCACTCCATCTGCAGCACCATTTTTGGATATCTCTTTCACTGATCGATCTAGAGCTTTCTGGATATAAACTCTAGATTGAAATAGAGTGCATCGTAGAGGTTCTTTGATGTTTGAAAATAAGTTATAGTCACTTGGGCTCATGTATAATGAATTTGATGGATGTTCGAGTACATCTCAATTCCACCTTCTAAACAAATTCTACTTAACGTCTTTTTAGGGCAGTAATACTTACTAAATTTAAGAACAGTGAATGTATTCATAACATATTACTATTTCGAGAAGACTTTCAATATTACAGATTTATAGGCTACAACAAAGGCAGATCAACAACATACTACAAAATTACGATGGTCACCACTAGGATTGCTGATTTACGATAGTGTTGCCATTACTTATCGAATACCCTAGTAAATTGTTCTATCAAATAACACTAATAAAGTGGGACCGGAAGTAAATATCAATATAAATATATAGCTACATGTAAAGAGAATTTTATTAAATGTTGAAAATAATAATTGTTTGTTAAATCAGTATTTATTTAGTAACTTAAATTCAGCTTGGTATATCGTCACCGCTTGTATTGCCAATATGAATCATATATGTTATTGCAATGACATTAGTAATTTGTGTTTATATAGCCCATGTGCCTAAATGTAATAATTTATAAAACCGTTACATAACAGTAACGTATTTAATTTGAAATGAGGTGTGAAATATGATTACTATGTAATAATTTCATTTTCAATTGGAAGTCATTTTAAAAGCTGTCTTTCAAATAACCTGCAGCACCAATATTGTACATTAGGTTTCCATAAATTTCAAATGCGTTAATATATCCAATTGACAATATGTTAATTATCAATGCAGAAATGGACTGAAAGGATTGGAAAATACATTTATCACTACATCTGGATTAATTACTATGATATAAACAGGATTATATGTGTGATCCACAAGAGATTAATTAACATATCCATAATATATTAGATATAACTGTTAAAACTCAAGAATGCTTTAGCTGAAAGTTTATCTGGCACTGCTACCAGCAAATCCTATCATTTGTGGGGAAGGGAGAAGGCGAGTACTTGGCGCCTAAGACATTGTAATCCTAACAGAAGAGACCCTTGTCCTCCAAGTTGGGGGTTGGGTATGGGATTGACAGTTCCACTCCGTAAAAAACTAACCATTGAGAAGCCCAAAGGCAATCAAGCCGGACTGATCAAGAGAGTATTTAAAATAATAAAATTTGTACCGGTTGTGGCAGTCATCCTCAACAAATTATATTTGTATGAAATATTGAGCTAGGCCTTTCGGAACCGGTTCCATTTTCAAAGTTGTTCATTAGGTACTGGTTGTTTTTAACCAATATATTGTATAGTGGATTGATATGGTAGATCTAGCTGAATATTTTATACATACATAGTGTTCTGCCCAAGAGCACGTCTTTCTCTGCAAACTCAGCATTCTCCACTCTTTCCTTAAACTCAGCTTTCCTTTTTGTATTCGCATATAAACCATTTATTTTAATATTGTGTATCATCTGATGTCTTATTCTACCTATTTTTTTTCTGTTGACCATTCCTTCTAGGGCATCCGTCAGCAGGCAGTTTCTTCTTAGTCAGTGGCCAATCCAATTTCTTTTCCTCTTCTTTATGAGTTCCAGCATTGTTCTTCCTTCACCTACTCTGTCTAGCACATCTTCATTTTTTATTCTGTTTGTCCATTTTATACGTTCCATCCTTCTCCACATTCACATCTCAAAAGCTTCCAGCCGCTTTTCCTCATTCCCCATACAATGCTACACTCCACACAAAGCACTTCACTATAGTGGAGGAGGACTAAGTTGGCACGATTTCTGCTATCCTTGTCTAGAGAACTGTTCTTCCACCCTTCGCAAAACACAATGGGCTACCCTCGTAAAATTACTTAGGAATGCTAGAAAAACTCCACCCCCCCCACTTCCGTCCAGTCACTTTTGTGTCAGGTAATTTTTGTCAGTGGCGACTGGTTCAGAGTGCTATGTTCAAAGTGACTGCAGAAAATTGGAGAAGAGCGTGTGAACACACTGAAAAGATTGAAGAGTCATATTGGCAGGCAGACGGTTTAATGGACGAAATTAGTGATCGGTTTGAAATAAATTTAGACGATACCGACGACGAAAATGAAAATGAAGGCATAGAAACTTGCCAGGAAGAATCTTTAGAAGAAGGGAATGCCACCACTGATCTATGTTTACTACCGATGTCACCGTGAAGAGATATGTGTATGAGTGAGAAAGAAGATGGTGAGTACTCTCTTTCTCTTTATAAAATATTCTAGACAAGTTAGCCCTCATGGACTATAGCCTCTTCCGTAATTCTTTTGCCAAAGGTCCGCAGAAAATGCTTCCTCTTCTTATTAAAAGCTTCTTTTGTAATTTATATCCTCTGCTTTACTTCTTGACCGCAGTTCGTGTTACTACTGATAGTACAACCCAAGTATTTGAAGCACTCCACTTGCTCAGTGGCCTCATCTTTAATCCTCATGTTTTATACAAATAGCCTATAATTTGTTGAGGACGGCTGCCACAACAGGTACACATTTTATTGTTTTAAATATTGAACAATGACCTCAATGGTACAAAATGTTTATTAAAAAATTGATTGAGAGGTCTGGAGGAGAGTTCTTAGGGAAGATATGACTCACCCGGTTGTTACGTCAAACATTATGATGATGATCCATCATATATTGTAAATCCCTCGTCGTAGCCAAGTAGTTTAAAGGCTTGGTGCAGAGCTACGGAACTTGCGCTGGTTCGAAGACATTTTCTCATGGAATTTTGGCCAGTAGAGGACCGGTGTCCATCCAGCATCGTGAGGAATTTTGGTAGCTACAATAAATAGCAACTCCAGGTTGAAAAAAAAACAGTTATAACGGCTGGGAGACCCGATGTGTTGATAACATGTCACCTCTATACTGGCTGGATGATCGTCTACCTTTGTGATTAACATATAAGCAACCGACTGGTAGGCCAAGGACCTTCAAGGCCTGTCTTCCCAGGAGTTTTTTTTATCATATATACTATTCATAGCTAATACCCGGCGTACGCTGTTACGCCTAAATGAATTCTTTTTTATGTTTAGTTGAATAAGTAAAAAGAAAAATAGTTATACATTTATATCGTAATTATTTTTAGATACCCTATGCTGATTATCCGGCATTTCCCGGAAATCTACTTATCCCGATCTTCTTGCCATCAATGAAGCGAAAGAAAAAAATGGTTATTATGAGTTATCCGTAAAAAATAGATATATTCTGTCACGGACATTTTTGTATAATATTTTGAGATATTCAATTCTGTGTATATTAATTTGTTTATTTGTTACGGTTTAGGCAGCGTAAGCCATTGAAGCGTCCAAAAAGCTATTTTTAGTGCACATTGCACTTGTTTAGCTCCGGCACTATAGTGCGTGGGATAATATGTTATATACGTTAATTATCCCAGAAAAATATCTAAATTATGGAAGAAACCTCATTCAAATCGGTCAAGTAGTTTTGAGTCCATGAAGAATAATTAAACAGACTCACACACATTTTTATAGAGATTGTGCCTCTCTCCAGGGGGGGGGGCTACTCCAAAGTAAATGGAATTACGTTTTGCAAGGACTCTTGTTATTCTCCATTGTATATTAACCTGTCACCTTATAGGTACATTTATATGCCACACACATTCCTGAGGCTTACAGTGTCACGACCTATCGGGAGGGGGGTTTTAAACTTTGGATCACACACGTACTTTTTTAAACGCATAACGACATGGAGGGCTTCTTTGAATGAGTGGTCAGCTCAATCCATGGCCTCCTCCGAGACAAAATAATATTAAGACAAAACACACAGTTCACTCACAAAACAAAAACATGGCGAATACGAAAATAATGTTCACTAGATGAACGTTTTGGTCTTAAACACTCCAGACATTTGACTTACAGGTGAGGAAAAATGCCAAAAGAACCTCGACAGAGGATCAAATCCGGCCTGCTGCGTACGAGGCAACGGCGACGTAACCCCGAGGTCATAGCGGTGAACAAAGAACGTACTTTCCAAGCCCTGTAATATCTGGGCCCACTGCCTGGCAAACGGTATCCGATCCCAAGGATTTATAATTCATGAGGAAGTGCATTGTATCTCCGACAAAGGCAATAATAGGCATATTGATATTATCTGCGTTTACAAGAAGAAAGCAAGATCGTAGACCTTACATACTTTTGAATCCTCAACTAGAGGAGAAAAAGAAAGAATATCTTTGTGTACACAATACGTAAAAAAAAGTAAAATTATCCAACTATCAGCATGGGATTCCCTTGGGGTAGTAGGAGGTTAAGGCTCCCATCCTTCTAGACAGTCGGCACGAAATGTCATCGCTGCATGACGGCCGCCTTCATTCCCAGAACGTGCGTGTGTACTCATTTCCATTAAAGGTTGTGTCACAAATGGCTGTATGGACCCCAGGGCCATGGTGCCGCCAGAGAGTTTAGGGCTGTTCAAGTGTCCTGATAGGTCATGTCCTTGTAAGGCCCGCAAGCGTCGGGTAGGTAAAAAGTATCTACAAAGTGAGAGGTTAAACTAAGGAAAATTAATTAACAAGAAACGACTTCAAAACATAAATGAAGAAGCAATGCTTAGCTGTAAATGTGAGCTACAACAAGAAAAGTTGATGCAGCAATATCCATAAGATGAAAATGCGCGTTGCAGATGCTGTTACTGTTGCAGTTATAAAGAATTGCTCTATGAACTTTAAGCAGTCACGGCCTTAAATGACAGGAAAAACCCAGTTCGCCTTATCGCAAAGCAACGCGCCATATACATAAACACAAATATAAAACTGCAGATAAGACACCTATCTTCAAGTAATAATATGCTAACACATGAAATGTCTTTATTATTTTGTCACTTCTACAAGCTGAAGTTGTTGGATTTTTTATTTTCATTTTTTCCATAATATAATCGCAGGGAAATATTTCACTTGAATTCGTTCATTTATTCCTACACGATAACACTTGAATGGCGCGTTTAATAAACTATAAAGTTCCAGCTATTGATGTAATTGTCATGAAAATATATTTTTTACACGCTTTATATTAGCTTGACCTGTATCTATGCAACGGAATATTTCAACACGATTTTCACCCACTTAAAAACATTGTATCGACTTGAAACTTTGTATACTTGTAAAGTACCAATGTGAATACAATTATTTCATAAATACGGAGTAATATAAAATAGATTGCGGACTTATCGACTTTTTAGTCCATCGTTGTAAGAAATTAATATTATGTCGTCTGGTAGCTCAGTTGGTAGAGCGGTGGACTGTAGTGGTATATAATTTCAGTAATCCGTAGGTCGCTGGTTCAAATCCGGACCGGAGGATTTTTTTAGAAGAATATTACTTTTAGCTCATACTACAATAATATCGAATTTAAAGATATTTACATTTTTATCTTATTCTGTAAAATATTAATGACAATTTTGTAAACTTACCACATTGTAATTTATCCAAAAAATATGAGAAGGATACGATTAACTGTAAATATTTATCTATATTAAAATATTCAAAAATATTATAATAATGTTAGATAATAATAATTTAAAAAATATAATTGTATTCGTGCCTAGACACTAAAAATATCGTAAGCAATTACATTTTCATGGGATTCCGGTTTATGATAATCAATTAAACTAAAAATTAATAAAAATAAATAATAGTTTTAAAAAACTGAAACAACGCGCTTTATTAGAAGACCAAACTAAAACATAAAAAATAAATAATACTTAAAAAAACTAAATCAACACGCTTTATTAGAAAGCCGAACTAAAAAATAAAAATAATTTTGATTTCCAACACGCTTGGGATAAAATTAAAGTGGTCAATTATAACAATTTTCTTAATTAAATTGTCTATAATTGTAAGGTCGTAATTATTATTGATTGCTAACTGTTTAATAACATTCAATTCCTTATTATATTCCAAGGCTGAAAAAGGAATATTTAAAAGTCTATGAATATAACTATTAAAGGCTTCTATTTTATAAGTATATGGGTGAAAGGAAGAACTATGGATAGTAGTATCAGTATGAGATGGTTTGTGAAGGATGCCAAACTCAAGCTTACAATTAATGTGTTTTATTGATAAGTCCAGGAAATTAATACTACTATTTGTTTCTAATTCCATTGTGAAATTAATACTTTTGTCAATGCTATTAATAACATTCATTCGGCGATTGGACATGTGTGTCACTGAAAATGGTCTCTAGTTTGCGAACTTAATGTGAATGTTCTACTGTTTATAATTTCGTATAAGTAGTACTATTTTATATGGCAGTAATAACCCCACTTTATGTTTCCATTAATAAGGTTCTGTTTATTAGAATGGTACATTGTGATACTTTTTGAAGAAGTCTTGGACTGCTTAATTAACGCATCGAAGTAAAAATACTTAGTACTGTTGAAAAAACTAAGTTAGTATTCGTATTTTGTTAATAAATAACCCTACAAAGTTCACTAACCATCAGTATTATTTCCCCTTCGTAGTTGGACAACTTTTGTATAAAACAATTTTTCATTTTGTACTTACAAAGTTATTTCGGGTGGTCAAGTTAAATGGGACACCCTATATATATATATATATATATATATGTGTGTGTGTGTGTGTGCTTGTACATAATCTTCTAAAGGAAACGCATTGGTAGTGAAAGTATTCTTCTCCTCTTTCAGGTAGGCCTACTCTATACATTCATTGATAATCCTGCTACTCTATAATTCCTGTTACATCTTCCAAAACATTCTTCCTTGGTTTTTTCTCTTAATTTTTTTCCCCGCAATTTTTTTCTTAAAATTGTTTTAAGGAAATTATTGTAACTGAGTACGTGACAAAAAAAAAATACTTTTTTTTATAATTGATTTTATAGATAAATTACCTATCTCCCGCTATTTCTTCCAGTAGTTTACTAGTTTGTTTGTTTTCTTGTCTGTCTAATTCAATGGCCACCATATGTATCCGAGTACTTTATGAGATGGTGCCTTGGTGAAAAGTTACGGGACTTTGTTGATTCCGTTCTCCATGGGGGAAGAAATTTTCTCATGAAATTTCGGCCAGTATGGGACCAATATCCACCCAGCATCGTGAGGGATTTGGGTAGCTACAAGATATCATTTAAATTTAAGCACTGATTATGACACAGAAAATTGAGACACACTAATTATGTAGGTAGTATTTCTAGTCTGAATGCTGGTATGTGAAAATTAAGTTGAAATTTGTGTACTGGCTGGAGGGATTCCCATTGAAATTCACTCTGTGTGTAGAGGCTGCATATCTAACAGTGGCGACATGTGTGAACACATACTTTATGTAAATTAACTGACGTATAATTACTGCATTCACATTAACATGTAACACGTTCCGTTCAACAGATTCCATTCTACGTTTTATCACATTATGTGTCTAAGTAATTCAGAGCCTCAAGGTGAAATCTGAAAAAAAGAAAATCATGTATACTGCAGCCTGTGTAAGAAATACACTAATAGAAAATCAATATATAACCAAGGGGACCACCAGGCGTAATGTCCTCAACCAATAATAGCACCGAGGTCCATAATTTTATAAGTAAAATGTTCAAACGCGCCGGTTATTAAATCGTGATCCTCTAATCAGAAAAGCTTTGTTCACCACTATACATTAATTTAATCAAAGTCCTCTCAACAACTCTATATTTCTATGAGATGATGATAATAACAATAATAATAATAATAATAATAATAATAATAATAATAATAGTAATAATAATAATAATAATAATAATAATAATAATAATAATACATTCAACGTGATGAAGTTAAGACAGTAAAGTCTTCTCTTCCACTTCACCTGGTAAATGGGCTCCGGACAAGTGAAAATCTTGAGATTTAATATTTTATTACTATTCTACAGAATGTTTCCTTTCCAATATAATACACATATATTACTGAATTCGTAAATTATGTAATTGTTTATAAACTCATATAATGACGTGGTAATAGTGTTCTGAAAACTTTGAAGCACGTTTCCCGTAAGTTGCATTTTTCATACATATTTTTCTTTTTGTCAGCTTCCATTTATCAGAATTGACAGATGTTGTATACAAAATCCAGTGTGGTAATTGCGAAATATCTTATGTAGGTCAAACAAAAATATTTCTGAGAAAGAAAAGAATTGACAAACATAAAAAGAATATCAGTACACCAGGTACAGAATTTTAGGTAATTAGTGAACGTAGAATTAATCAAAATCATGAAATGAAATGGGATGACAAAATAATTTGCACAAAGAAAATAGTTACCATAAAAGATTGATAGCCGAAATGGCCTTTATAAAAAAAGAACAAAATAAAACGTTATAATAAAAAAAAATTAAGTGAATGGCGTGAGACATGCTAAAATATTTTTATCATAAATTGGAATTTTCAATTTAATTTAAATTTGTAAAATAAAATTGTCTCGGTAACTATGTATTCTAAACAACCATGTCAATTATCATAAGTAATGCCACGAGTGATTTCCAAATTATCGATAAATTCACGACTCACGAAGTGAGGAGTGAATTTATTTAGAGAATTTGGAAATCAAAAGTGGCATTTGTTAGGACTATTTAACGAATAAAATTAAGCTGTTTACTCACAAATCATTATTTAAATATAGTTATTCTAAAATATGTATATATTTAATGTAAACGGCGATGTTTGAAAACAAGTGAGATTGGTGCGCTTCATTTGCTTCTTTTGTTCGTCATTGCAACCAGATCATATTATTTATTGTCAAAGGAACGCAATTTGTAAGAATGCACTCTAGTGGAGAAAAAATGAAACACATCAAACTGTATATTAAATCATTTCTGATGTCCTATGATGTAAATATGAAAAATATATTTTTCATAAGTAATGCCACGAGTGATTTCCAAATTATCGATAAATTCACGACTCACGAAGTGAGGAGTGAATTTATCTAGAGAATTTGGAAATCAAGAGTGGCATTTGTTAGGACTATTTAACGAATAAAATAAAGCTGTTTACTCACAAATCATTATTTAACTACAGTTATTTAAAAATATTTTTATATTTAAAGTAAACGGTGATGTTTGAAAACTAATGAGAAACGATAGGTAGCCTACGCTTCTACTGCTTCTTTTGTTTATCACTGCAACCAGATCATACTATTTATTGCCAAAGGAACGCAATATTGTAAGAATGCTCTCTAGTGGAGAAAAAATGAAACACATCAATCTGTATATTAATTCATTTTGATGTCGTATACATTTAAGAAAGTGCAAACAGTGGTTTCTTTTTTTGGTGGTATAATCAATTGCTACAAATGTTGACATGTAAGCACTATTATATACAATCTGGTAGCCGTATTTGTTATAGGCTCAGTCACTGCAAAATAACGGTCAGACCTGTTCAGAATATTAAAAAGGAGGAGCTTTGCTTAATATATGATAATCCTAACGTTGATAATTATTTCGTGAAACACGTCTCTGATTGGTTGTAATACAGAAATCATTGAAACGTGATTGGTCATTGACTCCCATTTGGGACATGAGTTAAATAGTCTGGGAAAAAATACATTTAAGAAAGCGCAAACAGTGTTTTTTATTTTTTTGGTGGTATAATCAATTGCTACAAATGTTTTTATATTAACTCCCGCATGTTGACATTCATGCACTATATATACAATCTGGTAGCCGTATTTTTAGTGAGTCAGTCACTGCAAAATAATGCTATGACCTATTTATAATGTTAAAGAGGAGGTGATTTCTTTATTATGATAAACTTTAGTTGGTAAATTCTAGGCGAAACACGACTGTGATTGGTTGTAAATAAAAAATCATTGTAACGTGATTGGTCATTGACTCCCATTTGGGGCATGAATCAAATAGGCTTGAAAATGATCTCACACAAGGAGATTGAAACGTCGACTTGAATAAATTAAATATTTGACCAAGATAACGATTATTTATTGTTATTATTATTAACATTTCTCAAGGAATAATATTTATAAAAACATTAAATATTTATCAGAATTTGTTTAAACTTTCAGGGCAAATATTAAAAATTCGTTCATACTTTAACAAGAGTTGTTTTTTACTTTTGTTTGCCAGCGAAATTAGGGCCTTACAAGGATTGCAAAATTACAAAATTATGTAATAATTTTCACGTGAAGGGAAAAAAAAAAATAAAAATACTTGTATTATAGCTATCAGTAATGTTCAATATACTATTTTTTTTCTCAGTAGTATAGTCCCAGTGGTCTCTTTGTAAAAGAAAACATAAAATAATCAATTTCAACATTGGCAATATAGATAACTGTTGTATAGAGGCAGAGGGAATCTCGTTCATTCATTCATGTGTGTCACTAATTATGGAATACGAGAGATTTGGCTAACTTAAGAGAGCTGTTAGCAGATATTAACAGTTATGGCTACAGTTAAATTAATTACAAATAACACACAATATAAAACTGATAAGGAGTGTACAAAATACTTAAATAATAGCAGTAATAAACTAGTAAAATACTTAAATAAGTAACAGGAATTCATAGGCTCATGGCTGTGCGGACATAAGCTCTCCATACATTCCTATCCTGAGCTAATGCTTTCCAATCATCCATTGTATAATCTATTTCCTCAAATCATGGTTAATTTTATTCACCCTCTCCATTCATGACTTACTTATTTTGCGCTTTCCCTCTGGTTTTCCTACATGAAGTCCCTGTGCTCCTCTTTTGTTCTTCATTTGTGCCACATATCCTGCTCATCTCAGTCTACGAGACTTAACTGTTCTTATATCTGGTTTCCCATTAAGATAATATAGCTTACTGTTATGTAGTCTTCTGCACTCGCATGTCTGTTAATCTCTCATTGATTAAAATTTTTCCTAAGAACGTTATTCTCAAATACTCGTAATATTTTCTCCCCCCTTAAAGTAAGCGTCAATATTTCTCATCAATATAATACAACTGGGAGAATAATTAATAGTTTTATATATTTTCCGTTCAACGTTTTTTTCAGAGAAGTCGGGACAAGAGTTCCTTTAATACATGATAGCATGCATTTCCAGAATTGAGCATAGGTTTAATTTTTTGTGCACCTCATTCCTGTTTAAAATTATTGTCCCAAGGTATTCGAACTCGGCCACTTTTTTAACATTTCCCACATTTGTCACTAACTGCTCATTTCCATCATGTATTTCTATGTGCGACAGTATATTTAGTTTTATTGATGTTTACATCCAGCACCAAATTGCTTAGTGTTTCTCAATCGAGTGTGCATGTTGGCCCTTAGTACCTCCTCACTATCGTCTAATAATACTACATCATCAGCATAAACTAACGGTTTATTAATACCATTGGGTTGTGAGCTTTCTTCATCCTCCAAAGATTTTATGGCATGCTCTATTACAAAATTGAATAATAGAGGAGATGTTGCATTAATAATAATAATAATAATAATAATAATAATAATAATAATAATAATAATAATAATAATAATAATAATAATAATAAAAGTAAAAGTAAAGTAAAGTAAAGTAGTCCCACTACAGGCCTCGGGAGGCCCTTGGGGTAGTAGAAGGTTAAGGCTCCCACTTTTTCTGGACAATCGGCACTTGATGTCAGCCGGGTTGTCAGCCCTGCGTGACGGCCACCTTTACCCCCAGAACAAGCGTCTGGTACTCATTTCCGTTAGAGGCTGAGTCGACCTCAGGGCCACAGTGCCGCCAGAAGGTCAGGGTCAGTTTAAAAATCTTGACCCCACCGGGACTTGAACCCTCGACCTTCCGGCTTGTAGCGTAGTGCCTTAACCACTACGCTACGGCGTGCCCCAATAATAATAATAATAATAATAATAATAATAATAATAATAATAATAATAATAATAATAATAATAATAATAATAATAACAATAATAATAATAATACATTCATAGTAATTCTGCCCGAGGGCAGGTCTTTCACTGTAATCATAGCATTTTCATGCTTTGATTTGTAGCTTTACTAGGGAAATTATAGGTATGGTAGCTTCCCGTTGCTTTCCACACCGGTGAAGGATGATAATGATGATGATGATAGCCGGATGTTTTTCGGGGACCGTTGGACCCTAAGCTTCCTGACATTTGTCTTACAGGTGAGGAAAAACCCCGAAAAAACCTCACCCAGGAGCCCGACCGGGAATCGAATCGCTGCGTGACATCGAGACCACAGCGGTGGACATAGTAGTGATAATAATAATAATAATAATAATAATAATAATAATAATAATAATAATAATAATAATAATAATAATAATAATAATAATAATTTACCTGATAAAGTTAATACGGTAATTTTTTCCTATATCGCCAGGATTAAATTATACAGATATTAATAGATATGAATTAGTCTATAATTAAATTGTCAGTTACATTCCTTGCTGTAGTCCCGAGAATCGCGGGTTCAAACCGGGTCGGGTTCGATGCATTTTTAGGATAGAAAATTCCAAGGGACAAATCCTCTGGGAGGGAATGTAAGCCATGTGTGCCGAATCTGAAGATTCTCGGGCTCGTAGAAGAACCTCAGGCCTGAATTAGTACATCAGAGCAAAATTGAACCGATCTTCCGCAACCGACAAACACTTTAGTTCTCCACTAGATGTTTCTCTGGCGACATATCACTCGCTGACATCTGTAGATAAATAAACATAACTAAATTAGCGTGGTCAAGGTACTCCCGTAGGCAGCGTCCATGTCCCCACGTGGTAGACTGTACGGAAGTAGATTTGACTACAGTTAAATTAATTACGCAATAAAGAGCTGTTAAGGAAAGTAAAAACAAATATATATATATATATATATATATATATATATATATATATATACTGTAGTAATAATAGTAATTACTTTTATTTATATACAGATGTTTAATGTTTACACATCTTTCTGTGCTCCACTCGTCTCTGTCCATCCACTCCATATTCTCCAGTCCTCTTTTTATCATTCCAGTTCTTATTTCTTGCATCCATGAGTTTCGATGTCTTTCTTTCTTTCTTCTTCCAGTTTCCAATGTTTTCTGAGTAACTTTTCTACTTCCATTCGTCATACATATTCATATCAATTTTATTGCTTATCTTTATGTACATAATTCCTCTGTACGTGTGTGTGTCACTGAACCCCTCCTGAACGACAGGACCGATTTTTTTTTTTGTGTACGTTTGGATGGTTTAGATTCATAATTGGATCCTTTAAAGCCATTAGGTCACAATTTTCGACGTTTCACAACGAAGCTCAATATATAAAGTGAAAAGGAAAATTTTACAAAACAACTGTGTATTTATCCGTTCTTTTATATAAGCAGGGAGGAAAACTCTAGTAACAGCTTCGCGCAACTTCGAAGCCCAGAAACCTTTGGCTTCCGATCTTTCTATAAGCGGAAGGAGACGCTGGTAGAAACGTCTGGCAACACGTTCCAGACAATTCAGACGGCTCTGCGGTTCACTAACTCGCTAGGGGTGACTCACCCAAGCAATTCAAACGCCACTTACACGACATGCAACACTGCCCCCTCCTTAATGCTGATCGTCTCGATCAGCTTCCTTGGTATGCAGTCAGTTGATTTAGGTGATTCACAACCGTTCCTCTTCCGTGCTGGCGTTACATTTTGTAGACCACACCGTTGGTTTTTTCCAGGACCATACCACCCTGTATGGTCCATCCCAGACACGCTGGAACTTCTGTGGTCCTCCACTGGTCCAGCCGGTTGCAAGGCGAACTACCAGTCTTACAAGGCATCCGACGACTGTAACGAGGATATGGGTGTCGTCCTTCCGGAGGTCACTCTCTTATGGGCTTGCTGCTGTCTCCTTCATTAACCTTCTGCCATCCCGTATAAGTTGTCATCGGGATTGACCACGCCCACCTCTGAAGTTAGGATGGACGAAGCGATGACGAGGTCCCCCATGACCTCCAACTCCTCCATGACCTCTATCTCCTCCATAATCTTCCTTCAACTCGCCCCCTCTTTTGACTGGATGTCGTTGGAGGGGCGGACGCCGGGGCTGCATGTTGTAATAGCTGCCGGGCTCAAAGCGACGACGACGTCTGTAGCGACGAGGCTGGCCTCCATCTCGAACTTGCTTGTCCTCCTCGGTTTCCCTTTTGCTGCTCTCGACGTGGAGTAGGACCTCATTACTTCCAAAGCGGAGTACTCGTTGCTTGATGTCCACAGTAACGTCGTACATTCTCAGGGCGTTCAGGCCTAAGATGACGTCCTCGGTAACTCCGGCGACGAACGCCCACAGTCGTAGCACGCACCCTCCCAGGACCAACTCCAGCAGAACTTTCTTCTCCACAGGCATACTGTGACCCGATAAATTACGCAGCTCGAACGTCCGTAGCTGCGTCCTCTCAGGCAACCCCTCTGCTACTTTGGGTCGCACGATGGTCAGCGACACTCCCGTATCAACGAGTACCCGGCAGGGCCGTCCGTGTCACTGATGGCACGGGGTTTTCCTTTTACTTATTTGGACTTGAATAAATACACAGTTGTTATGTAAAATTTTCCTTTTCATTTTTTTTTCTCACAATTATCCTTAAATCTTCAACCACAATTATATTTCACAAAGTTTCTCAGATAATCACTTATCACACAATTACAGACATAACACTTTCTCACAGTTTAACTTAAATTAACCTCTCGCTATCCAACACAAGACTCTCGCTGACCAATTATCGCAGACTGACTGGCCGTCCTGCTCCTTCGCTCTTTTATATAAGCATGGAGGAAAGCTCTAGTAACAGCTTCGCGCGACTTCGAAGCCCAGAAACCTCTGGCTTCCGACCTTTTTATAAGCGGAAGGAGACGCTGGTAGAAACGTTCCAGACAATTCAAGCGGCTCTGCGGGTCACTAACTCGCTAGGGGCGACTCACCCGCGCAATTCAAACGCCGCTTACACTACATGTAACACTATTAAAGTAAACTGAGGTAGGTATTATAAAAATGAGCGAAATCTGACAATTAGAAGTGGAGGTTTACCTGAAATCTGTAATTGGAAACTGACTAGCAACCGCTATGTTTGGTTTGTCTCTATGTATATCATGTAATTTAATTAATCATTAATATTTAATTTATTTAGGCGTAGCAACGGAGTGTATTAGCTAATATCTTATGTAATCTTCTTCTGAATGTTTAATATTCATTTTTTATCTTACGACTCATTTTATTTTAAACATCTACCATTTCTATCGACATAAATTTTTGTTGAATTTCCATACTTCAGATCCATATGTGACAGTACTTCTCACCGTTGTATTATATAATTATAACTTATTTTTCCTAGTTATACAGTAGGCCTATGTCTGTTCCATGAGATACCAATAACAATTTATCTGATGAAGTTAGAAACTTCACCGGGATTGAGGATTGATAATTATGAATTAGAATAGAATAGAATATGGAATTTATTGCCTTTTTTTTTCAGAATAAAGAAAATACATATGCATTTACATTGCGCACGGGCCTGCTTGGCCGTACGTGCATTATTTTTCCATGAATAAAAAATTAAATTAATAATATAAACAAATACCTACAAATACACCTGTATCAAAAAACAATAACAGGCTACATATAAGTAAAATCTATGTCTGCACTAAATCAAAATAATACATATCTACATTCATCCACATTCCGTACATTAATATTAAAAAAAAAAAAATGCTAGAAAACAAATTAGAAAAAAAAACACACACACACATACACCCACACACCCCCACACATATACACACCGCACGCTCATACCCCCCTCCCCCCGTCCCTGCAGACATTAAATGCACTATCAGACTATTCAACTTATCAGACCTACTTATTATATAATATAATTAAAGATCGAAAACAAAGACCATATTGAGATTCTTCTTATTGTTAATACATATATCCTTAATCTACAATTTTGCTATATCTCAATTTCCTTACTGTACCCAAAAATTTGCATGTTTTTGATTCACTCTCGATCCGTCCTAAAAGATCCCAACACGCCACTCTCCCTCGATCCGACCTGAGAAATCTCTCCGGCAGCATCTGTAATCTAAGTTGTTCTGTCTCTCTACAGAATGCTATAATATGCTGCCAGTTTTCATGGTCATCGCATAGTGGGCATAGTTTAATGCCTTCCTCATTTGTTAAATTATGGGCCATCCATCCCCCCAAATGAAACCATGCAATAGCACTTTTATCATCCCCATCCAAAGAGTCAATATATTTCTCCCTTCCCCACGAAAGTTTCAGTTCCGTCTGCAGGGTGAGCGATATTTTCTGGCTACACTCTGCTTCTATATACTGTCTGTCTATATCGATTAGTCTCTTCTTAACTGTCCTCCAAACATTTCTATTATTCCGCGTACTCCTCTCCCATACCCAACCCATCCCTATGCCCTTCAATCCCCTTTCTACACCGATTACCCAATCTCCCGAAACACACTGCCTTTTCTGTTCATTGTAACACTCTGCCCTAAGCGAGTCCTGATTCCCGTTTATTATGTCCAACCAATACTTAATAGCCATAATTTTGCTCCTTATTGTGTCCGAAAATGTACCGAATTCCTTCAGTATGCCACAATTTGAAGTCCCCGTTGCTAATCTCATCGCTTTCTTAAGAAACATAGGTTGAATTTTATCTAGTGTCCCCGTTCGTTCCCAACCCCATAATTCTGAGCCATACAGCATGGTCGCTCTCACAGTCGAAGAATAAACCTGTTCTAGTGTACGCATCGGTATGTTTCGCAATTTTGACATATTATTAAGCATTTCGCTTGTCCGGCACCTAGCTCTCATTGTTGCATTTTCGATGTGTCTCGTCCATTTTCCATTCATTGTCAAAGTCATCCCCAAGTAGACAAAGTTTTTAACATTTTCTAAGTTCTCACCACGGTATGTCCACCTTTCCCTCCCGCTGTATACCGACCCGTTTTTAAAAGTCATGGCTTTCGTTTTGCTAACGTTAACAGTAAGTCCCCAAGTCGTACAGTATGTCGATAGTAAATCTAAACCCTTCTGCATGCCATCTATTTTTGTGGAAAAGAGGCATAAGTCATCTGCATACAGTTGAACAGGAATACTTCGCTCACCCACCGTTGGAGCATCGATCCCCTCTACTTCCGCATCAAGCTACATCGTCTATAAACAAGTTAAATAACAGTGGTGACAATACGCATCCCTGTTTTACACCCTTAACTGCCTTTATATTTTCTGAAACTTGGTCCCTCCCATATTTAACACAGAACTCCACTTTTTTATAAATTCCCATTAGCGCCCTAATCATAGTTCCCGATACTCCTAGTTGCCATAATTTTTGCCATAGGGCATTGCGTTCAACAGAGTCAATGTACAGTTAAATTAATAACTCACAGCATAGGCCTATAACATAGCGCTGATAAATGTACAAAATAATAATAATAATAATAATAATAATAATAATAATAATAATAATAATAATAATAATAATAATAATAAGGATAATAATAATAAGGATAATAATAATAAGGATAATAACAATAATAATAATAATAAGGATAATAATAATAATAATAATAATAATGATAATAATAAAAATAATGATACTATTTTTTTAAGTTGGCTTTATTCAGTATGCCCCATTACATAGCGTAATACTACATACTATGTTTGAATTTACATAAAATTAATTTGACAATATGGTTCTTATTTATATGTTGTTAATTACTTTAACTTAATCTGATATCTGCCTATTTGGTAATACAATATTTACAATATATACAAATATTGTTTATGGTGATACAATTTGTTTATAGGGTGCTAAAGTCTATGTTTCTAATAAATTTGGAAAAATGCTTTGGTGTCTTGAGAGTAGTTGCTGTTCAGGTACTGGCCATTGTGCTTTTTCCAGTTCAATCGCCAGTTTCATCTCGTCCCGTTGTTTTCGTAGTTTTGGACACCTGTAGAGTAGATGCTGTACGGATTGTTCCTCTTGCAGACAGGTACAAGTGGGATCATATATTGCGCCAATCCCGTAGAGATATGCCTTCGTTTTGCCGTGTCCACCTATAATAATATTAATAGTAATATTATATCTTCATAGTGAATTATGGCTTCAAATAACTAAAACTATATAATTATGAAAATTGTTTACCTTAGCAACCATATGGAATGTGTACATTTTATAGAAGATTTTATAATACCATATAAATATGTTATTACTTATTTGATTAAAGTATTACTGATGGATTTATACATCAATTTTGAAGAAAGGTACAATTTTATATACATATATTTTATATTCTTAATATAAAGGCTGGCAATGGCCACAGCGGAGCTGTTAATGCCAAATTGACATGGTCTATAAAATGTTGTGTAAAGCCAACTATCATAACACCAGGCAGCTCTACCAGCAAATCCTACTCCCACGTCCTCGTCGTGACCTCTGGACAATGTAACTCATAATTACAGCAGATGGGAGAGGGTGAGAGCGAGTATCCGGCGCTCACAAACCGGACCCACTGGCTATGGGAGCACTCCCAAACAGAAAAGCAGGCAAGTTCAGAGGCCTCAAGGTGGCAACCCCACCACTGAACTTTCTCAGCGATGGGTTGGTAACCCATTCTGAGGAGATCTATACATACTCAGAATCTAAAGGAAAGAAATGACCGGACTGATATCACAAAGACGACAAATGCAAAGAAAAGGAATAACGAAATGAAAATTGGTGTATGGAATGCCAGAGGTCTGTCTAATAAAGAAACTGAATTAATTAAAGAGTTAGAAGAAGCCAAAATTGACATAGCAGTGATACCAGAAACTAAGAAAAAATTACGCGGAAGTAAAGAATTTAGAAATTATATTCTACTTTATAGCGGTGTAGATAAGCTCAGACGAGCAGCAGCAGGAATAGCAATCTTCATAAAAACACAATGGAAAAATAAAATTGATTCATATTGCTACGTTAATGAAAGAATTCTAACATTACGAGTAAAAGTATGCCAAGGTTTTATGACTATAATTGGAGTATACGCCCCGGAAGAAGGGAAAACTGAAGAATCAGAGAAATTTTATCAGGAGTTACAGGTTCAATATAATAACATAAACAAATCAGATTACATTATAATAGCAGGCGATTTAAATGCCAGAATTGGCAACACTCCACTACAAGGAATTGTTGGAAACAACGGCGAACAAATCATTAATAAAAATGGAGAACAACTTATTGATTTTGCAGCACTTAACAATCTTAAAATCACTAATTCCTTTTTCCGACATAAAGACATTCACAAATATACATGGTCAGCAAGAGGGACTAAATCAATAATTGATTACGTGATCACTAATAATAAAACCTCGCCATATGTTAAAGACACTAGAGTCTTTCGAGGTTACGATATTAACTCTGACCACTATCTGTTGGCGTCCACAATCAATATCCCACTAAGATGGCATAAAACTCAAAGAAAGAGAAATTCTCCTGAGAAATACTTTAAAATACATCTATTACATGAGCTCAGTATTAGAAACTTGTATCAAATTCGAATGAATACATACCTCCCACAGTATGCGGTAAGCACCAACATTAATCAGGAATGGGAAACATTGAAAGAAATTTTACTAAAGACAGCAACAGAGGCTCTTGGTACAAGAACAAAGAGACAAAATAGAAGAGGTTTAGTTATTTGGAATGATGATATTGCAGATAAAATTAAATGTAAGAAGGAAGCTTATATGAAATACTTAAATGATAGGTCACACGAAAACTTAATGAATTATAAAAGACTATCAGCAATTGCCAAACGAGAAGTTCGCAAGATCCAACGCCAAACATGGGAAACATTTATTAGCAATAATATAGAATATGATGTTAATGGACAACAAGTCAAAGCGTATAAAATATTAAAAGAATTAAATAAATCTGTTAAAGATAACTTAAACATAAATCCCATCCCAATGACTAAATGGTTAAATTACTATGAGCAGCTTTGGACTGCCACAACTAATATAACACAACATACTTCCAGTGATTATGATGTAGATCCTATCACCTTGGATGAGTTGAACTTCGCGTTATACAAATGCAAACTACGGAAGACACCAGGATCAGATCATATCAACACAGAATTATTAAAATATGCTTCGATCCGATTCTTAAACAAATTTTTAGATCTTATTAATATATGTTGGAAGACTAGCTGTGCACCAGATGAATGGAATAACTCGTTAGTTGTACCTATTCATAAAAAAGGAAACAAAAATGATATTAATAATTATAGAGGAATTTGTCTGCTAAATGCTGCCTATAAAATGTATGCAAAAATAATTACCAACAGATTAAACACAATTTCTCACGCAATTATCCTAGAAGAACAAAATGGTTTCAGACCCAACAGATCCTGTATAGATAGTGTCTTTACGTTAGCACAAATCATAGAAAAACATAGAGAATTTAATATAACAACTTTTATGATATTCATTGATTATCATAAAGCCTTCGACACAGTAAACAGAATAAAATTATGGGATATCTTACATAATGCAGGAATACCCAAGCTTTTAATTCAAGCGATTCAAAGCATGTATCATAACACACGAATTCGAATAAAAATAAATAATCAAATCAGCAAATCAGATATACTAATATCCCAAGGTGTAAAACAAGGCTGTCCACTTTCCCCTCTTCTATTTAATTTATATATGAATGAAATCATATATAAATTAAATAGAAGAGGGGAAAGTGGACAGCCTTGTTGAATGAAATCTATACCTGGCATCGTCAGGACTCAAAATCAATCATTGATTATTTCATTGCAAATAATAAGATTTTTAAATTGTTTCTCGATGTAAGAGCCTACAGAGGATATGATATTGGTTCAGATCACTACCTAGTAGAAGCAAGAATAAGATTTCCACCAAGATGGTTAAAAAAGAAGAAACAACAACAGAGCTTAGAACAAAAGTACAAGGTAAAATTATTTTATGATGACAGCATTAAATGGTTATATTCGAGAAGAATTCAGCAATATATGGCTACAACTCCAGAAAGTAATGATGTCGAAGAAGAATGGAAAAACATTAAAATGATAATTCAAAATGCAGCTAATGAAACTTTAGGAAAAGTAAATATACAACAAAGAAGAAATAGAACTCTAAAAATCTGGGATGATCAAATAAAACAATTGATTGAAGAAAAAAATGCAGCTTATAAAAATATTTGAACACAAAGAAAGTAGAAAATGAAATAGAATTCAAACGCTGTAGAGCTATTGTTAAGAGGGAAATAAGAAAGATACATAGGAAAACACGATTAAATTGTGTTACACATTTAGAATCAGACTTGCATAAGCTCCAACCTAATGTCTTCAAAATATTAAAACATTTGAATAAAGATATTAAAGAATCTACCAAAATTAATTGCGGAGTAACAAAAGAAGATTTTTTCAATTATTATAAAAGTCTTTGGACTGACAATAGCTATGAAGATACAATTTTCCGAAATAATAATGAGACAGATTCCATAATATCATTGGAAGAATTGAACAATAGTTTAAAGAAATTGAAAAATGGGAAGGCAACTGGCACAGATGGCTTGAATTCTGAATTGTACAAATATGCAGGCAAACAGTTCCATGAAAGACTGTTGTCCTTCTTTAATAATGTATTCAAAAATGCAGATATACCACAAGAATGGAAGACAAGCATTGTTATACCCCTGTTCAAGAAAGGAGACAAGAGAAAAATGGACAACTATAGGGGAATCAGTTTGTTAAACACATGCTACAAAATTTATGCAGACATTTTAAATGGAAAATTGAAAAGTTTCAGTGAAAAATTCCTTATGGAATGTCAAAATGGATTTAGGAAAGGACGATCTTGTATTGATTCAGCATTTTCTGTTAAACTATTGCTTGAAAAAAGAAGAGAATTCAACTTAGAAACACATTTTGCTTTCATAGATTTTGAAAAAGCATTCGACACAGTCAAGAGATCAAAACTCTTAAATATATTGGAAGACAGAAATATACCAAATTTACTTCGGCAGAACATACAAAATATTTACAAAGACAACACCATGAAGATTAAATTAAATAACAGATTTTCTGAAGAAGGAATTATAAATCGTGGTGTGAGACAAGGCTGCCCCCTATCCCCAACACTCTTTGCAATTTATATCAATGAAGTAATATGTTGCTGGAACAAAACATATAAATTTGGAATAAGAATATCAGAAAATAGAAAATTAAACACCCTATTGTTTGCAGATGACCAAATAATAATAGCAAATTCCGAAGATAATCTACAGAAAGGTCTGTATGAACTTAACAAAATTACAGAAGAATATGGATTAAAGATATCTACAGAAAAAAACAAAAATTATGGCATTTCAAGGTGTAGATCCTGTCAGAAGTAAAATTGTACTGGACAATCAAATTTTGGAGCAGGTGAATAATTTTACATATCTAGGATGCAATATCTCATATGAAGAAGAAAATGATGTAAATGCAAAAATATCTAAATTTTTAAGAATTTTAGGGTTAATAAATTCTATCTTCAAGCCACAGTTAGTCCAAAAGCATTCAAGACTGAAAGTGTATAAAACACTGGCTCTTCCAACTCTTTTGTATGGTAGCGAAGTATGGACGTTGAAACAGAAGGATATACAGAGACTTAGATCTGCTGAAATGAGATACCTTCGGAGGACTGCAGGATACACACTACTAGATCACAAAAAAATGAAGACATCTTAGAAGAATTACACATGGAATCTTTAGAAAACAAAATTTCTGATTATAAGTCAAGATGGATACAACATGTTCATCGAATGGAAGATCACAGAATACCCAAACAAATGTTAAGATATCAACCTGCAGGAAGAAGAAGACCAGGACGTCCACTCAAAAGACTTCTGGATGGTGTTTCTCTTGAGGCCGAAACAGGTCAACAAATGGCCTAAATTCGTGAATGTACTATGATGATGATGATGATGAATGAAATCATAAAATTATGGCAAAACCAATCACAATCACACTTTATGATTGATGGTCGACCCCTCAACACATTAATGTATGCAGATGATCAAGTGATATTGGCTACTTCTGAAGATCACCTACAAAGAGCAGTACATAGATTGTCAAATATAACCCAAGATTATAATTTACAAATTTCGGCGAGTAAGACAAAAACTATGGCGTTTCAAGGGAAAATACCGATACGAACTAAAATTGTTATTAATGATAATATAATAGAACAAGTTAATAACTTTACTTATCTTGGCTGCAGTCTTTCCTATGACACATGTAAAGACATAGACATAAAATTGTTCAAATTTCAAAAACTTATAGGAACAATAAAAAACATTCTTTTCCGAAAAGTACGTCCAGATACAATTCTAAAATTTTATAAAACAATGGCTCTTCCAACTCTACTTTATGGTTCTGAAACCTGGACTCTTACTACAGGTAAATTAAATAGGATAGTAGCTGCAGAAATGAAGTTATTAAGACCTTTAGCGGGTTATACGCTTTATGATCACATACGTAATGAAGATATCGGCAAAGCTCTCAACACACCAGAAATAACTGAAATCATTCAAAAGTATCAAAATAATTGGCATGAACACCTTCTGAGAATGCCAAACAATAGACTACCTCTGCAGCTATTGAACTACAGACCCACAGGGCGAAGAGACCCAGGAAGACCTAAGAAGAGATGGAGGGATCAATTTCTTTCCTGAAGCGGAACAGGCCAATGGCCTAATCCATGACTGCCATTGATGATGACCTATAATTGTTGTTGTTGCTGGATTAATAGGGATGTTTAGTTTCATTCTGAGGATGACAGAAGGAAGGAATCGTTTGCATTAGGAGCCTTTGGTTGTGTTGTCCCACTGTTGTTGCCATTGCTGAAGTCCTTCTTCCTTGACAGCACTCACGATTGAGGTTTTGGGTTGTTTGGCATATATTAGGTTTGTGCTGTTTTCAAGAGCAGCTTCTTTTGCATATTTGTCAGCTAGTTCATTCCCGATGAATCCTGCTTGCGCTTTGATCCATGAGAAATGTATGACCCATTGTTGTTGTTTAAGGCATCTGAGTTTGTTGTGTATTTCCCCTATTAGAAAATTATGTTTGGAATTGTTTCTTAATTAAACTAATGCTATTAGGCTGTCCGTATAAAGGGCGTTATTTCTTTCCCAATGCATGATGTCCAGTTCGGGTAGGGCTTCCAATACTTTTAAAATTACAATCTGTTCAGCCTGATTGTTGGATCACTTATCGTGCAGTTTGGCTTTAACTCTGTGTAATAATACACCTTGTTTGTAGAATACTGCTGCCGCTCCAACCGTGCCTTGTATCCTACTTCCATCAGTGTATATTTCTAGATTATACATATTGTTTTTATTTATATCCTCTATGGTTATTCTGTCGGCTGGATGGGGCCAGGTACTTTTTTGGAGTGGCGTGTCAAAATCCACGCCGTCTAGTGTCATTCCATGTGTGATTCTGTGAATTTTTGTTGCTTCGTTAATAGTTATGTTAATAGGTTTGACACCAGAAATTACACATGAAGCTTCAAAGGACAGTGTTTTGTAAGCCTTAGTTCTTTTGACCTTTATTAATCTCTGAACTCTCTGCAGTTTGTGTACGTTCTTCTGCTTCCTTATGGCATGTTCCCAGACTGGTGATCCATATGTTAGAATAGGTACGATTGCACCATTGTAGATAGTCCTTAGAGCTTTGTGGTCTAGACCCCATTGCAATTGTGCTGTTTTGCTTAGCATATTTGTTAGAAGAAGTGACTTCCCGGATATATAATCTATATGCATATTGAAATTGAGCTTTTGATCCAAAAATATACCTAAATATTTTAGTTCTGTTGTCTGTGTAAGTTTCCTGTGGTTGAAGTAGATATTAATAGGTTCTTTACCAGATTTCCTTCTCCGTGTCATTAGCAAAACTTTTGATTTACTGTCATTAAATTCGACTTTGTAGTTTTTTTCCCAAGTTTCAATTTTCTTAACATCAGAATTTGCCAAGTTTTCAGCTTCCTTATTGCTGCTGCCTTGAGTGAGAACTAGAAGGTCGTCCGCGAAAGCAATAATTTTGGAATGGATGGAGAATTCCTGGCTGAGCAGAGAATTATACATCACATTCCAGAAGCCTGGCCCGCAGCAGGACCTTTGTGGACAGCCCTTACTCACTTCTTTTGTTATTTTGCAAGTATTTGTTTATAATGTGGCAGTTCTGTCTGTGAAATAGCTTTTAGTTAAATTAAACAGGTTATTGAGGCATCCAAGTTATTTTAAATTAAGTAGGATTCTGGGCCACCAGGCAGCATCGAATGCTCCGCGAACGTCCAGACTGACAGCAAGAACACAGTTTTTCTTGAGGAGATTTTCCTCGATGAATTGAACTGCCGCCATCACCGCGTTTACCGTACCCTTTTGTGTCATAAATCCGTATTGATTGTAGAGCATTGGTGTACAGTAGGTGTAGAATCCTATCAATCGATAGCTTCTCAAGGACCTTTCCTCCCATATTTATCAAACTTATTGGTCGATATTTCATTGCAAATAATAAGATTTTTAAATTGTTTCTCGTTGTCAGAGCCTACAGAGGATATGATATTGGTTAAGATCACTATCTAGTAGAAGCAAAAATAAGATTTCCACCAAGATGGTTAAAAAAGAAGAAACAACAACAGAGCTTAGAACAAAAGTACAAGGTAAAATTATTTTACGATGACAGCATTAAATGGTTATATTCGAGAAGAATTCAGCAATATATGGCTACAACTCCAGAAAGTAATGATGTCGAAGAAAAATGGAAAAACATTAAAATGATAATTCAAAATGCAGCTAATGAAACTTTAGGAAAAGTAAATACATAACAAAGACGAAATAGAAGTCTAAAAATCTGGAATGATCAAATAAAACAATTGATTGAGGAGAAAAATGAAGCTTATAAAAAATATTTCAATACAAAGAAAGTAGAAAATGGAATAGAATTCAAACGCTGTAGAGCTATTGTTAAGAGGGAAATAAGAAAGAGACATAGGAAAACATGGTTAAATTTTGTTACACATTTAGAATCAGATTTGCATAAGCTCCAACCTAATGCCTTCAAAATATTAAAACATTTGAATAAAGATATTAAAGAATCTACCAAAATTAATTGCGGAGTAACAAAAGAAGATTTTTTCAATTATTATAAAAGTCTTTGGACTGACAATAGCTATGAAGATACAATTTTCCGAAATAATAATGAGACAGATTCCAAAATATCATTGGAAGAATTGAACAATAGTTTAAAGAAATTGAAAAATGGGAAGACAACTGGGCACAGATGGCTTGAATTCTGAATTGTACAAATATGCAGGCAAACAGTTCCATGAAAGACTGTTGTCTTTCTTTAATAATGTATTAAAAAATGCAGATATACCACAAGAATGGAAGACAAGTATTATTATACCCCTGTTCAAGAAAGGAGACAAGAGAAAAATGGACAACTATAGGGGTATGAGTTTGTTAAACACATGCTACAAAATTTATGCAGACATTTTAAATGGAAAATTGAAAAGTTTCAGTGAAAAATTCCTTATGTTATGTCAAAATGGATTTAGGAAAGGACGATATTGTATTGATTCAGCATTTCTGTAAAATTATTGCTTGAAAAAAGAAGAGAATTCAACTTAGAAACACATTTTGCTTTCATAGATTTTGAAAAAGCATTCGACACAGTCAAGAGATCAAAACTCTTAAATATATTGGAAGACAGAAATATACCAAATTTACTTCTGCAGAACATACAAAATATTTACAAAGACAACTCCATAAAGATTAAATTAAATAACAGATTTTCTGAAGAAGGAATTATAAATCGTGGTATGAGACAAGGCTGCCCCCTATTCCCAACACTGTTTGCAATTGATATCAATGAAGTAATATGTTGCTGGAACAAGACATATACATTTGGAATAAGAATATTAGAAAATATAAAATTAAACACCCTATTGTTTACAGATGACGAAATAATAATAGCAAATTCAAAAAATAGTCTACAGAAAGGTCTGTATGAACTTAACAAAATTACAGAAGAATATGGTTTCAATATATCTACAGAAAAAACAAAAATTATGGCATTTCAAGGTGTGGATCCTGTCAGAAGTAAAATTGTACTGGACAATAAAATTTTGGAGCAGGTGAATAATTTTACATATCTAGGATGCAATATCTCATATGAAGAAGAAAAGGATGTAAATGCAAAAATATCTACATTTTTAAGAATTTTAGGGTTAATAAATTGTATCTTCAAGCCACAGTTAGTCCAAAAGCATTCAAGATTAAAAGTGTATAAAACTCTGGCTCTTCCAACTCTTTTGTATGGTAGCGAAGTATAGACGTTGAAACAGAAGGATATACAGAGACTTAGATCTGCTGAAATGAGATACCTTCGGAGGACTGCAGGATACACACTACTAGATCACAAAAAAAATTAAGACATCTTAGAAGAATTACACATGGAACCTTTAGAAAACAAAATTTCTGATTATAGTCAAGATGGATGCAACATGCTCATCGAATGGCAGATCACAGAATACCCAAACAAATGTAAAGATATCAACCTGCAGGAAGAAGAAGACCAGGACGTCCACTCAAAAGACTTTTGGATGGTGTTTCTCTTGAGGCCGAAACAGGTCAACAAATGGCCTAAATTCGTGAATGTACTATGATGATGATTGGTCGATATTTTGTAACTTGTTTGACATTCTGTTAATTATTGGAATAATGATTGATGTTTTCCATTGCTTGGGAAAACTCCCTTTGTTTAAACAGTCGATATATATTGGTGTTACGAACAGGGGAAGAGATTAAATACTTTCAGAAGAATCTGGCTGGTTAAGCCATCTTCTCCAGGGCTCTTTTTAGGATCAATGGTTTTGAGCGTCAGTTGTGTAAGTTCCATCAGGTTTCTGGATTGTTGTCATTATTATGCACCTGTAGAAGGAGATGAAGAAGAAAGTGAAACATTTTATCATGACTTCCAGAAAGTTATCTGCACAATTAATAATAATGATATGATTATAATATTGGGTGATTTAAATGCCAGAATTGGTAATACTAAATTTGATACATATATAGGACCATATGGAGAGCAAACCTGTAATAGAAATGGCTTACGGTTAATTGATTTTGTCATGTTTAATCAATTTACAATATTGAACTCAGTATTTAACCACAAGGATAGTCACAAATATACATGGGAAGCCAGGGGTCTTAAATCAATAATTGACTATGCTATATGTAATAAAAAATTAGCATCTAAAGTTCTTGATACAAGAGTTTACAGAGGACCTGAAATCGAATCAGACCATTACTTACTTGTTTGTCCAATTCGTATGCCACCGAGACGGAAAAATAAAAATAAAATTAATAATGTAAAATTTGAAAAAGTGGACTATACTTATAAAGTAAGTCTTTTCCGAGATCCCACTATTACCTGGCTATACAAATGCAGATTAGATCGTCTAGTTCAAGAAACACCGGTTGGTGAAAATATTGAAGAAGAATGGCTTGCTCTACAAAGTATTTTGACACAAGCAGCAAATGAAAGCCTGGGTATCAAAACCAAATGGAATCGAAAAAAAGGACTACGGATATGGGATGAAAACATACAAAAAAGTAATTGATGATAAACGTGAAGCATACAAAAAATTTCTGTCTACAAAAAAAGATGAAGATAAAGTAGAGTATCATAGGAAGAGAGCCATAGCTAAAATGGAAGTTCGCAAAAAACATAGACAAAGCTGGGAATAATTTGTCTCATTTTTGGAAAATGATATCACTAGACCTCAACCAAAAATATATAAAGTTTTAAAAAATTTAAATAATGATTCAAGAGAAAATGCACATTTAAATTGTATATCTAAAGAATCTTGGCTTACCTACTTTCATAATTTATGGACACAAAAGGATGATTTATTACAAATACCAATCTCTAATAACACTGCTTTGGAACAAATTTCTATAGATGAATTAACTGATGTTGTTAAATCATTAAAAAGTAACAAAGCTCCCGGAGAAGACCACATTAATCAAGAATTATTTAAATTTTCAACTAAAAATTTTTTTGACAGATTTCTTATTCTCCTTAATATGATATGGGAAGGACAAGAACCACCACAAAGCTGGAACAAATCCATTGTAATACCAATCTTCAAAAAAGGAAGTCGCCAAATCAAAGATAACTATCGTGGAATTAGCTTGTTGAACTCTGGATATAAAATTTATACTAATATAGTTAAGAATAAATTGAGGAAAATTTATGAAAATATAATTGGATAAGAGCAGAATGGATTCAGAAAGGGTAGATCTTGTACAGATGGATTCTTTACTGTAAAACTACTATTAGAAAAGCACAAGGAATTCAATATAGAAACTCATATCGCCTTCGTTGACTTCATAAAGGCTTTTGACAAATTTTAGCTGATGATAACGTTCCACAACAATATATTACTAATATCTTCAACATCTACAAAGATAATGAAATCTCTGTTAAACAAGATGGCAAATTATCTTCTTGGGAAAAGATCAACACTGGAGTAAGACAGGGATGTGGACTTTCACCGGTGCTTTTCATTATATACATGAATAAATTAATAAATGAATGGAGGAAAACACAACGAGGATATATACCCATCAATAGGAACCTCAAACTCGATGCTATTCTTTTTGCAGACGATTTAGGTCTTCTGGCACTTTCCGAAAATGATTTGCAACGATCAATTTATAATTTACAAAAAATAGGTGCCAAATTTAATATGGAAATATCAATTAACAAAACTAAAATTATGGCATTTCATGGGAAGGACCCCATACAAAGTAAAATCTAGTGCTATGTATTAATGTAACACAAACAATGGACCATATTCTGTGGGAGTGTGAAAACACAAAAAATGAAAGAGAAACCTTCTGTAAACTTAGACTATAGTGAAATCTCCTTTGTCCAATCCTTTTTTTCCCTCATGCTGTTCAAAATACCATTAATCCACACTATTTTTGACCGTATAGAAGGATTACTGTGACTATTTAACTCATGCCCCAAATGGAAGTCAATGACCAATCACGTTTCAATTATTTCTGTTTTACAACCAATCAGAGTCGTGTTTCACGAAATATTTATCAGTGTTAAATTTACCATATTAAAGAAAGCTTCCCCTTTTTATATTCTGAACAGGTCTGACCATTGAACCGAAAGTGTGATTTTCGGTTCACTACTTTAGTGTCGTAATCGTCCCTGGACAGTAAGATTCGTGAACTATGCCAATATCCTTTCTCTATGCATCTACCCCCACTCTCCCTTTTTACCTCTTCTGGTGCGCTGTTTGTGCGGCGCATCTCCCCTTCTACCTCGGAACGCTCAAATACGTTATGCACAGCGAGAACGTTATCATTCATTCATTCACAATGTGGTTTGGATCGGAACTTTAAGTTGACAAGGTCGTCTGGAGCCGCGAGCGGCGGAGTTTAAGTTGGTCCTGAAGCCCGGTGAAAGCCACCCTCGCTTGGACTCTATTATGAATGTGGTGTGAGGTATGATATGGTTTTTTGTCATGTAAAAGCATTATTATTTATTTACTTTTGTTGAATGATCAAATGTTTATCTTTGTTATGTTTTTACTTCAGACTTCTTGTTTACATTAAATATCATTTTTATACTTATCCAATTTAATGTTCAAGTGATTTATGTGCATGTTGCTGTTTGATATTCCTGTACGGAAACTCACTTATTTAGGAGATCATTCTAGCTCCCTTTATTTTTCTGTCTAGCTTTCCTGATTAATAATTATAGTGAAAACATCCATTTTCAGTTACTCTGGTGTTTTTGAGAACTATTATTGATTCATGCTTAAGTGCGTAGGAAAGATATATGAATCAATCTTTGCCTCCTATGGGCCCGGGGCAAAGCTTTGTGATTTATAACCTTGGATGTAATAAAATCTACGCTAGTAGAAGCAACGGAAACAAAAAGACGATCCACTCTGCACCTAAAGGTAGCAGGCAGCGAGGTTGCAACCCGCACAAATGGTTGCGCAGAGCGTGGTTTATCAATAGTAGTTATACAACCCGCACACAATTATTTTGCAGTGACTGATTCACTAAGAAATACGGCTACCAGATTGTATATATAGTGCCTAGATGTCAACACGTAGCGCTTGCAGGAGTTATATAAAAACATTTGTAGCAATTTATTATACCACCAAAAAAAGAAACCACTGTTTGCACTTTCTTAAATGAATTTTTTCCCAGGTAATAATCCAGAAAAATAGAATTGTCATATTTACATCATACGACATCAGAAATGATTTAATATACAGTTTGGTGTGTTTCATTTTTTCTCCACTAGAAAGCATCCTTACAATATTGCGTTCCTTTGGCAATAAATAGTATGATCTGGTTGCAGTGATAAACAAAAGAAGCAGATGAAGCGTACCTATCGTTTCTCATTTGTTTTCAAATATCGCCGTTTACATTAAATATTTTTTTTTCAAATGCCCCAGGTTTGTCTTTCGACATTCCTGGTCTCTCTCCTGGCATGGCGTACTTGTAACCCACTTCTGAGGTTGGGGCGCCTGGAAGGCTGGGTTACGTTGCCCCGATGATATGATGGGTGATGATGATGATGATGATAATGGTGCACCAGGAGAGTCCCTAATCCTAAGCTTAACCTAAGATGAATATGAATGATGATGATTGCGATGGCCATATGATTTCGGGGACCGTTTGGGCCTAAAAGTTTTCCTGACATTGTCTTACAGGTGAGAAAAACCCCGGTAAAAACCTCACCCAGAAAAACTGTCCCGACCGGGGATCGAACCCGGGCCCGCTGCGTGACAAGGCAGCACGCTACCCCGAGATCACAGCGGTGGACTACATTAAATATATAAATATTTTAAAATAACTATAGTTAATGATTTGTGAGTAAACAGCTTAATTTTATTCGTTAAATAGTCCTAACAAATGCCACTCTTGATTTCCAAATTCTCTAGATAAATTCACTCCTCACTTCGTGATTCGTGAATTTATCGATAATTTGGGAATCACTCGTGGCATTACTTATGACAAACACCTTCAGCAGAATATTGGATTTTGTTAATATTATGTGGAACAAGAATATAGAAAGTGCAAACATAAGAATAGGTAGGTTTCAGATAAGACGGATCACCATTGATCACGTGTTTAGTTTAAACCAAACAATTGAGAAAAACTATTTATTGATTTAAAGAAAGCTTACGAAAATATGCTCCTGATTGAATTATGGGAAGTTTTACATACTTGCCCTAACTAACACTCTAACTTGCCCACCAATGTAGATGGACTCCTGGGATAGAATCCCTTTATATGCGAGTAAAAATGTTGACAATTGGCTCTAGCAACAACTTGTTTTATCACATTGCCCGACATGACCAATCTAATACTCACATGTGGTACGCTGTCATAGAAAAGCCCAATTTTTAACCACTAGATTGTGCACCAGATTCGTGCATTACATTGCAAACTCTCTGCAGTAGGCCTACATATGCTGAGACTTATGAAACTGTTGATAGCGATTCGTCCGTTGCACGGGGAAGTTAAACCTGGCGCGTCTCTTGCGGGTTTCACCTTCTCCCTTCTCTTCATCATAATGCATCATACAACACAATTTATACTACACATATATAAACATACACTGATCCCACACTCCTCTCTATACCAATCACCCCACGTATAATATACTTCCCTCAAATCATGGTTAACATAATTCTCTCCGACTTCATTCTTGGTCTACGAACTGGGCGTTTACCTTCTGATTTTTCTACGTGTAGTTTCCCTGCCCCTCTTTCTTTCCCCATTAGTGCCACATGTCCTGGCCATCGCAGTCCTCTTTCTTTCCCCATTAGTGCCACATGTCCTGGCCATCGCAGTCTGCATTGTTCTTAATAAATCTAGTTTCCTATAAAGATCACGTAGCTCACTGTTAGGTAGTCTTCTCCATTCGCCTGTCTGTTCATCTCTCTTTTGCCCAAAAATGTTCCTAAGAATTTCATTCTCAACTCGTAACCTTTTCTCCTCCCTTAAAGTAAGAGTCCGTATTTCGCATCCATGTGACATAAATGGGATAATAACAGTTAAATATATTTTCGATTGTGTTTTTTTCAGAAAAGTTGAAACAAAAGTCCCTGTAATGCATAATAGGACGCATTTCCAGAATTGACCCTAAGTTTAATTTCTTTGTGCAACTCTTTCCTGTTTGTGATTATTGTTCCTAGGTATTTGAATTCAGCCACTTCTTCAAAATTTTCCTTATTTGTCATTAGCTGTCCATTTCCATTATATATTTCTGTATGTGAACATGTATTTAGTTTTATTGATGTTTTCTTCAACAGACAAAAAACATAACACAGAAATAAGACAACTAAAAATAGAGGAATTAAACACAACAATAAATAAATACAGAACAAATTGGAAAGAACACTTGGCAAGGAGGACTGGGAATAGAATACCAAAAGCACATACAGCTATTCACCACGAGGAAGAAGTTTGGGAAGACCAAAGAAAAGATGGAAAGAGCAGCAATTTGGAGCCGGAACAGGCTAGTAAATAAGCCTAAAACGTGAAGAAGAAGAAGATGATGTTTTCTTCCAGCCCCAATATCTTAGTGTTCTTAGTGTGCATGTTACCCTTTAGTATCTCCTCGCTATCGCCTAATAATACTACATCAATAGGACAAACTAACAGCTTATTAATACAATTCAGTTGTAGTTCTTATCCTCTAAAGATTTGATGGCAAAGTGTAGTGCAAAATTGAAAAGTAGAGGAGATAGAGCATCTCCTTGCTTTAACCCACTGTGAATTTCAAAAGTATCTGAAAACTGTTTGTCTTACACGCACCCTACTCTTAGTGCCATTTTGATACATTAGAATAAGTGTAAGTAACGTTTTTTTTTTTAATTCTGAACTCTATCAGGATAATAATAATAATAATAATAATAATAAAATAATATTAATAATAATACTAATAACACTGGTCTACATTCAAAATCAGAGTTAAAATAGTTACTTCCTATTCATTTTTGATGAGAAATAAACAAATATGAATTTTAAAATATTTACTTAGCTCTCATTGTCTTGAAAAACAGGAATTAATTTTGTGATACAGGGAAATGTTATAATGTTGGTAATTGTTTTGTTGTTACAAATATAGGTTGTAAACACTAAGTAAATCATATTTTGGTTAATATTGAAAGGAACTGACACAATGAGGTTTATTTTAATTATCATATTTTGTTTAATGATTTAATTCGTGATCTGGAGTTCCCAAAAGCAAGACCGAACTTCTTGGCTCCAGGCTTCAGCAATGGAATCTCCTGGAGAAAGAGACTTAATGCCTTTCTTCGAAATGGAAAACAACTTGGTTGTCTGCAGTGATGTACGTGGTCTGATGGCATCTTTAATAATGGAGCATAACCCCGAAGACTGGAGATTTTTTACTGACTCCTCTAAGTTAACATTGAGAGCTGATAAACTTCGCAACAAAAATGCACTGCTGTCTGATCATGTGGCTCATGCTGTACATATGAAGGAGAGCTATGAAAATGTGAAATTGCATATTGAAAAACTAATTATGAAATCTATCAATAGCAGATATGTGGCAGTCTATAGGTTACTGCCATCATATACCAAGTATTGCTGCTTTCTCTACAAATGGGACAACCGTGACAGAAAATAACATTACTACGAAAAATCTGTCCTGAAAGCAAAATTATGGAGGCTGGAAAAAATAATAATACATACACTCCCTTAGTTGCCCATATTAAAATATTATTCCCACCTTTTCACATAAAGCTAGGACATATGAAAGTGGTGAATCAGGAAGAAGAAGCTTTCAAGTATTTGTAGATCAAATTCGTACATTTCAGAGATGCTAAGAACAAATGTTGGCTTGGAAATTCGAGAACTGTTTGAGGATGGAAACAGGGTCATTGAAGGGAGAGAGAAAGCTGCTTGGGAAGCCTTAAAAAATGTTGCTCACAATTTATTGGGAAATGAAAGAGCTGAAAATTAGAATCTAGCTGTTACTGAACTTCTGAGGTCATACCAAGATGCACTTTTTGCACTCATATCTAGACTTCTTTCTAAACAATTGTGGTGCTTTGAGTGACGAGCACAGAGAATGCTTCCGTAAAGACGTTGGAAAGAAGAATCAGGGCAAGTGGAACTCATCTATGCTTGCAGACTATTGTTGGATCAAAATAACAGACACACTCTAGTGAATAGTTAAATAGGCAAGAGTCTAAAAGGAAAATTTCCATACACACACACACACACACACACACACACATATATATATATAGATATTATAAATATATTTTTGACATTTGGCAATGAAGGCAAATATGATATGAAAAAGAAAATGAATGCTTGAGTCGGGATTCGAACTCGAGTCTAGACTCGAGTTCGAATCCCGACTCAAGCATTCATTTTTCTTTTCATATCATATATATATATATATATATATATATATATATATATCTACATCAGTTAGGAAAAACCAGGTAAGTCTTCAAAGTGATTTTTTACAGTAGAGCAAAAACTAGTTCAATGACTTACATCAAAGAGTGCATACATCGAAAATTCAATGCTTAATAACACCGTCACTATTCGCTTGACGACTTACCCGTTTTTACCGAACGTGCATCGGACCGAAAGCTATCGGGAGATGTTAATGACTCATTTTAGACCAAACGTTGACTTACCCGGTTTTTCCTAACTGTTGTAGATATATAATCTACGAGCCAAGAACTAACAAAAATTATCTGACCCAATTTTGTTCTTCGACCCCAATTTGGTTAGAGTTGATTATTTTTGTAAAGGATAGAGACAACTTAATTTTTTTGTAGACCAGTGTAATAATATTAATGATTTGTTATGAAAGAAGATAAATTAGCCTCGAATTTGGAATATTAAAGGAAACAAATGCATAGGGAACGTATTTATATGAATATAAAACTCGGACTTAATGTGATTCCTGAGTAATTTGTATATTTCCTATTGAGACAGGATAGCATTCATGGGAAGTTGTATAGGCCTAATAGATAAATTTCGACGGAATATTTGCTATGCATTTTTTCTGCCACTTTATCTGAAAAACTTTTATTTTGTGAATGGAGTCTCCACTCTCTAACTTGCAGTACTGTGTACGCGCAGCATCTTCATGCATATTCCGAAGAAGCAACACAGCAACGTAAGTATCAATATGGTTTACTTTTTCCTTAAAATTCAGTTTTTTGTTGCATCATATACAATAAAAATTTCTCAAGTTTATGTTAGCTAAGTTTCTTTTATAACAAATGCATTTGTAATTTTTTATTACTTTCCTCAAACTATTGAAGTTCACTCTGCATTTATAGGTTGTAAACTTTGTCATGCATAATTCAAATGTTTTCTCAACATTCATAGATGCACTTAGACAAGCGATGCCAAAGCAAGCGCATTTTTATAAACCCATTTCGGCCGTGTTGGACTATGATTATGCTCCTTGCCTCTAGTTCCGAAGGTCGTGGGTTCAAACCCGGCCGGGATCGATTCTGTTTTAAAATGGAAAAAATCCAAGGTGCAAGTCTTCCTGGAGGGACTTTAAGCCGTGGGTACCGAGTCTGAAGATTTTCAGGTAATACCTTAGTTGCCTGCTAGATGTCTCATTGACTCGGTATGTTGACCGCATGCCATTCATGATATCTATGGGCAAAAAAGGTAACTAAATTAACTTGGTCTAGTAACTCCTAACAAAGCAGAGGCTATGGCTCAACATTGGGCTACACTATTAGAGATAGATCATGTACCGGTATAATTGGAGGGCTCTTTTGATTGTAAAAATAAAGTAATATGTTCTAGTAAACAAATAATTGCCGACAGCGGCGTTTTAAGTTATTTGAGGGTGTCTGAAGTAATATTAACAACTGTTGAGTTTATTGTCTGGTCATATGTTACGTATTTTGGAGGACAAGTTATATTACGGTTTTAGACTTTACGCAAATCCTTAAGGTAAAGAAGGGGAGCGTCGATACGGTTAGGAGGGATGAAAGGTTGGTTTATTGCTTTTAAGAAACTTCAATCTAAAAAAAAATGATGTAACCTCCAAAAACATAGCGGGCAGCTAGAGAGATTATTGACCTCGAATAACTTGGAAATAAGATAGTCATGTAAAAGGCCACGCCCTAAATCTAGTAGGCCTGTATCGACTTGCACATGAAGCCTATAGAGGTGTGTCAAAAGATTTATTTTATCCAATGAAGATTTTGTATAGAAATTGTAATGGCGACGGAAAGATAAGTCACATCCACGACTTTCTTAAATATATATAAATGCTATGCTATGGAAGTAAAAAAATCTAAGTAAGTAGGGGCGAGTTGCACTATCCGAAGAACCTGGAGTCAATACTTAAAGCGAGTGAGACGAGTGCTTCCATATAGTCAAGCGTAAGTAGGGCGAGTACCCTAAGTACCCTATCCGTAGGCCCTTACAGAGTGAGGAGGACGAGTGCTCCCTTATAGGCAGTAGTAGAGTTAAGTAGGGCGAGGAGTGTTGCCATTAGGAGAACGTACCCAAGAAAGATCCGCGATAAGCATTATTAAAATTGAGTCATGGTTTTGACCATTCCTTAGCCAAGTTATAAGAGAAAAGCCGTGTTTGATAGATGAACAGTGACCAGTGATAAAAAAAAAGTGAACGAGGAAATCAGGAGACCGCTGATCATCGACGCCAGCAACGGAGCTCCAAGATAAATAAGAGGAAAGGAGAATTAGCTGTTGACGCCAGACTACGAGGAGCAAATGCAGGAAAGAAACCAGAGGTACACTCGATCAACAGAAGACGGTGACTCTGAAGACGTCAAAGTGCGTAAGTCAACAAAATGAATAATTAAATGAAGAGAACGAATTAATTAATTAAAGTAAAGAGAAATAAAATGTGTTGTAATATAGAGAGGGAATGAATGTCTGCAAGTGAGAATGTATATGTAATTAAACTGGGATAAATTTAGTTTATTTGCCTCTATGAAGTATAAGTTATTAGCCTATATGATAAATAAGAATGTATTTCTTGGGAATGATAAGTACATGGGTTTCTTAAGTTAAAAAAATATTAAAGATAGTGAGCTACTTGATTGTATAGGAATGAGAAGAAAGTGATATTGTATTAGTATATATGTAAGGGTAGATTGAAAATTGAAAGCAGGCTAAAAAATGGAGGAAGATAGGGAACTTGTGACACATGAAAATACGGGTAAGAAAACAGGAAAATACTTGTAGGGGTGAATTTTTAAATATGTTTGCTACAGTTATTAAAGAATTGCAAAATGCGAAGACGGAAACAATATCTAGTATTGACTCAGTCAGAATAGAAATTAGAGGGGACTTTGAAAATTTTGAATCCAGGATGATTAACAAATTTAGAGCAGAAACAGATGATATAATTAAATCATTAAGATCAGAGAAAATCTGGGAAATACAAAACACCGTTAAGGATGATATTACAGAACAAGAACCATTGAATGATGCATGTATACCTGGAGCCCGCGAAGAACAAGAAATGATCGTAACTGTAGAGGACGCGGTAAATAAACATTTTGATAAAGTACCGAAAGGCATTGAGAGAGAACTGAATGGAAATAACGTCCAAATAAATAAGGGAATGGAAATGTTAATTAATGAAAAGTTAGATTCCGGTGGACAAAGTAAAGAAATGAACCACGTAAGTAATTTTGTAGAAGTAAACAATGCTTCTTGTTCTGATAATAGGTATGGTGCAAGTGAAGTAACTGAAGTGGCAGCGACTCCCAGTATCTCTGGCAATTCGGGTACTAAAAATGAAATTGAATTTGAATCAGAAAATGTGAGGATGCTGAGCACATTGTTATCCCCCAGAAGGCGTTAAAGCCTAGTGGATCGAATGAAAATAGAGCGCACCGTAGGATAATACAATTGAAATATATGCAAAGAAGTAATTATAGGGTAATTAAGTCCCATGGTAAGAAATTCATAGTGGACAAGAAGGCAGAAGCCTTGTTCGAAAGAAAGTGCGTTAACCGGAAAAAGAGAAATGAAGGAATGGGTGATAAGAAATACTCAAATAAATCTAAATACAGGACCTATTCAAAGGAAAAATATAAAGTCAGAGGAATTTGCAGAAAAATAAATCCCGAAATCAATATAAGTTTGATAGGGAGAAAAGTCTTGACTGTAGGACATAGGTATACTCCATTTAAACCAGGTGTGTTTACTAAAAAATGTGTAATGCAAGTATGGGCTATGTGATATGTTTGAGAACGTGTGTCAAATGATATCGTGTGATTCAGTGATTTCAGTGGGACGAATCAAACAAGTGCTTAATACAAATAGAAATAAAATTAAACAAATTTTTTGCATTTTTCGAATTTTCGTGTGCATCAAAATATCCTTCATATCAAACTTAAAATAATCTATTTTATAACCAAACTCCAGAACCATTCAAAGCGATACAAATAAAGACTGTGAATATGGACACCATTACAATTTATGTATATAAAAAATGTGTGATTTATGAGTGTTATTCATTTTAAATTTTGTTCTTCAAATGTGTAAAAAAGTTAGAATTTTATGTCAATACTTTTTATTTTATAGGTAAATGATTAAGGTAAGTTGCCACTAGTTGCAGGTAAAATAAAATTAAAAAAAATTAAAGTGGACTAGGATGCACGTCTCTTGTCCAAAATAAAACAAAAACAAAAATTACATGTGCAAGAGGTTCAATTTACTTCGGTTAATGAGCAAAGTGGACATTGATTTAAAATAAAAAAATACGTGCAAATTGTTTATTTTACTCCAAAAGGCAATATGTACCGGTATAATTGGAGGGCTCTTTTGATTGTAAAAATAAAGTAATATGTTCTACTAAACAACTAATTGCCGACAGCGGCGTTTTAAGTTATTTGAGGGTGCCTGAAGTAATATGAATAACTGTTAAGTTTATTGTCTTGTCATATGTTACGTATTTTGGAAGTCAAGTTACATTAGGGTTTTAGACTTTACGCAAATCCTCAAGGTTAAAACTCAGAAGGGAGGGATGAAAGGTTGGTTTATTGTTTTTAAGAAACTTCAAACTTAAAAAAAAATGATGTAGCCTCCAAAAACATAGTGGGCAGCTAGATAGATTATTGACCTTGAATAACTTGGAAATAAGATAGTCATGTAAAAGGCCTCGCCCTAAATCTAGTAGGCCTATATCGACTTGCACATGTAGTCTACAGAGGTGTGTCAAAAGATTTACTTTATCCAATGAAAATTTTGTATAGAAATTGTAATGGCGACGGAAAAATAAGTCAAATCCACGACTTTCTTAAATATTTAATATAAAATGCTATGAAGTTAAAATCGAAGTAAGTAGGGCGAGTGCCCTATCCGAAGAACCTATAGTCAATGCTCAAGCGAGTGGGGCGAGTGCTCCCATATAGTCAAGAGTAAGTAGGGCGAGTGCCCTATCCGTAGACCATACAGAGTGAGAGGGACGAGTGCTCCCTTATAGTCAGTAGTCGAGTAAGTAGGGCGAGTGTTCCCATTAGGAGAACGTTCAAAAGAAAGATCCGCGATATGCATTATTAAAATTGAGTCGTGGTTTTGACCGTTTCTTAGCCAAGAAATAAGAGAAAAGTGTATAATTTACTATTGAGAGAAAGGAAAATTAATAAAATCCTTCTATCACGTCACCTAAAAATAGTTTTATCACTCTTTGCCTTAAATAGTTCCTTATCTATCACCGGTTAAAATCATAAGTTCAGCCCGACCCTGAAGAAACATAGAGGAACTCATAGCTCGCCTTATCTATCACCATATCTCATAAATAGTTTATCTATCGCCGTAAAATTAATTTCTGGTACAATAGATAGATAGATTCGCCTAGGAAGACGTGTTCTGCCGAAACTCTATATTTTATGGTCGTCAATTCACAATATTTGTAAAGCTCAATAATGACTATTTTTGAAATAAAAAACATTGGGCTTCAAAGAACAAATCGCATACGATGCAAAATAGTAATTTATAACTGACTAATAGAACTGGTGATTGTATTCAATTATTATATGTATAAAATTTATAGGTTTAATGGCATGAGAGGTGCTTAATTTCAAAACGTCTCTTACCCATTTTCAAGAAAAAAATGTGACAAGTAATATAAGATCCCTATTTTGATATAAACAAGAGTCAGTTTGATTACAATATCCTCTTTCAGTTCAAACTGGAAATTATTTCAACTATATTCTGGTCATATGGTGGCATTTGTACGAAGATTAATCTAAGAAGAAAGCAGATAGGCATACACAAAGAGTCAGTTTGGATACAAGGTGTACAAAAGACGGAGCTCTTCATTTGTGGAACAATGAGAAGGACATTAAGACTCTAAAATCTACCCAAATGAAGTTTCACAGAACAATGACAGTACTTGATATTAACAAATGGTCGCGAAAATTGGAGGTAATATCGCTGTCTCGTACGTAGCGGATCCGGGTTGGATTCCCGATCGGGGCAATTCCTGGCTGATGTTTTTCTTTTCTCGGAGTTTTTCCTCAGCTGTTAAAAAAATGTCAGGCATTTTAAGGCCCATACGGTCCGTGAAAATCATCTGGCCACCATAATCTTTGTCATATTCGCCATGTTTAGTATAAATATGTGCGTGAAAAACATTGAGTATTGATTAAGTATTGACTCGGAGGAGGTCCTGGATTAAGTTTTTCACTAATTCAGGGCGGGCCTCCATGTCTTGTCGTGCCATTGTAAGCTCCTGGCGACGTGGGGCATATAAAAAATCTATAAAACGAGAACTAAGAAAAAAGAACGATCTATAAGATTGAATACCCCTATTAATTACTTATACCTTTCTTGTATTATTGTTCATAACTAGCGGAACCCTACACCTACATCTTTCTGAATATCAACTCTTGATTGAAATCGAATGCCTCGTAGAGGTTCTTCGATCTTTGAGAATAAGTTATAGTCACAAGGGCTCCTGTGTGGTGAATTTGGTGGATAATCGAGTACTTTCCAATTCCATCTTATAAACAAATTCTTCTGAAAATCTTTTTAGGGCGATAATACTTACTAAATGTGGGAAACAGTGAATGTATCACAAAATATTGCTATTTTAAGACTTTCAAAATATTACAGATTTATACAACAATAATTGCTCAACAGTATACTAAGAGATTACAATAGTCACCAGTAATATCGCTGATTTACAACAGTCTTGCCATTACTTATCGAATGCCCTAGTATTTGAATGAAAAGGCTTTTTCAGCAATTTTATTGTAGACAATTGTTTTGTTAAGAATCGGTTCGGGATCTTTAAAGCCCTCACTTTTTCTTATTTGTAGACATTTCCATGCCATACTGTTAAGTCAATGCCTTATTTTCAGGAGTCAGAAGAAGAAGATAATTAAAAGTCAAGTCGAAAGCAAATAAGATGGACAACACAGAATGCGGCTACTGTGTTGCCTGTCAGCTTCTACTGAAGCTGAAGCGGACGAAGACAGAGTCCATTAACAAAAAAAAAAAATGTATTGCCGGGGCAAGTACAATTTAATATGTAAAACACTGATAGAATCATTGGTCCCAACGACTGAAGACTGGTAGCTAATATTAGGCTCTGTGCTATTGGCTCCGTGTTACCTAATAAGGTAATGATATTCATTTCCGAGGACCGGAGTTTTTAAATTGTAAAATATATAATTATATAATACAATATACGTAGCTTATATGCTGTATAATATTCAGGAACCCTTAGGAACATTGCAGTTGACAGATGTTAATGAATGGAAATTGTATGAAAACAAGGCTCGCATCGACAAACTGTTAATATGTAGCTGTGAATAACATGACAGAAGTGAATATGCAAGGAAGAGGGCGCTTTGTCTTGTAAACAGGGCATTATAATGTTAATTCTGTAGCACGTCACCTCGCCAGGCTTCTACGTCGCTTCCTTATTCACATCTCGCCCTTTGCAACTACAAAACAGTCTGCATGCATCTACTCCAGATGTTCCTCACCAACACAGGGATTGTAGTACAAATGAAACATTAACATAGTTTTAAAATAGCTAAACCGTGTAAAAATATGAAGAAATTGTTGCCAAAATATAAAAAGCGTGAAATTATAATAAACAAATACGAAAAAAATAAGTAGGTCTATATTTTTTGTCAGAATTAAATTGTTATAACGGAAAGTGAATAATGAGCATTGGAATGAAAATATAGCGAATTAATGGTTATTTACTTATGTTACGATAATTGTAAAACTAACTAACTAACTAACTAACTCACTGGTTGATGGCCGCGCGGACATACAGTAAGCTCTTCACACATCCCTGTCTTGAGCTAATGTTTTCCGATCACCCCTATATCTACTACCCTTAAAGTCTGAAGATTTTCAGGCTCGTAAAAGAACAAGTCTGCATCAAAAGGCCTCTATGCAAAACTTACCAAATGATCCCATCCTAGTACTACCTTGATTTCCTAGATGCTACTATGAAGCGGAACGCTGACCCTGGACCACTCAATGACATCTATCCTAAAATAAGTGTAACTAAATTAGATGGTTGAATTTCTCCCCTGTAGAATGCTAAAGCCTCTTTGAGACACACATGCACTACTAGATTTTGAGAATTTAAACAAGAAAGTAATTAGCTATCGGTTAATCACTAATAATTCACACCACTATCCCATATATCCCTTCATATAAAAATCAGTGTGAGCCTGTCTCTTTGTTAGTTTGTCTATCTGTCCTTTATGGACTCAAAAACTAATTGACCGATTTGAATGTTTTTTCTTCCCATTATTTAGAGAATGTTTCTGGGACAATTTACGTATATAATATATTACCGTACGTATTATAGGTCCGAAGCTAAGAAAAAAGTCATCGGTGCACTATAAAAGTAGCTTTTTGGACGCTTAAATGCTGCCTAAACCATCACAAATATACCAAATTAATGTACACAGAATCGAATACCTAAAAAAATTCTATACATGTCCGTGACAACATTCCTGTCTTTTACGGATAACTCACAATAATCATTTTTGTTTTTCATCTCATTGATGCCAAGAAGTTCGGGAGAAGTAGATTCCCGGGGAACGCCGCGTAATCACCACGAGGTATCTAAAAATAATTACGACATAAATTTATAGTTATTTTTATTTTTACTTATTCAACTAAACATAAAAACACATTTAATTTATTTAGGCGTAGCAGCGCCCGCCGGATATTAGCTAGTATACCATAAAAAATCGTAGTAGTGGTGTCTTGAATATAAATACAATGCGAGGATATTCAGTGATTCTCAAGCTGTCCTTCAATTTATCGCCAATAAATACAATTTGAACACATATTATGTTCAGGCTGAAATTGTATTATGAATTAAAACAGGCCATTTATGATTGGGTGATCAGTAGGCACTAGGGAAAATGGTAAATGAACATGAGGACCAATAAATTAAATCAGCAACATCTAATGCACTAAATTATTAATTTTATAAGACTCCCTTATTATATGTTAAACATGCAATTTCAGACCACATATAGGGTTATTCAAAAAGAAGGAACAGACTTCAAACATTTATTTCTTCCAAACTACAAAAAATAGAAACACAATTCTAACGTTCCTGTATAGAGAAAAGTTCAAATTTCACTATTTTATGCATTCAATATGAACACCATGTGTTACACGACAAATACCAAAACGGTGGCTCATTTCTTGTCACACACGAATCAGCTGGTCTCTATTTATCGAATTCACAGCTTCAACAATTTGATGTCGCAGATTTTCAAGAGTGTCAGTCATAGGGAGGTGTTTTACGTAACCCCACAGATAAAAATCATACGGGGTTAGGTCTGGTGACATGGAAGGCCACCGGCGATGAAGTTGATCTTCTGCTCCCCCTCTTCCAATCCTACAGCGCCAATGCAACCGTGATCGCAACTTCAAGCAACAGCGCCAATGCGGCCGTGATCGGAACTTCAAACTTTTCTCTTTATAGGAACGTTGGAATTGTGTATCTATTTTTTTGTGCTTTGGAAGAAATAAATGTTTAAAGTCGGTTCCATCTTTCTGAATAGCCCGGTATATGCAGTTATTGGAATTAGTACCTTGACTGAAAAACTATTTCCTTCAGTACACTGTAAGCTAAATATAAAACATTTTGATCCAAATTTTAATTTTAACACAATTTGGAAGTTATTTAATGATAGTCAATATTAATTCAGTTAGTGCTTATAATTTTGCCAAAACTTGATACAATCTTATAACATGTTTCATTTGATTGTCTTATATTTGAAAGGAAACGACTCTGACTAAGTTACTTCTTTTCGTCTCTCTTTGTTTAAAAACAATTTCTAACAACTTCATTCTCAATTCTCGTACTATTTTCTCTTCCCTTAAAATAAGTATCCACGTTTCGTATCCACATGATATGACTTGGAGATTAACCGTTTTAGGCATTTTTGGTTTAACGTTTCTTGACTTAAGTTACAGTGACAAGAGTCTCCGTAATACGTAATAACATTTTGAGCCTATGTTTAATTTTTTGTGCACCTCATTCTTGTTTTTAATTATTGTTCCTATGTATTTCAATACAACACTTCTTAAAATTTTCCATTAATTGACCATTTGCTGAATTGCGGCTACCTACCTACCGTCCCTTTTATATCAAGGACTACCCGATTCACAACAAACAGTTCAAGAAAGCTCACTAAATATATCCTTAGACGATATATCATATAATCATGTTCTAGATATATTTTTTTGTTCTTTTATATTTTGCACTTTCTTTACCAAGCCAAATATTTAATAAGATTATAGGTTAGGCCCTATTATTATTGTTATCATTATTATTATTATTATTATTATTATTATTATTATTATTATTATTATTATTATTATTATTACGCATTGCAGGAACTCTTGTCGTCCCAATTTCTCTCTAAAAACGTTAAAATGAAAATGTATAAAACTATTATTGTTCTAGTTACCGGTATATGTAAAAATGGACTCTTATTTTAAGGGAGGGAAGGAGATTACGAGTATTTGATAACAAAGTTCATAGAAAAAGTTTGGACCAAAGAGAGATGGACAGACAGGCGAATGGAGAAGATAGCATAACAATGAGCTACATGGTATTTATAGGAAACCAGATGCAATAATAATAGTTAAGTCTCGTACGCAGGATACGTGGCACGAATGGGGAATGAAAGAGATGTGTGGAAGTTTCTTGTAGTAAAGCTATATGGAAAACGCACATTTGGTAGACCAAGAATGAGGTGGGAGAATAACACTAACTATGATTTGAGGGAAGTAGATTATATACGGATGATTGGAAAATATTAGCTCGGGATAGGGATATATGAAAAGCTTTGTCCGAGCGGCCATAAACCTACGGGTTCGATAATGCCAGTTAGTTAGTTATTGTTATCATCATTATTTTGTTATTATTTGTTCTTTCCTTGTCATCTCTATATTGTGTAGCCTATTATGTACTATTAATCAAGTTGTAAATAATTCGTTATTGTCAATATATGTATAACTTAATGTTACTCCGGTGAAGTGGAAGAGAAGACCTTATTGTCTTAGCTCCACCAGGTAAAATAAATTATTATTATTATTATTATTATTATTATTATTATTATTATTGAGCAATTGACTGACATTTATAATACATTCTTGCAGCAAAATACTTGCATAAATATTATAATTGGTTGAAATTGGGGGTGATATCTACGTTATATGATTAAGATTGTACAGCCTTTGATATAATTGATGGCGCACAGGTCATTTTCAAGTCTCAGAACGAAGCCACTGCGCATGATCAGAGATCAGCTATTTGATCCACAAGTATACAACTAATTGAGAAACTAAATCCGTTTTATTTCGTTGTGTGTCGTGCAATGGAAAACAATTTCATTTAAATAAGTAGGGCGGTAAATATTGAAAATAAAACAAAGCAAAAGAAATGAAACAAAAGGAAGAAAATTAATTGAAATAAGGACGAGAGAAAAAAAAAGAGAGAGAGAGACAGAAGCATGACAACAGGATCGAACACGCGACCTCATGAACGGGAAACAGAAGCTCCCTCCCCTAGACCACAATCATCTCTCCTAGAAATTGTTTTTATGAAGCGATGCAGTACTTCAGGACTTACTTGTATAATGGAATTAGATATTGACTTTATTTAAATTAATCAGACGCATTTTGTATTGGTAATGAAATAAATAATTTTATTATGCCATGTGCTTTCTAAATAAAGTAATGAGACGTAACAATCGTTATTCATTTTCTACATATATGAGCTGTTTACTTTAATTTATTTATTTTCATATATTCCATTCCTTAGTAATTCTGCCTGAGGGCAGGTCTTTCACTGCAATCATAGCATTTTCATGCTATGCTCTGCAGCTTTATTAGGGAACTGTAGGTGAGCTAGCTTCCCGTTTTTTTCCACACCGATGAAGAATGATGATGATGATGATGGCCGGATGATTTTCGGGGACCGTTGGGCCCTAAGCTTCCTGACATTTATCTTACAGGTGAGGAAGAACCCCGAAAAAATCTCACCCAGAAGCCTGCCGCGACCGGGAATATTTCCATATATATATATATATATATATATATACAAATTTATTTATATAACGAAGCCTGGTAACATGTAGGCATTATGAAAATTAACAATGTTATTAAATAATAATAATAACAATAATATTAAATAAAATAATATATACCTGATCAGAATCGAACGTGGGCCCGCGTCGTCGGAAAACGAGCATCTTACCGTCTGCTCCATCGAAGCGAACAATACGAACGCTGCATGAATAGAGAAACTTAGACCGTCCGCTTTATACTCAAACGAGTCAGAACATGTAACAACGTACTGGTGTGAATCGCTCTTCAAAACTCTTAACTTTCCACCATCAAGAGTTGAGCCATCATTTTTTTTCAAAGGCTGTACATAAATTACAACTTCTCAAGAAAAAGTGTTATTTATTATCTATCAAAGTATGTGTGACTGACTGACATAAATGTAATCTCATCATGCAGCTTAACATGTTCATATAAATCATTCTCTGAAATGTGATTCCTAATTCAATTTTCCAGAATACCGTTTGGAGGGTACATTTCAAGTTACGTTTTAAATAAAAAATGAAACCTAAATAACAATTAAGACCGGAGTTATGACCTAATATGTGATGTGTGACTGACTGACCTTATTCTGTGACTGACATATCTGAATTTTATTTAGAATTTCAAAATGCAAATATTACACAAATGTAAAAAAAATATTATGAAACTAGATAATCAGTTTCGACAACAGAGATTAATAAAGAACTGCAAACACTTTATTAATTTTACGAAAATTGTTAAATTTGATTTTGCTGTGAAATAAATATTAATTTAAATCAATGATATAATTAAATTAACTCGCTTACCATGTACCATTTTAAATTATATAAAATAAGAAAAAATTATTAAATATTAATAACAGAGTGCTTTCTCTATTGTTAAATATACCTACTATAATTGTATGTATATATTTTTTTTTTCATACTTACAGACCGATTAATTAAATATAGGAACGCCTGCAAAGAACATGTTGATAGAAGACCAGAGGAAAGATTTCCAAAATTATTGCTAAATTATAAACCACACGGAAGGAGAAATGTTGGACGCCCACCTAGAACAATTTTAACAATTCTAGCTTTCATTAAACCATATACACTAGTGTCCAAAATTAAAGCAACAAACTGGTATTTCTCCTTCCTATGTCTAATTCAGTATATATTAATATAAAACGTAAACATATGTCAGTACATTTACTGCAGGTAGAGTATGACACAGAGAAGCCGTCTAGAATATTCTCTTCTTTGAAGGGCCATAGGAAGAATGGAAGTAGGACAGAGTCAAGCTGATGTAGCCAGATGGCTTAATGTGAATCGTTCTGTTGTTTCTCGGATGTGGCAACAGTTTTTGTAGAGTCCGAAAATGTGTCCCGAAGACCAGGGCAAGGACGACCAAGAGTGACATCGGAAAGAGAAGACCGTTATTTGGCTCCAAGGGCAAGACGGTACCGCCGTAGTATCACGACAACTGGCATCTGACCTCACAGCATCCACTGGAACAGTTGTATCGAGGCAAACAGTATATAGACAGCTTCGGCAGAGAGGCCTTTATTGTCGGAGACCTGCTGTATGTGTACCCCTGACGCGTATTCAGAGAAGAGACCGTCTAGAGTGGAGTCATCAACATGCCAACTGAACGATCGAACAGTGGGCCAATGTTATCTTCACAGGTGAGTCCAGATTTAGTCTTGAAAATGTTCTCGACGAATTCGCATCTGGAGAGAACCTGGAACACGATTTCCAGACTCAAACATTGTGGAAAGAGACCAATTTGGAGATGGCTCAATGATGGTATGGACAGGAATTCTGCTCACTACTTGAACACCTCTTCATGAAATTGTACGGATACAGCGACAAGGTTTAACTGCTGTCAGGTATCGTGACGAGATCTTGGTGCCTCATGTGCGGTTGTTTCGTGGTGCTGTGGACCCAGACTTCTTACTGATGGATGATTATGCTCGTCCTCATAGAGCACAGGTGGTTGATGAGTTCCTGTAAACTGAAGATATTGCACGCATGGATTGGCCTGCTCTCTCTCCCGATTTTAATCCTATAGAACATGTCTGAGATGCACTAGAGAGACGAGTTGCTTCACGTGAACATCCACCAACCACTCACCAGGCCTTGCGAGTTGCTCTGCAGGGAGAATGGGCGTTATTGCCTCAAAATGAGATTGATGACATAATTCGTAGCATGCCACGCCGTTGTGAAGCCTGTGTTGCTGCTAGAGGCGGTCACACCCAATACTGAACACACTAACCTGTTTTCTGGATGTGTTTGATATTCACTAATTTTGAAAAAAAAAGGACATTTTGTTTTACTGGTATGCACGAATGTTGCAGTTGTATACTTTCTTTATTCTTCTGGTTGTTTATACTTTCGCATCACTTGTTTATACTATTTTCTGTCAAAATAAACCCACTACGATGAAATTTAAGTTTGTTGCTTTAATTTTGGACACTAATATATAACGGTATATATATATATATATATATATATATATATATATAGTAACTGATTCCAATTTACACTATGCAGGATTTAATATTTTTGATTCACATTCTTAATAACTTAGTTATTTATCAGTGTGCACGTACTTTCAAAATAAATTATTATAAATCGCAAGCATTCCAATTGCTGACGTAGTGCTATATATTTTTAAACAGCCATGAAACATAACTCTAATTAGTCCAATACTACAATCTTCTGGTGAGTCACTTCATAACATCGATGTATCATATTCACTTATGCAGTTACTTCACTCCCAAGTATTCGCCGCTACGTTGACTTGACTTGAATCATTAATAAAAATAATGTTTTCTGTCACGCATGAAGTCCCACGCTGTAACTGAATGGTTTGAATCAATATGTCTCAATAGAGAACACTGGTTCGAGTCCCCATGAGAGAATACATTTTGTCGCGGAATTTCAGCCACAATGGGACTGATGCCCGCCCAGAATCACGAAGAATTTGGACAGCTACAATATTTAGCGATGCGGTCGAGAAAACCAGCCATGAATGCTGAAGTATCCGACACGCTGACCACATGTACCCTATATATTGGTTAGATGATTGTCCACCTCTGTGATTGATATATTTTTTATTTAAAAGCCCCCCCCCACCATCCCCCTGGCTTTCCTCGGGCTTAATGCCCATATCCCCAGGTCTGATCTTGTCCCTATTTATTATCTAGCGTGATTTCTTAATTTAATTCATCATACTTTTACAGAGTGCGGCTAGTTGAAACGTAATCTAATAATATTACATTATGGTTTCTTAATCTAATTTTGTTTCTTATACAATATAATAATAATATACATAAGATGGAAGTATTAATCTTGTATCTACTTAACCTAAACTTAATATTACAATTTATCAAGTATACATAATGATATATTCTAACTTCTAATTCTACTTATTCTATCGTTGATTTCCTCGTCTCCTCTTCTCTTCTTCAGCTCGTGTGCTTAGAGCTTTCTGGGTATACTCCGCGATCAACTTGTAGTTATATTTCTGCATCCAGAACCGCAAAGGAGGAGGCCAGGCCTCGTTGCTGACGTGCACGGTTATTTCTAGTTGTCTTCTGATAGCCGTGTGCTTGGCACAACGGTATATCATGTGGTGCACGTCGTCTTCCTCTGCGATCTAACAGTTGCATAGAGGTGAGTCGAGAAGTCCTCTCTCGTGCAGTTTGCCTCTAAAATGTCATGTCCTGAGAGCAATTGAGTAATCGTGTGTGACGGCCTTGTGCCGGCGATAGCGAGTAAACTACTATTAATGAACCACGCTCTGCGCAACCATTTTGTGCGGGTTTACCAACGACGCTGACTGCTACCATTTGTGCGGGCTGTCATTATACAATAATTTGTGCCGGATCGTCTTTTGTTTCTGTTGCTTCTATTAGCGTAGATCTGATTACTTCCAAGGTTATTAATCACAAAGCTACTTGCCCCGGGCCCATAGGAGGCAAGGATTGATTCATCTTTCTTTCCTAGGCGTTTTAGCATAACTCAATAATAGTTCTCAAAACAACAGAGTGACTTAAAATAAGTGTTTTCACTATAATTATTAATCAATCAGGAAAGCTAGACAGAAAAATAAAGGGAGCTGGAATGATCTCCTAACTGAGTGAGTTTCCGTATAGGAATATAAACAGCTACATGCACATAAATCACTTTGAACATTAAGTATAAAAATGATATTTAATGTAAACAAGAAGTCTGAAGTAAAAACATAACCAAGATAAACATTTGATCATTCAAAAAGAAAAAGAAAATGAATAAATAAATAATACTCTTACATGACAAAGAACCACATCATACCACATACCACATTCATGCTAGAGTCCAAGCCAGGGCGGCTTCTTCCCCGGTCTTCAGGACCAACATAAACTCCGCCACTCGCGGCTCCAGACGACCTTGTCCACTTAAAAGTCCGATCCCATCCCGGAACGGATAGATGAATGAATGATGAATGAACGATAACGTTCTCGCTGTGCATAACGTATTTGAAGGTTCCGAGGTAGAGGGGAGATGCGCCGTAGGAACAGCGCACCAGGAGAGGTAAAGAGGGAGAGTGGGGGTAGATTCATAGAGAAAGGAATATTGGCATAGTTCATGAATCTCACAGTCTAGGGAGGATAACGACGCTGCAGTAATGAGCCGAAAAACGCACTTTCGGTTCAATATCTCCTCCTCGGGCCCTCCGGGAAAAGAAAACACAGTCCATAAACTTCTAAACAATGAAAGAAAGTCCAAGAAGTCATAGACTTAAGTCACTATAACGATGTTACGAGGATACTAAATAGCGAATCCGACGTTGGGAGGGCACGGTAACACTACCAGATTCCGAGCGGAAAACTTCATCACCAATTTCATCGTCCCCAAAATCTCTATCACCACACTCGCTTCTTCGTCGACCATCCCGGCGCTGTAAATAATCAAATCATGCAGATGATACAGCCGCCATAGTCGAACTCCACGGTGTTCCAGGTGAAAAACAGGGTGACGATACCATAACATGAATTGCCGGATCGCAATCCCGATCAACCGCTCTCTATGAATCTGTAGTTGCAGAACCACCATTTCGGTCAGCTGGGCACTGGGGGTCGGCCGGATCCGCCAAGTGCTCGACTGCCAAACATTCCATATTCCTCTCCTATGCCAATATGAAGGAAGGTTAAACTGAAATAACAAAACAGCCGGAAACAGAAAACGGAACCTCAAACGTTTTTACATAAGATATTACAATGTATAAGTGTCCTTCATAAAACATCCGTGGCATTAATCCACTACAGGACATACTTTTACTTGACAAATGTGCTGTTTAAATGACGTGGCCATCGACGCTTTCTAATTTCTAGTTAACCTTGCTTTTAGAACTTAGACTGCGTCTTATAATTACAAAACTTGGTCCACGTGTACCGAAACTTACTCAGGAGTCTCCCATACAAATAATATTCACAAACGAAATGACTCATTCAGCCCACATACCGATGTTAAAAAAAAACAAGCTTTCCTGATATCCAAAACAAGCAAACGAACTACGCCGAAAAATACTCTAGAATATCGCTCACGTAATATCTTTACATTACCTTCGAAGTCAATACCTAGTAAGCTCAATTCTTGGACCAAATTGTCCTTAGATACAACATCGATCCAACTAGGCATGTTTACTAAACAAAACAAACAAAAGGTGTAAACAACTATAAGAGAACGCAGTTGTTTATGCATAAGTTACTCTGTGTTTACTTGCAAGGAGAGATAAATCAATTTATTTACGTTAAACAGTTCAGACACGTAAATAAGTACGTTTCAATAACCTTTACGTAGATAATAAGTCTCGAAAACAAATACTTATCCACAATATAATACCTCTGAAAAATGTCGATATCAAAATACTTTATATATACCCAAAAATCATTTAAGGCCATTCAGGGTATATATTCTTGTTCTGGCACTTGAATCCAGAACCCAAAACATTTTGAATCGACGCCCACCTGAACTACTGCCAATATAATACAACATACTTTTCGAAACAGAAAGAAACAAAACCACGCGCTATGCTACCATTTGTGCCGGATCGTCTTTTGTTTCTGTTGCTTCTATTAGCGTAGATCTGATTACTTCCAAGGTTATTAATCACAAAGCTACTTGACCCGGGCCCATAGGAGGCAAGGAATTGATTCATCTTTCTTTCCTAGGCGTTTTAGCATAACTCAATAATCGTTCTCAAAACAACAGAGTGACTTAAAATAAGTGTTTTCACTATAATTATTAAACAATCAGGAAAGCTAGACAGAAAAATAAAGGGAGCTGGAATGATCTCCTAACTGAGTGAGTTTCCGTATAGGAATATAAACAGCTACATGCACATAAATAACTTTTAACATTAAGTATAAAAATGATATTTAATGTAAACAAGAAGTCTGAAGTAAAAACATAACCAAGATAAACTTTTGATCATTCAAAAAGAAAAAGAAAGTGAATAAATAAACAATACTCTTACATGACAAAGAACCACATCATACCACATACCACATTCATGCTAGAGTCCAAGCCAGGGCGGCTTCAGGACCAACATAAACTCCGCCACTCGCGGCTCCAGACGACCTTGTATACTTAAAAGTCCGATCCCATCCCGGAACGGATAGATGAATGAATGAAGAATGAATGATAACGTTCTCGCTGTGCATAACGTATTTGAAGGTTCCGAGGTAGAGGGGAGATGCGCCGTAGGAACAGCGCACCAGGAGAGGTAAAGAGGGAGAGTGGGGGTAGATGCATGGAGAAAGGAATATTGGCATAGTTCATGAATCTTACAGTCTAGGGAGGATAACGACGCTGCAGTAATGAGCCGAAAAACGCACTTTCGGTTCAGCCTTATCCATGATATTTTCATGCGAGTTTTCACGTTTGGCAGGAACTCGTATGTTGTTCTGCCATGTATTTCGTTGTGCCAGCACTGTTGACATTTTTCTTGGAGATGGACTTCAAGCATTCTTTTTTGTGGCTTCTCGCCCCTCGGGCTCTTCGTACATGTCTGGTGTAAGGATAAGGTCGTCAATGACTACTGGTTTATTGCGACTCAGGCAGAATAGGTGTATCCTTTTTTTCAGATACATATCAATTGGTAGGACACCCGCTATTACTGGCAACGCTGCTGTGGACATAGTTCTATAGGCTTTACTGACACGAATAGTGACATGTCTCTGGGCCGAGAGAAGAGTTCTCCGATGTCTCTGATTTAGGTTTCTAGCCCATCCGTGGGCGGCATATGCGCAGAACTCTTGGAATAGGGCTTTGCATAGTGTCATGAAATTGATGGCACTGAAGCCCCAACTCTCTCCACCTAATCTTGCCATGGCGTTGAAAAGGTTCTTCGCGGTCTGTGTAACATTCGTTATATGCCGATCAATTTTTAACTTCGTTTGTAGCGTTACCCCAAGGTACTTTAGTTCACGTTTGAATATAATGTTGTTGTTATGTAGCCTGATCGTCGAAGCCCTGCGCTCGTTGAGGTTTCCCTTTAAGTGCATTCCTGTGGTTTTTTTTCGATAGGGTTAACTTATGTTTGTCATCCCACTTTTGTATTAAGTTCATGGTTTCTTGTCCTCTCTCTTCTATCCGTCTTCTGGACTCTCCTCGTATCACAACAACCAGGTCGTCTGCGTAGGCGATCGGCTGTCCGTACGGGAGGGTTTCCAGGATCAGCAGAAGTTCATCGAGGACTCCAGAGGCAGGGGACGAGAACAGATCCCTGGGGGCATCCCAGTTGAACTTCTTTTCTAACGATGTGTTCGTTGTCGATCAGACTAACTGTTCGTCCTCTGAAGTAATCTTTGATGGTTGCGTATAAGTTCTTGGGGCAGTTTCTTCTTTTTAATGCGCGTAGAATGCTAGGCCACCATAGTCTGTCGAAAGCTCCTTCCAAGTCGACGAAGATTCCTATGGCGATCTTTTCTTCTGTTTCGTGCGCTGTGTCGAAGAGTTTGGTTATGACATCTTCTGTCCCACAGTGAGATTAGCAGCCAAGGGCTTTCTAAGCCTGTCGCGCCATTCATTTTTTAACACATGAACTGTATCCAGCCATTCGCTCAGCCTCCTGTGCATAGAGTAACTAAATAAATAAATCCCAATGTCGGTCAGTAAAATTCACAAACAATTAGATAGATCATTGAGAGAAGCAGTTATTAGACTTAGGTCACATGTATACTCAAATTAATCAGGAAAGCTAGTAGAATACGATTATGAACGAACAATGGGCGAATAAAACGATCCTACGAAATTAGCATTAATATGAACTAAATGACGAGTCATTAACAAAGGTAGAGAGTATTCAGGTAAGGCCACCCTTTCTTTTGTGAAGGCGGAAGTGACCGACACATGTATAAAGAGTTAAAATGTTGACAAATCCTTTACTCTCAGAATTTGAGTGGCAATCTCTTGTAAGGCGGAATATTACAGACCTGTGTTGATAGTCAGAACACAATAACTGAACTTACGAGCGGGGGTTTCATCTGAAGACAAACAAAGCTAGCAAAAAGTGTGGGAAGATAGCAAGCTCAAGCGTCAGAAGTCTACTACAAGTAAAGGTCAATGACCTAGGAAAAACCCAGGCCTAAGTTACTTACTTGTGACCCGACTGTACGTAAAACCAGCACGGATATGGCCCAACCTCCGACGGCATAAATCGCCAATAACAAATTTGTAACATCCTCTTGATTATAATATAAGGGTACAATGACCAATCATATTATTTGTTACGTGTGCCTAAGCACTGATCTCAGGTCCACGCGAGGCCGATATAGTGGGAGAACCGAGTATACGTAATAGGCGAGGGAGACGAACCTCAGACACTTCTTCTACACACTTATACAAAGACACTCGTTCTACACACTTACACATACATTCTTCTACATACGCTCTTCGACACATACTGGCAGCATGGTCACCAGTGGTAATTTAACTTAGATTTTTGACTTAGAATTTTCACCGAAGTACCTCAGTGTCGCGACTTAAACATTTTTTATTAATCGACTGAATATTCAAACTTCACAAGTTAATTCATAAATCAGTGAGTCGTCGCACCATCGAATAATTATTAACGGGGTAAATCCACGACGAACGCCATCGCCGACTGGAGATCAGTGCGAAGGAATAAAACTAAAACTTGTACAGTGTTCTACATTTCGTGTGTTTCAAGACATAATAAAGTGCATTCAAAACGATGTATTCTACACAATAATTCTGCCCGACGAAATCCTTGTGGAATCCCTGAGTAAGAACCTCATGCCTACCGATATTTAGACCTGAGCGAACTTAACACCTAAATTCCCCGGTGAACCGGGAAGTCCTTTACGAATCCAGCGCCCACCAAATCCTTTACTATCCAAATAAACCTAGGATTGACCTATAACCTTATCCCATATTGCCACCCGACATTGGGGTAAGCAATAATCCATTGTCCCAGAACTTATGAATTTGTTGCGCTGATTGTTTGTTTCATAGTTGTGCATACTTTATAACATACGGGTCCAACGCTTTCACGTTGTGTACGTAATGAATCCGTGATAGCTGCAAGATATTCAAATTGTTTTTCTAACAGTTTCTTTCTTTCTTTCTTCTATATCATTTTGTGACTTCTCCTTAACAGTTATTTGTTTGGTTTTACAGCTCACATTACATAATTCTGCACAATTTTGTATCTTCTTTCCCGACTTTTCATACATCCGTGCCATCCTTTTTTTACTTGGCCGACACTCGCATCTATTTTCACTTTTCATTTTCTATTATCACTTTCCATGTTACGATTCAGTGAAGTTCCATTTTATGTCAACATCCAAATATGCAAGTAAGCAGTGTCACATTCCTAAATGTATAGGCGTATTTATATTCTAATTTATCTGCTGCTTCAACTGAAATGTTTTATCACTTCAAGTTTTGGAAGAAATCCCTCTAGTTCAGGAAACACTTTTCTATAGCAAACATCTGTAGTACACTCCCTCTGTATCACATATCCTAACACTAGTACAAATTATTTCTTGAACTTCTAGGTCACCTTCAATCTAAACTAGGCAACAGCAATAATATTAAAATATGCAATGAACTGCGTGGATTTCATTTTGTTCTTAGTAGGTATAATTTTCTGAAAAATCAACAAAAATGGCTACTTCGTTTACTGCAACCTCATCATCATCTTCAAGGTATGGGCCTGTTGGCCCGTTCCGCTCCCTGGTGCACTATATGCTGCAGGTGCAGGTCGTCTTTCCAACGACGTTTTGGTCTTCCTACATTTCTTCGGCCTAGAGGCCTATAATGAAGCAGCTGTTTTGATAAACGATTATTTGGCATTCTTTGTATATGTTCAAACCAATTACGTATATTTGTGTGTATTCTCTCGTTTATATTATAGATGTGTAGTTCATCTCTGATATATTTTTCCTGAATATATTTAAATGCTTCCGCTGACTGCCTTTTAGCTAAAATTAACACAGAAAAAGGGTCAGTAATCATTTTATGGAACAGCTGAGCCGAACATCAACCAGATTTCCTAAACCATGTTTATGTTAATCCTCAGCAGAGTGCAGCAAGCAACTGAGTGCGCCATGCGTATTGGCATTATAAATGAGAGGACAAAAAGTCAGTCAGTCACGGGACTCTAGCGGAAAAAATAATGACTTTACAAGAAAATATCAATACGTTTTTGGTCGATGTGACTAATTTCTTATACTTACCAATATTGTTGTTACTGGAAGTAAGTCAACGTTCCCACATCTAACCTGGTTGCTATGCAAACAAAAGAAATCGCAATGCTGAAATGGACTCAAAAAGCACACGTTCGGTAAGTAAAATAAAACATTTATTGAATGTTTTGTACAGTAACTCGTACCTTTCTTTAGACTTTTCCGGAATTAATGCAGAACATCCCACTCTCCAGGCTTCTTCAATTTCTCTATCATCTACCATGACTCCTTCCACAATAAAATTATCAAACATATTCTAATCACGGTACTACATATAAAAATGTCTCCACAGCCAACAATCCTTGCTTATAATAAAACAAATGAAAAGTTACATAGTAGCGATCACCAAATATTACTTTCTCATAGAAGTCATTTACATGCAACCAATATTTTAATTCATTTATTACTATATTTAATAAAAATTAGTTACATCGACCAAAAAATAGTATGCAATACACATGAGGTAAGCACGTAACAGATCTCGAAAATTGAAAAAACTGGCGCAAGCGCCTCGTTTTTTTTTCAAACTTTTTCTCGATCAGTAACAAGTGCTTATCTCACTTGTATCGCAATATACTATTTTGTTAGTTGTGTACCGATAACGTAGAATCCAAGAGGAAATTCTAATCCATTAATTATTATGTTGTGTACAGTAATTTTTATACGTTTTCCGTGACCATAGCTTACAGTTAACAATTATATGACACATTTAACCAGAACATTAGACTGCAATTAGTATTATTACATTTACGAATAGGGAGGACCGAAGTATGGTTTAGCAAAATACCTTGTGAAATAAAACGAATTAATACGTCCAAATCTTTAAACAACAAATTGGTAAAATGTTGCGTATTTTTGCAGATTTGGAATATGACAAGCTCTACCACTAATATTATATCAAAATAATACACATTTGAAACATTATCTTATAGAATCCGAAAATTTGACCCTTAAAGATATGTATTACGCCAACAAAATTATTCCTGCGTCAATTTGAAAATTTTCACCTCGGTATAACATTTTCATGGAATCGCTCTATTATTATTTAAATAAACCATATTACTAACTAACACTAGCTCACTGGCACTATCGAACCATTAGGTTCATGGCCGCATGAACATAGGTGTCCATACATCTCTATCCTGAGCTAATGTCTTCCAGTCATTCCCTGTATAATTTACTTCCCTCAAATCATAATTAATATTATTCTCCCATCTCATTCTAGGTCTACCAACTGGGCGTCTAGTTTTCCTAAAAGAAGCTTCCATGCACGTCTTTTATTCCCAATACGTGCCACAAGTCTTGCCCATCGCAGTCTACGAGACTTAACTGTTCTTTTTGTCTATAACGACCATGTATTTCACTGTTATGGAGTCTTCTCCATTCCCCTGTCCATCTCTTTTTGGTTTAAGCATTTTCCTAAGAACTTTATTCTCAAATACTCGTAATCTCCTTTCCTCCCTTAAAGTAAGAGTCCATGTTTATCATCCATATAATAGTCTATAACTGGTAGAATAATTCTTTTATATATTTTCAGTTTAAAAAGAATATATTATAACCTGCATTAATTAGGAATTCGCTAAAAAATATAATAAACTGAAGGAACGTTAAAATCATGGAAAAATATTAGTCAGGTCGGGGGGGCCCAGTGATTTGAACCCGGGATACTCCAAATACAAGTGTGAGAGCTACTCGTTAGGTAAATGTGTTTTGCTGTATGTCGTAAGCGTCTCTTTAAACAAATGTTTAATATGTTTCTGGGGTAATGTAAGTGGTAATGGATGTTTGCCAGTGAAGTTATTTGCGAGCTTCCTGTGAAGATCAACTTGGAGATTGTAAGCACGTTTGAATTGTAAGGATTTGTCGCCTGTCAGGAGTCAAGTACCACCATGCGCCATCTATTTCCGGATTACTTGTCCTGGCTTTACACTGTGTGGCGTTTCGTCACAGTCTCTCCTCTTCCGGAAAATGTTTGCATCTGCTTCTATAATTAACTGACATGTAATGTTAAGATATCAAACTCTCAAGAACTCGAGATAAAGGTAATTTCTTGACCCATTCTTCTTGTAAAATTGTTAGCTGTTATCTTCATTTTCAGTATAGAAAAGTTTCTCTCCTTTTATTTAATTTCTCATGCTAGTTATTTAAATGTGTCCAACAGCTGTAAAAATCATGTATAACAAAAGTTATTATTATACACTGTATGTGATCTGTTTATTGTATAGCCTATGGCTATTATGTAGCCCTATTATTAATCAAGTCGTAGATGTGTAGACAATTCGTAATTGTTAACACCGGTGAAGTGGAAGTGTACATCTTACGATCTTAACTTTACCAGATAAAATAAACCATTTATTATTATTATTATTATTATTATTATTATTATTATTATTATTATTATTATTATTATTATTTATTATTATTATTATTATTATTATTCCATCCACAGTAATTCTGCCCGAGGGCAGGTCTTTCACTGCAACATAACATTTTAATGTTATGCTTCGCAGCTTTATATGATAAAAAGTTAAAAATTTAAAAATAAAATGTACCTGTTGGTAGGTGTCGTCGTCCTCAACTTTGTAAAATATTGTATATAAAATTAACAGTTGATTTTATATACAATATTTTAACAAAGTTGAGACAGTTAATTTTATATACAATATTTTAACAAAGTTGAGGACGACGGAACCTACCAACAGGTACATTTTAATTTTTAACTTTTCATCATATGACTTCAAATCAACGGAATTTGATATGAATTTTTCTAGTATTGAGTTTGCAGCTTTACTAGTAAATTATAGGTGTGGCAACTTCACGTTGCTGTCCACACCGGTGAAGGATGATGATGATAATGATAAGGATGATGATGATGGTGATGGCCGGAAGATTTGCGGGGACAATTGGGCCCTAAGCTTCCTGACATTTGTCTTACAGGTGAGGAAAAAACCCCGAAAAATAACCTCACCCAGGAGCCTGTCCCGACAGGGGAATTGAACCCGGGTCCGCTACGTGAGAAGGCAGCACGCTACCTCGTTATTATTATTATTATTATTATTTTATTATTATTATTATGTCCACCGCTATGGTCTCGTTGTAGCGTGTTACCTCGTCACGCAACGGGCCCGGGTTCGATCCCCGGTCGGGACAGTTTCCTAGCTGAAGTTTTTTCGGGGTTTTTCCTCACCTGTTAGACAACTGTCAGGAAACGTTAAGGCCCAAACGGTTTCCGAACATCATTTGGCCATCATCATCATCATCATTAACATAATCATTAAGTTTAGGATTAAGACCTCTCCTGGCGCATAATTGCCATCATAATCATCTATCATATATCGGGGCAGCGTAACTCCGCCTTCCAGGTCCTCTAAGCTCAGTAGTGGGTTACAATAACGCCATTCCTAGAGAAAATACCAGAATGTAGAAATGACAACGTGATGACATTAAAACAAAAATTATTATTATTATTATTATTATTATTATTATTATTATTATTATTATTATTATTATTATTATTATTATTATTATTATGAAATGCGGCATGAATACCAAATCAAAATTGCTAATAGATTTGAAGTACTGGAATCTTCAGATGACAATGTGGCAAACGAAGAAGAAACTGATATAAATAAAGAATGGGAGGCTATAAGAGATACTATTAAATTGTCAGCATCAGAAAGCATTGGTTGTTTAAAAAAGAGGCAAAACAAGAAATGGTTTAATGAGGAATGTGCCGACATTGTAAAGAAAAGAAAGCTAGCAAAAAGAAAATGGTTACACGAGCCAAATGAGGTAAATTTAGAGCAATTGGGTACTATTAGACGGGAAACCACCAAGTTACTAAAGAGTAAAAAGAGGGAATATTTGAGAGAGAATATTAATGATTTTGAAATGAATGCAAAAAATAGGAACGTTAGAGAATTATATAAGGGAATTAGTATAGAGAAGAAAGGGTTATCTTCGGAGGACTGCAGGATACACACTACTAGATCACAAAAAAAATGAAGACATCTTAGAAGAATTACACATGGAATCTTTAGAAAACAAAATTTCTGATTATAAGTCAAGATGGATACAACATGTTCATCGAATGGAAGATCACAGAATACCCAAACTAATGTTAAGATATCAACCTGCAGGAAGAAGAAGACCAGGACGTCCACTCAAAAGACTTCTGGATGGTGTTTCTCTTGAGGCCGAAACAGGTCAACAAATGGCCTAAATTCGTGAATGTACTATGATGATGATGAAGAAAGGGTTTCAGGCTAGAACAAACATAATTCGGAATGAAAATGGGGATATGATTGCAGATTCCAGGAGTATATTAAATAGATGGAAAAGTTACTTTAATTAGCTATTAAATGTACATACAGAACAGGACATTGAGGAGGATAATTTACAGACAGCAGAAATGCTAGTCACAGAGCCAAGTGCATTAGATGTTGAAATGGCGATTGAAAAATTGAAGATGTATAACCATCAGGTTCAGATGAGATTCCCGCAGAACTGATAAAATCAGGGGGAGAAAAATTGATGGACAAGATACGCTGGTTGCTTAGTATGATTTGGGAAAAATAAGCTCTTCCAGATGAATGGAAGGAATCAATTATCGTACCAATTTGTAAGAAACAATATAGAACTGATTGCAACAACTACAGGGGCATCTCATTACTTTCAACTTCGTACAAAATTATAACAAATATATTAGTAAGCAGACTTACTCTCTATATTGATGACATTCTAGGAGATCATCAATGTGCATTTAGAAGAAACAGGTCTACAACAGATCAGATTTTTAGTATAGACAGATTTTAGAAAAGAAATGGGAATATAATGGTACTGTACATCAACTATATGTAGACTTCAAAAAAGCATATGATTCAATTAAGAGGGAGAAGTTATATAGTATCCTGCTGGAGTTCGGAATTCCTAAAAAGTTAGTTAGACATATACGAATGTGTCTAAATGGCACAAAGAGTAGAGTGCGTGTAGGAAAACAGTTTTCGGATACTTTTGAAATCCAGGATGGGTTGAAGCAAGGAGATGCACTATCTCCTCTACTATTTAATTTTGTACTAGAGCATGCCATTAAATCTTTAGAGAATGAGGAAAGCTTACAACTCAATGGTATTAATAAGCTGTTAGTTTATGCTGATGATGTAGTATTATTGGCCGATAGCGAGGAGATACTAGAGGACAATATGCACACACTGTTGAGTAGGAACTTAGGATTGGAAGTAAATATCAATAAAACTAAATATATGGTCACACGTAGAAATTCATTATATAATGGAAATGGACAACTAATGACTAATGAGGCAAATTTTGAGGAAGTGGCTGAATTCAAATACCTAGGAACAGTAATCACAAATAGGAATGAGGTGCACAAAGAAATTAAACATAGGCTCAATTCTGGAAATGCGTGCTATTATGCATTGAAGAGACTCTTGATTTCCCAACTCCTTTAAAAAAACGTTTAACTGAAAATATATAAAACTATTATTGTACCAGTTATATCATATGGTTGCGAAACATGGACTCTTACTTTAAGGGAGGAAAGGAGATTACAAGTATTTGAGAATAAAGTACTTAGGAAAATTTTTGGACCAAAGAGAGGTGAAGAGACAGGTGATTGGAGAAGACTACATAACAATGAACTACATGGTCTTTATAGGAAGCCACATATAATAAGAACAGTTATGTCTCGTAGACTGCGATGGGCAGGACATGTTGCACGTATGCGGAATGAAAGACTTGCATGGAAGCTTCTTGTAGGAAAGCCAGAGGCAAACGCCCAGTTGGTAGACCAAGAATGAGGTGGGAGAATAACATTAAGTATGATTTGAGGGAAGTAGATTATACAGGGAATGATTGGAAAGCATTAGCTCAGGATAGGGATGTATGGAGAGCTTATGTCCGCGCGGCCATGAACCTACGGGTTCGATAGTGCCAGTGAGTAAGTAAGTATGTAAGTATTATTATTATTATTATTATTATTATTATTATTATTATTATTATTATTATTATTATTATTATTATTATTATTTTAAATAATTTACACTCGTTGGTTTTTTATTGTTTTATTGGAAACCTAGATTCATTTTTGAGAACTAGTCTCTGCCTGTCACAAGCTAGGAAAAATAGGGAGTGATGGAGGAGTAACACCGCCTTTTTTTAAGGCATGTGAACAAAAGGCACATGGTCTTCCAGATTGGGGGTTATAACGATAGGTCAACTTCCCGTCTTATGGAAAAAAATGGACTTACTAATATATATATATATAGGCCTATATACATATAGCCTATATGTATATAACCCATACGTGCTTGGTGGGCAGACGGATGCTCCCTAGCGGGAGTTTCTTAACCAAGCTAATTTAGTTACACTTATTTAGCTACAGAAGTCAATGACTGGCATGTGGGTTAGCGCAATGAGGCATCTAGTAAGGAATTAAGTAATTACTTGGGTGGAAGAAAGTCTGTTAAATTTTGCACAGAGGTTTTTTTATTCAGGTTGCGATTCTTTTAGGAATCCAAAAATCTTCGGACTCGGGACCCACGGCTTAAAGTTCCTCCCGGTATACTTGTCCCTTGGATTTTTGCATTGTAAAAATCCATCGACTTCGGCCGGGTTTGAAACAGCTATTCTAGAGACAAGAAATTTAATTCCTAGAACACAGAGGCGATTTAACTACAAGTACCGTGATGGTCTATTCACTTCATAGCCACCAATAGTCGGCCCGGCTGGGAGTGGGACACAGTGTATTTATTATGCAGACTTTGAGGATGTGCAATGGCGACCAAGACGATAACGATTAGAATAGGAACTCATGTCCGAAACGTATCGTTTGCCCGCTACACGCATGCAAAATATTACAACACACGTTCAACTCTCTCGCATTTTCGGCGCCAAAGACCCTGAACGTTCTCCCGATTTGACTCCTCTAGGCTACTCATGTGGGATCACATGAAATCCCTGACTCATGAGACCCCGATGAAGACCTACTGGCGCGGGTTATATCTGCGGTGGATATTGCAGGACAAAGGACTGTTATCGTATGTACCAGAACATGTTACGGAGGTATAATGTATGTGTTGATGTAGGTCATCGTCACATCGAGCTCTTCTTGTGGACCCAAACGACAAGCAGCAGGCATCAGTGAGAGCAACGTGTGTTGTAGCATTTTGCGCGTAGCGGGAAATCGGTACGTTTCCGGACATGAGTTCCTACACATCCCCACTACATGTCCATAAAGCCTGTAATGGGAATTTAGTTACTCCCTGTATATATAATGTATAAACCGCTAGTGAAACCAGTACTAACATATGGTGCGAGGACCTGGAAATGACAACATTTGATGAAAGTCAACTTAACATGTTTTTATGCAGTTAAAATAAATAGCTATAGGGACTCAGTCTTTTAAATATGTCGTAATTAAGGATTCTCAGTAGCGCATTAGAGTTTGAAACTTCACAAAACTGTTTTTCTAGGTGCGTGATATTTTTGAAATAAAAATGTCAATTTTGACCAAAAATGCCAAATTTCACTCACCAGATTTCTTAGACAAGAATTCCTTGTTTTAAAATTTTCTACAGATATTTATTAGTGCATTTCTATAAACTTTCAATGGCGGTATCGGTACTTTTATACGGTAGTGAATCCTGGGTAACAAATAAGAGGAGTTCGATTAGAATACAAAGTACAGAAATTATTTTTCTAAAAAGGATCAATGAATGCATAAAATTGGACCACATAAGAAACGAAGAAATAAGTTATGAATTAGAAATATATTCAATAAATGATAGAATTCAACAACACCGCGTGGAAGAGCATGTTCAGAGAATGGAAGAAACAAAATTGCCAAAGATATCATAACATTATAAACCAAAGGGATGTAGGGAGACCTAGGAATAGATGGAAGGAATCATTGTGAATTCAGACCAGGCGAATCATCTAAACCTTGAAGTGAAGATGATGATGATTCTTTAAGCCTATAGTGATGACAAGACAGTATTGATGTGTTTTTTCACACAGTACATATAACTAATTCATTGACACTATCGAACCCGGAGGATAATGACCGCGCAGACATAAGCTCTAAATATATCCCTCTCATGAGATAATGTTTTCCAATCATCCCCTGTATAAATCACCTCCTTTAAATCAGGGTTAATGTTTTTCTCTTATCTCATTCTTGGCCTACCTACTGACAATTTCTCCTCTAGTTTTTCTGTAGTAAGAGTCTGCCATTCTCTATTCGTGCCATATGACTGCCCATTTGATAATCCTCTATTGTTGAAATTGTTATTTTCTGGTATGATATTGCATAAATAATAAGTTAATAGAAAGGGCCAATGAGTTTACATATCGTGAATCACTTTCCATATTTGTGACACTGATTTACATTCATTACAAAACCGAACATTGATTTTAGGTTTATCTTCTGATTTTATTTTCTTTCCGCAGCCATTTAGCATATTTGTGAACGAATAGTAATTCCTTTCGACTCGGCTGTAGGAACAAAATAAACTAACTGCAAGAGTAGTAAACCAGCGCTTAACTCGTCGGAGGACAGTAACTGTCTTTTCTTTTTTTGGGGGGGGGGGAGGTTGGTACTGTGTATGTTGTGATGTCTTTATAAGGGAAGGAGGAGGGCACTTGTATATTCACTTCTTACTCGTAGAATAATAGCTATTACTCGACCGCATTAACTTTTTAGCCGGTGAGGAGAAGCAATGGCGCTAGTGTTTAAGATGGGAAAAGTATCTCCTTCCCCGTTAATACAAGCGAATGACTGGGCAAGTAGTATAATCAATGGCAAAATATAGTGGTAGCCTACTTGAAATAGGAGATGAAGTTAATGAAAGATCATCGGAGGTTGTATTCCTACGGGTTTCTGGATAATGTGACGTACAGATAAATTAAATCAGCACTGACTTCCAACAACTGTTGGCAGGCTTAAATGTGTGTATACTGTGAATATAGGATCTCACTTTCACATTTTACATTGCCACTAAAAACTGACTATACGCGACTGATGGATAATAAACACTATCATTGCAACCTGAGACAAGAGTATACTACCTCCATCCCCTACTCACTCCTACTGCATACTTTAAGGGCCGAATTTTTGAAACCAACTCAACTCATGGAGCGAGTCTCTCCGCCTCTCTATGACGTAGAGAGTGTGCATGAAACCAACTCTCGTCTCAAATCTCAAATCTTGGCCACGCCTTACTCACTTTATTCTGTCAGAAAGTAAGTTGGCAGTATTTCCGTCTTTGGCTTTGTTCTGCAAAGTGAATGATCTTTTGGTTTTGGAGGTACAGAAATTAATATAAGATATGGAAATTGAACAAAATCTAGGGGATCAAGCGAATCGCCGTCGCCACATGTACTTTCAGGATATCCCCCTATATACAGGTAAGTCATGTAATATATGCTGTATGATTCATTATATTCTAACTTCTTCAATATGCAGTGTGAGAATTTTCTTAAAAATGTAGTGTTGTTTATTACGTACGTGTATGGAAATACTATATAAACCGATTACAAATAATTCATGTAGAGAAATATAAATATCACTCTCGTGTATAATCATTAACATTATCGTTTTTTTATATTACACGTAAAAAAGTGAAATTTTTATTAACTCCGGTCACATAACGAACAAAATTGGATAATAATTAGTAATTCAATAGTACAATATATATATATATATATATATGTGTGTATATATATATATATATATATTATATTATATTATATGAGGACAATGCAAATAATGAAACATCTTGTTTCAAAGTACTGTAGTAGAAATTAATGCAACAATACTCCTATTAATTTTTTAATACTTAACATTATTCTTATTTAATTTCAAGAAATTAACTACATTTCGTGTGTTTTGTTGGGACAAGTTAGTATACGTATGATTAGTTTATAGTTTATTGAATAATATGCATGTAATTTATTTTGTTAGGTTAGGAAGAGTGAAATTGGTGTATGTCAGTTTCTCATAAACTGTTTGGGAATTTATTAAGAAGGTTGGTTATTTCGATAACATATTTATATCCTGCCACCTGGTGAAGGTTACATTAAACATTCGTGCATGTGCAGTGCGATTCTGTAGAACTTATTCATTGAATAATAAATAATAAATATTTATTATAATAAATAAAGCCTGATATGTCCCTTTAGGGCAAAGGCCTCCCTGTACAGGGGTTAAGCTCTATTTGAGAGTGTCACCCGGTGAGCTACTCCGTGGTGAGAAGTTGACTTGGATGTAGCACTTGGTTTGTATACACTGTCTGTTCTGTGATTAGTTAATACACAGTTGACTCTCCATCGTTCTCCATCTTTTCCTGCATCTGGCGACTCTGGACCATTGCGCCCCTGCTCGTTCTTTGAAGATGTCAGCCCATCGTCGTCTTGGTCTTCCGCGCTGTCTCTTGCCTGTGTACGGGTCCCACATGGTTGTTTTTATTGTCCACCTGTCGTCCTGTATTCTTGCGACGTGGCCTCCCCACTTCCATTTTTTCCTGATGGCTTGTTGTGCGGGATCAGTTGTTGAGGATATCGCTTGAAGTGTTGTATTCGAGATTCTGTCCTTCAGAGTTATGCCTAAGATTTTCCTCTCCATTTTCCTTTGGCATACTTGGAGTGTGTACTTCAGTTTGGCAGTAAGATTCCAAGTTTGGCAGCCATATAACAGTGTTGGAAGAACACAGGTTTGTAGTGTTTCCATTTTGAGTTTCCGGTTGAGTGACTTGTCCAGCAGTATAAATTTCAGTGACCAGAACGCCTTCCAGGCGAGAGCTATTCTTCTGCTTATTTCCTTCTCTACTTTCTGATGGAAGGAGAGTAGTTGTCCTAAGTATATGTACTCGCTTACATATTGAAGATCCATTCCATCGACTTTGATTGGGTTTTTCCGGACCATTAGACATAATTTGTGTCTTGCTTTTGTTCATCGAAAGGCCTGCAGTTTTGCTAGTTTCTGAGAGCTCTTGTAGCATTGATTGGAGTTGTTTAGGGGATCTGGCGAACAATACCACGTCGTCAGCAAATCTTAAGTTGGATAGCCTGCTCCCGTTTATATTTACTCCGTATTTCTTGTTCCAGTTTAGTTTTCGAAATATGTCTTCAAGCACGCATGTAAAAAGTTTAGGAGAAATTGGGTCGCCTTGTCGTACTCCTCTTTTGAGACTGAATGGTTGTCCCACAATTTCTGTCTTCACCTTGGCATAGCTTTGGCTGTAGATCTTATCCAGAACGCGGATGTACTTGTGTTCGATTCCTTGTGTGTGTAATGCCTGGAGGACACTTGAATGTTCTACTGAGTCGAATGCCTTGTTGTAGTCGACGAATGCTAGATATAATGTATGGTGGTATTCGACTGTCTTTTCTATTATTTGGTTAATTGCTTGGAGATGGTCTGTTGTACTAAAGCCTGAGCGGAATCCGGCTTGTTCTGTTGGCTGGTTTTCGTCCAGGACTTTTGTTAGTCTTCTTGTTAGCACTTTTGAAAATAGTTTGTATAGATTGGACATCAGGCTTATGGGTCGGTAATTATTCATGTCATCTTTTGTGCCTTTCTTGTGGAGAAGAATGATTGTGCTTGATTTCCATTGCTCGGGTATCTCTTCTGTCTGCAGAATTTTGTTAAAGATGTTTGTGAGTGATGGTAGTATTTGATCTGAAGCCAGTTTTAGCAATTCGTTGTATATTCCATCCTCTCCGGGTGTTTTGCCATTTTTAATTTCATCTATTGCAGTTCTAATTTCGCTGGCCAGTACTGGGGGAAAGGTGTCGACGTGGTTTTCGAGTTTAGCATCGAATATGCCTATGTGATTTGTTGCCTGGGTTGTTAGGGAGCTTGTATATAGGGATTTATAGAAATCTGTGGCTGACTGGATTATATCTGTTCTTAATGTGTTGCGGCCTCCTGCTTGGTTCTTAATTCCTAGCATCCATTGTTTGTCACCATTTCTTTCCCTCTTTGCTTTCCTTATCGATTTGGAGGTTTCTATTATTTGCCTAGTTATGGTTGTGCGGTACTCTCACAGATCTTTCCGTATTTCCTTTTTCGTCAGTTTGTCCATTGCGGCATACTCGGTTCTATTCGACTCCGAAGCGTCTCTGGTTTGTAGCATCTCCGATCGACGTTCGATTAAGGCAATGGTTCCTTGACTGAGTTTGCCTTCTTTCTGAGCTTTCGTATTTTTGCTGGAGTCCTTGGTCGCCTGTAGTATACATTGTTCCAGGAAGTTGTACAGTTCCTGAGCACCTGCTTCTCGGTTGGGGTTGGACTCTGCAATTCTGTTGCGAAGATGTAGCTGGAATTTGTTGCTGTCTATGTTTTCTATATTTTGTCTATGTTGCTTTGTTGGATGCTTCCTTCTTCTTTCTATCTTCATTTTTGCCCGCACCATCCTGTGGTCTGTACTGAATTTCAGGTTGGCTACTACTTGGATATCTCTTATGGTTCTTTGGTTATCGCTTAGGATGTAGTCAATTTCGTTCTTTGTGTTGCCGTCTGGCGAGCGCCAAGTCCACTTTGAGCTAGGCATTTTCTTAAAAAAGGTGTTGGCTATCTTTAGTTTATGTTCTTGTGCGAATTGAACGAGCTTTTCCCCTCTTTCATTTCTTGCCCCATACCCATATCTTCCCACTGGGTCTTCATCCTCGTGGCTGCGTGGGCCCACTTTGCTGTTGAAATCTCCTATGATTAGGTTTAGTGTAGATTTGTGCTGATCTATGGTAGTTCCCAGGTTCCAGTAGAATTGTTCTATAGTTTCATCGCTGTAGGCTTCTGTTGGGGCATAAACCTGAATGATTGTTATTGTGGAGCCTCTAGTTGCTAATTTTAAGACTGCGATCCTTTCAGACACCCCTACTATTTCTTGCACCATATGTTTGACTTGTTTTCTGATGATGAAGCCTACTCCTCTTTGTCCGGGAGTTGTGCCTATATAATAAAATAGGTCTCCGTTTTGTTTTTCTATGATGGCTTCGCCAGTTCTTCTAATTTCACTAAGACCTAATACGTCGAATTTTATTTCTTTTAAAGCATGATCTAACTCTTCCTCTCTTTCGCTTGTTCTAAGTGTTTGTACATTCAGTGTTGATATTGTAATTGCATGGTCGTTGCTTGTTCTTGTTCTGGCATGTGGTAAGATAGTATGCTTTAGGTGTCTTGCTGTTGAAGGAGAGTAGTCCAGTTTACCCACTGATTGTTTACCAACATTTTTTGGTACCCAACTTGTACGGTGTTGCCTTTCTCTCGCTCTTCTCTTGCACGTTGTCTGAGTGTTTGTTGAATCTCTCTCTCCTGTCTAGTCAGATCAGAATCTATGTAGCAGTCTTGTCCTTTTAATTTGCTTTTGTTTTTCATGACGGCGATTTTATCTTCCATTGTCTTCATTTGTACTTTCACGAGGCCCCTGTCTAGTTTGTCTCTTCCTATGAATGTTGCTCTGGTATAGTCTTCTTTGCATTCGATTTTTCTGAGTATTGCTTTCACTTTGTCATCTTTTGTGTTGTTTGTTTCCTCGTCAAAGTCCTTGCTTTTTATAATTATATTGTTCCTCTTTTCACTGCGCTGTCTCTTTTCCTCTGCATTTTCCAGTGTTTTTAGCCTCTCTTCTATTCGTCTGACCGAATCGTTTGTGCTGTTTTCCCCGCTGATTATTTTTTCTTCTAGTGAGCAGCATTTTTCTTCTAGTTTCTTGTCGAAATTCTTGATTTCGTTCTTTAGATCTGTGATGTTTTTCTTAGTCTCTTCTCTGAAATCCTCGTTCTGTCTTCTGATTTCTTTGATTTCGTTTAGTATGTCTGTAAACATGCCTTTTATACCTCCGCTGTTTCCCGCGCAATCTTCCTCGTCGCTTGTGCTTGTGCGGTTTGAGTGATTGTTCTTTGTGTTGTTTTTCCGGCCTGACTTATTACCCGCCATGGTGTATCTGTTTTCCGGTGTTATGGTGGTCTCTGCCTTGGGATCTGATATGGGTGCGGTCTGGTATTCGGCTGATTATTCCTTCGTATTTCTGGTTTGCTGCTCTCTTAGTTCTGTCGGTCTCCGGCTGATGGTAGTACTTGCTGCCTGATCGCGCGCTGCTCGCCTCTGCCGTTCACTTTGTTGCTAACAGATGTCGCTAGTTGTCCTGTAGTCCTTCTCTCTGCTTGCATAGATGTTTACAACTTCGCCGTTGGTAACCCTGCACTGCACTCAACGTTATAGCACTTCACTAACCCCACTTTCTTCTTTTGTCGTCTGTGGTTTTACTATTTAGACGTATGGCACTTTGCCTACACTTTCAGTTGTGTCTATTAATTTGTACTATCACCTGCGTTACAATTTAGCTCTCTATTTGTTCTCTACTCACGGTTTATCTTCATTTTCCTCCCGTTCTCCTTGTTACAGCTCCCACATTAGTTGTTGCCAACACTCATTACCTCATTGAATAGATGAGAGTCAAATACTAAAGTTTTTTTCGTAATTTGCTTCACTCTTTAAATTATGCACATGAAAGTTTATCTGATAATGCTTAATTTATTTTTATGCTAAACGGCTCAACTGCACTTCTACTAGCGCTTGATTTTTCAGTTATATTGTTGTAAACTATAGCTCTTCTTCTGTATTTACTAAAATTATTTAATATTTTAAACTTTTTCAAACAATTTTTATTAGACAATTTTGAAGTATTTATCTAAATATGCAAATCACAATATTATGACACTGTTAGACAATATTGTGATGCTAACTGCTATTTTCTCCACAGAGTATATTACTTAGTCTATGATTTTTCTATGCCTGTTTTGGGTTATCGCTGGTTGGATCAGCGTTAGGGAGCGATAAGTAAGTGTACACCCATTTTTAATAAACGTTTGGTAATTTTAATGTTATTAATGTATTTTTTAAACATAGATTTGGGGATTTATTGCAAATATTGGTTATTTAAATTTCATAGCGTCGGATAGTAATCTTCTCCTCTTCTTCTTCTTCTTCTTCTTAAACTTAATTTGTAGGATTTTCATCTTGTTTATTTCCAGAATCACTCCTCGGAGGAAGACGTATTGGATGTGCATTCACTGTCTATCCATCTCTTGGCTGGTCTTCCTCTTGTTCTTCTCTCGTCCATTGTTCTATCTTCTTTAGCTCTTTTTGCAAGCCGGTTTTCTTCCATTCTTTCTATATGATCCTTCCAATAATTTCGTCTATCTATAATACATTTGGTTATGTCTTGAATATGGCATTTGTCCCTAATTGCTGTGTTGTGTATTTTATCAAATAATGTTTTCCCCTGAATAGTTCTTAAGATTTTCATTTCGCATGTGCTTATTATTTGTTTAGTTTTTGTTGTATCAGCCCTAGTTTCTGCTCCATATACAACTGGTCGAACTATCGTTTTGTATATGCGGGTTTTGCTTTCTATTGACATATGTTTGTTGCCCCAAATTATATCTTTCATATTATTTGTGCTGTTTTATCAGCTTGTTTCTTTACTTCTTTTATTAAATGTTTAGTGTTTGTTATTAATACACCTAAATAATTAAATTCTGACACTTGTTCTATAATTTTTCTTTCCACTTCTAATTTGCATCTTACTGGTTCTTTTGATATGGTTAAGCATTTTGTCTTATTCGTGTTAATTTCCATATTGTATTTTCGGGCATTTATATTAAATTGATGTAAAGATCTTTGTAAATTATATTCAGATTCTGAAAGGAGTACGACATCATCTGCGTAACATATTAAGTGAAATCTAGTGTTTCCCATCGAGGATGATAATAGACAAGTGGTTCGATTGTGGGTTATCGCTGGCTCTATAAACTCTGGCGCATGCGTACTGTTGTTCTATAGGACTTAGAAAATATTTCACGCTAGTTTAAGTGCAGTTTTTCCATGCTAAACTCCTCAATTCAGGAACAAATACTTAATCGAGGTGTGGCCAGACAAATATTTAATTTATTATGGCATAAATATTGTGTCATACCAATTGTGAATTTATTCAATTTGTTTATTAATTCTATTCACAGAAAGTATGCAGCTTGTAGTGGCAGACCTCCCTGGCATCAGCCAAAGTACTGTGTCACCTGTCATCAGAAAAGTATCCACCTCTATTGCAGAATTGAAACTACAATTTATAACATACCCTAATGGAGATAAGGTTAGCCATCTCCATTATGAATTTCATAGAATTGCTAGTTTCCGTGGTGTAGTTGGATTCATCGATGGCACGCATATAAAAATAAAGAATCGTGGAGGAGAATATCCTGAAATCTTCAGAAATAGCTTGGCCGTATTCTCCTTCAACTGTCTGGTATGTACTTACTAGTTAAGCAAGTATTTTGTGTGCGTTATTATTTTATTTCACTCCCTCTCTCCAAGCGCGACAGGCCTAGAAGGCCCTTACGCTCTTTAATTGAGATCATTAGAGTTGTAATTCAAAACTGATAATGAAAGGTCCAACTATTTTTTTAGAAGCTTTATTTTTAGAATTCAGATTCTTCTACGTGTTGTAAATCTACGACATGTGATCCATGGCTTAACTTGCCTTGGTCAGTGTTGTAACAAAATTGAAGTAAAGCCGTTAGTGCACTGTCTTAAATATATAGCATATAAAAGCAGACCTCCAAGCAGCATCTGTGAACCATTTTAGGTGAATACTTGATTTGTGATGCTTTTTACCTGAATAATTTGTGCCAAGTAGGAGACTTTGCAGACCAATATCAGTGATAAACATTTCGTTAACATTTTGAAAATGTATTGTGTTAATATTGTTATAGATTACAAGCTTTTACTTCCTCATACCATTTATCCCATAACATAACATAAATTTTTGCATAAATAACAAATAAAATATAATCATATTTTAATTTTTTTCATGTTTTTATTAAATTTACACTTTCCAAACCTTAATTTTTCTTCCTTAATTAATCTAGGTTGGAAAGTATTAATTTAATTAAAACTTCAAAGTATGAAGCTTTACCGTTCAAACGTAATGTCTAAGTTCTCAATAAAAGTACTTCTGAATAAAATATGACAATTGGCGTGTTGATGGGGGCACGCCGTAGTATAGTGGTTAAGGCACTGCGCTACAAGTCGTAAGGTCGAGGTTCAAATCCCGGTGGAGTCATGATTTTTAAACTGACTAAAACCTTCTGGCGGCACTATGGCCCTAGGGTCGACTCAGCCACTAACGGAAATGAGTACCAGACTCTTGTTCTGGGGGTAAAGGCGGCCGTCACGCAGGGCTGACAACCCGGCTGACATGAAATGCCGATTGTCCAGAAAAGTGGGAGCCTTAACCTCCTACTACCCCAAGGGCCTCAGGAGGCCTGTAGTGGGATTACTTTAATTAATTGGCGTGTTGATATTGATAGTCTTCGGACGAACGAGAATTCTATAAGTAGATAGAAATGTTGACATTCTTATCGGTGCTCAGATGGTGTAATTGGTATTGTACTGACGTACAGAATCAGAGATCCAGGGTTCAAGTCACAATTCAAGCATTATTTTTTCTTTCTTTATTAAGGTACAAGTAAATTTACGGAAAAACTGCACTTAGACTAGCGTGAAATATTTTCAATTCCTTCTGGATTTTTTCGTGTTGAGACTTGAAAGTTGTTTTGAAGTTCCTTAGGACAGGTTACTGGCCCGACGCTAAGTAGTCCAGTGGTAGGGCTGCTACCTTTTAGTCTCTGGACAGACATTAGGATACGCATTTACTCAGTACCCGATGGAACGGTTATATCGCCGTGACTCGGTCCTCAGAGTCTCGTTTGTGAAAACGGGTTGTTCCACGAGAAGGTGAGGATGAGAATTGGGTAGGAGAGGTTATACACACGTCACTACCCCTTACAACCCATGCTACAAAATTTATGCAGACATTTTGAATGGAAAATTGAAAAGTTTCAGTGAAAAATTCCTTATGGAATGTCAAAATGGATTTAGGAAAGGACGATCCTGTATTGATTCAGCATTTTCTGTTAAACTATTGCTTGAAAAAAGAAGATAATTCAACTTAGAAACACATTTTGCTTTCATAGATTTTGAAAAAGCATTCGACACAGTCAAGAGATCAAAACTATTTAATATATTGGAAGACAGAAATATACCAAATTTACTTCGGCAGAACATACAAAATATTTACAAAGACAACACCATAATGATTAAATTAAATAACAGATTTTCTGAAGAAGGAATTATAAATCGTGGTGTGAGACAAGGCTGCCCCCTATCCCCAACACTCTTTGCAATTTATATCAATGAAGTAATATGTTGCTGGAACAAAAAAATATAAATTTGGAATAAGAATATCAGAAAATAGAAAATTAAACACCATATTGTTTGCAGATGACCAAATAATAATAGCAAATTCCGAAGATAATCTACAGAAAGGTTTGTATGAACTTAACAAAATTACAGAAGAATATGGATTAAAGATATCTACAGAAAAAACAAAAAATTTTGGCATTTCAAGGTGTAGATCCTGTCAGAAGTAAAATTGTACTGGACAATAAAATTTTGGAGCATATTTTACATATCTAGGATGCAATATCTCATATGAAGAAGAAAAAGATGTAAATGCAAAAATATATAAATTTTTAAGAATTTTAGGGTTAATAAATTCTATCTTCAAGCCACAGTTAGTCCAAAAGAATTCAAGACTGAAAGTGTATAAAACACTGGCTCTTCCAACTCTTTTGTATGGTAGCGAAGTATGGACGTTGAAACAGAAGGATATACAGATACTTAGATCTGCTGAAATGAGATATCTTCGGAGGACTGCAGGATACACACTACTAGATCACAAAAAAAAGAAGACATCTTGGAAGAATTACACATGGAATCTTTAGAAAACGAAATTTATGATTATAAGTCAAGATGGATGCAACATGCAGGAAGAAGAAGACCAGGACGTCCACTCAAAAGACTTTTGGACGGTGTTTCTCTTGAGGCCGAAACAGGTCAACAAATGGCCTAAATTCGTGAATGTTATGATGATGATGATGATGATGAAATATTTTCAGTCCTATAGAATAATAGTGCGCATGCGCCAGAGTTTGTAGAGCCACCGATAAACCACAATCGAACTACATATTGATTATCATCCTCGATTACTATCTGTCACTATGAAATTTAAATGACCAATATTTGCAATAAATCCCCAAATCTATGTTAAAAAGATATATTAATGATATTAAAATTACCAAACGTTTATTAAAAATGGGCGTACACTTACTTATCGCTCCCTAACGGTGATCCAACCAGCGATAACCCAAAACAGCGATAGAAAAATCATAGACTAAGTAATATACTCTGTGGAGAAAATAGCAGTTAGCATCACAATATTTCTAACAGTGTCATAATACTGTGATTTGCATATTTAAATAAATACTTGAAAACTGTCTAATAATGTTATAAATATTGTTTGAAAAAGTTTAAAATATTAAATAATGTTAGTAAATACAAAAGAAGTGCTATAGTTTACAACGATATAACTGAGAAATCAAGCGCCAGTAAAAGTGCAGTTGAGCCAAATTTACTTCCAACAAAACAATTGACGAAACCATCATAGTTTTACCGTAATAGCAAAACTGAAGTGCTTGTAATGGCTATGAATAAAAAATGAATAGTTTTTCGTCAGGAACGGCATAGTTTATAGTAAGAATTTTGAATATGAAAAATTGAATATATATAATCAATTGAGTTTGTGTTTACTTGATGAAAATCCATTTTAATTAATTAAATAAAAATAAAACTTAGTTTTATTCGATTTTAATATTTATTAAGATATAATTCAGTGACAGCTGTTTCGGTACATGTCTGAAGAAGGTACAGTGTACCGAAACAGCTGTCACTGAATTATATCTTAATAAATATGAAAATCGAATAAAACTAAGTTTTATTTTTATTTAATTAATATGTATGTATATATATATATATATATATATATATATATATATATATTGCATTGAGAGTAGCTTTTTATATCTTGAATTTTTTTTAATTTTCAGCCATTGTGAATTTCACTATGGAATTCATAAACATCGTTATAGGCTGGCCTGGATCTGCACACGACAGTCGTATGTTCAAAAGTAGCACGATCTGTGGCCAGTTTGAAGAAGGAGAAGTGTCCGGTATTCTTCTGGGAGACAGTGGGTATGCGTGCCATCATTTTTTAATCACACCTCTCCTCAACCCACAAACACGAGCTGATTTCAATTATAATAGATCACATAAAGTTACTAGAAGTTTGGTGGAAAGATGTTTCGGGATCTGGAAAGGAAAATTTCAGTGCTTCAGAAAAGATCTTTCCCTCAAACTTGAAACGACGACTGTTGCAACAATTGTGTTACACAATATAGCGAGGAGGGCAAACGATGCTGAAATAGAGGATCTGCCACCAATAATGTTATTCCAGTTGTGAATGATGTTTATGATTTACCAAATGGAATGACAGCCATAAGGGCTCTAATAGATGCCCACTTCTAATAATAAGCTGAATACCGAGTCATCCTTCCTCATAACTGGTGTTCTGTTTGAAGTAGTTTCGATATTTCACGTATACCATCGTCAGCTTTTCCAGACTGTTGAAATTTAAGTTGTCAGCTCTGGACATCGAGGGAACGACAACGTTAAATTCAACATTCTGGAAAAGCTGACGATGGTATACTTTACATACAGACACTAGTTCAAATAGAACACAACAAGTTATGAGGTGTAGAATAGCTCCGGATTTACCTTATTTGTTATTAAGAAGGACTTAATAGTGTTACTTTCCATTTAATTTTTACTTGTAATTTTAGGATTGTGATTGGACAAAATTATATGAACACTTTCTTTTCACAACACTATCATGTATTGTGCATTTTTTTGTCTTCTATACTTCCTCTGCTGTAAGGCTCTGAACATATTTGTGTTGTATTTATATACCATTATGTGTTAAATATGCAGATTTCCTCGTCTAAATTGTTGGTGCATCTGTAACACTGTATCATTTTGTCTATTCTTAAATTATATTTGTTCTAATATGTAATTTAAATAGGGTCCTATTCTATGTGACATATCAGCTATGAACTTTGTAATTCTGTGGCACCATGCATAAAACCCATAACCCTCAAATTTAAAAAAAATGAGTTAATATTATTAATGTAATATTGGAGCTGTCATTTATCATCCCTCAAATTTTGATTGCTGTACAATTAGTTAAACAGAAGATCCAGAGATGGCAACACATTGGAGATTCACTTCAGATAGGAAACCTCCATGCATGAATCTTCATTTTTCTCAGAACTGCTTAAATGAGGGTTATTGGTTTCATGCATGGTGCCACAAAATTGTCCTATAAGTCACTAATGCTATCATTTATTGTATAACGTAAGTTAAAATGCGTGCACATTTATTCACATTTCTGGTATAGCCAATTGTGAACATGTTTATTTAAATTCAGTTTGTTTGTTTTATGTCCTGCACCATAGCTGAATGGTTAAGGCAAGATGCCTTGTGAGAGAGTTACCGGACTAGCGCTGGTTCGGGTCTCCATGAGGGAAAACATTTTTTCTTGTGATTTTGGCCAGTATTGGGTCGTTGCTTACTCAGCATCATGAGGCATTTATAATAAGTAGCGGCTCCAAGTTCAGAAAATCAGCTATAATGACTAGGGGACCTGACATGCTGACCACATATCAATCCTACACTGGGTGAATGATCTTCTATCTCTGTGATCAAATCATGTGGAAGTGAGTCCAACATCCAGCTAGTAGGCCAAGAGCCTTCTAGGCCTTTCGAGCCATGAGTTTTTTATTATTTTATATTCCGTTAAGTGAGTCAAATAAGTTATTACATGTTACCTCATAAAATTCCGTGAACTTCACAGGACTGGTTTCTGAAGCTATTGCTTGTATCATCGGCCAAGACTCCATTAACTCTATAGCCTGAGTTCTGGTTTACGATGGAGTAAATAACTTCAGAAACCGGTCCTGTGAGAATCACCTAGTTTTATGAGGTGAGATGTAATAATTTATTCGACTTACTTAATTTATTTGCCTGATAATGTAAATTCCCATCATAAAATTTCATTAAAGTAATTTAGATTTGATTAAGTAGGTAGATTCTTGGCAATCTTTATTGTTTTGTTATCTTGTTTTCCGTAAGTTGGGTATGGAAACTTAAAAGCCTTATGATCCATCCATCCATAGTAATTCTGCCCAAGGGTAGGTATTTCACTGCAATCATAGCATTTTCATGCTATGCTTTGCTAGGTAATTATAGGTGTGGTAGCTTCCCGTTGCTTTCCATACCGGTGAAAGATGATGATGATGATGATGGCCGGATGATATTTGGGGACCGTTGGTCCCTAAGCTTCCTGACATTTGACTTACAGGTGACGAAAACCCCAAAAAAAAAAAAACCTCTCCCAGGAGCTTGTCCCGACCAGGAATTGGACCCGCTGCGTGACAAGGCAGCACGCTACCTCGAGACCACAGTGGTGGACACGATGAGGTATTATATTCTAAAAAACGTGTAAATAGTAATGTTTCACAATAATATATAAGATATTAGTGTTACAAATGTGTGTGTTTATGTACATTGATAGCTGTGTAATGTTCATGTATGTAAATCCATATTGATTCTTGTATATAATTGTTATGAGTAATTTATGAATGCTGATAATAATAAAAAGCAATATTTTCAAATGAAACATATTTTGTATTTATTTCAGGTGTCATACATATTAATTCCACAATAAAATATGAGTATGGACTGTTCTTTAATTTCATTTTCCTGCATTGTCCAAGTATTAGAATTTACTTCTGTTTCTTTTATCATGACATACAAAACTCATGTCCACCAAAAACAGATGTTTATTTCCAATATGCAGTTCCCTAAGATTCATCCAAATATCCTCCCATCTAAACCTTCCTAATGGTATTTTCTCAATAAAAATAAATACATTTGTCGCTATAAGTTTTATAAGATTGTTATGGGTTGATCATGTAGATTGAATAGACAGTAGAAGAAATTTTTACTGGATTAAGTTCGTTGAGGAAAAGGTTCAGTGGAGGGCTTTAGTGAATGTGCCATTTATCTTGTGTATTTCATAAAGCCCTAGAGCTTGCACTATAAGTAGTAAAACCAATCGGCTATTCAAGGGGACATATTTGAAAAAAATAATATTGACGACGAGAGGATGAGGTAAAAGAGTAAACTGAAATGAAGTTTCATGCAATGACCACATATTTTAAAGATGGTTGTTTACATAAATGCCCTTATAGGTCTGTAGGGCAAAGTAAGTGGGCATATATATAAATTTGTATGTCCCATTTTTGGTTTTGATATAAATTTTAAAATAACATTGATAGAGTATCAAAGTTTATAAATATTCTAAATTATGACTATAGTCTTGTATCAGGAGAAGCATTAATGACCATAAGGAGAAGAGACGATACTAATAATTTACATAACATGGTGATGAAAGATTTGTTACCAATTACAGCAATAAATTAATACATAGTTACTTAACGGTGTTTCTATAAACCATGATATGTATATTTTTTACCATAATCTCAACTTTTAAGTTAGGCGTATCATTGTTAGGACCTATAGTATTACGTGTTATGCATATAGGTGTATCTATTATTTATCAAAGAAGGGAAATAAAATGCACCATCAAAAATGGATTAATAACTTTGTATTTATTATATGTATTTATATAACGTGGTGATGGAAATTTGTTACCATATTCTTAAAATATTATCTTCATTGTGTAATTTTGATATTGGTTTTCTGTTAACAATTACAACAATAAATTAATACATAGTTACCTATCAATGATTTTATAAACCATAATAATAAATTATTATTTTGCCACAATCTCGACTTTTAGGTTAGGCCTACAATTGTTAGGACCTATAGTATTACCTGTTATGCATAAAGGTATACCTATTATCAATAAAGATAACATAATAAAATAAAATACACCATCTCAAATGGATTACTAATAGAAGGTAATTTGTTTTTAATTTGATATAAAATAGATCACGTATATTATATTAATTTGGTTTCTTGATATCCCATAACGTACGCATTTCTCCATCACAATTACACATGTATAAAATATAAAAGCTGTGGAATGTTACAATTTGACCTTTTATACTTTTCTTACGATATTTATCAATAATATAAGCCTATTCAGATAATTAATTTTATAAGGGATAACTGGGCAATTATATATTTTTTACTTTCATTGCTGGACATTTCTATATGTAGGAATTCCTAATTTTGCCATGAATACGTTTTGGTTACACACATACATTTTATATTTAACCTCAATCAGATTCTATTTCCTCATTTTTGTAATAACTTTAATTTATTTTAGGCAAACAATCACATTCCCATAACCTATAAAATTGCAGACGATTTTTAAAAAATTCGCCATATTTCACAATATCATATGGATTATTTCTCTATGCATTTTTAAAATCATTGCCAACATACGCATTTTTCCATCTCGCCTGAGATGGTTCCATGCCGTCACCGACTCATGTGCTCAGACTTAACTTACGGAAGTGAGAGAGGTGGGGGAAGAGTGAGGATGGTTTCTGCATACCGGCCTTAGTTCCCAATTTTTCTGCATGGAAAGTTAACGTTGTCGAGTAATGGATTTTCATATTTGTTTATCTTCATCGTAAAGATAGGAATAGGATAGAAGGGTATCGATACTATAGAGAAACATAAAACCAGACTTAGAGCAGTCTATGGCTGTAAGATACCTAAAAGCCTAGCTGACCGTTAGGTCCTTAAGCATTTGTCCTTAACAACAGCGCTAAAATGATTGGTCCACCTATAAGGACAATATGTTTCCCATTAACTCTCGCTCTTTTTTTTTTAATTATAGCTACAATCGAACCTGCACATACTAGTCCTTTGTCCAGTGCTGCCGCATTCCTGGGCGCTCATATGGAAGAGCTTATCAGGTAAGAAGGAATCAATTCTATTAAATTCTCTTCACTTTGCGATCCTCCTCCCTGTGATGTATCAGAAGCTTTCAATTGTCTTGCGATCAGTACACATCTCGCAAAACATGGAAAAGGAGCACGATACGCGAAATGAATTGAAAACTTTTACATCACAAAACTTAATTGCATTGTATATAATGTGCCTAGCTTGACTATGCAGTGCTTCATTCTTCACTCGCGACATAGTAGTTAAATCATACGCCACCACTTATACGACTGGACTAGATATATTATAGATAGAAACTGAAGCACTTGTGACGTAGACTCGATGTCAAAGGCCGTAGTTCCGAATCACGCCGATCCTATTCCGACATTTGTAGACTATTACCTTGAAACATAATTATGAAAGAATATTTAATCTATATACCCCAGTTCTTCCACGTGAGGGCGCTCCCTACTGGGAGTGATTTCTTCTCCTTTCTTAGCACTACAGTCCTTCCAGTTTGACCTTTAAGACAAATGCCCATTGTTGTCTTTCCACCTCCAACTCCTATCAATCTCAAGTCCTCCTCCACATAATCTTATTTCGTTTGCTCACTCGTTTCTGTAAATCAATCCGGCATTCATCTTTAGGCTTCCCAACTTTGTTTCTTTTTTCCAGGATGAGTTTTTCAGCCTCACGCCCAATCCCCTACCTGGAGAACCAGTGATTCTTCTGTTAGGGTTATCATACCTTACCCGAGAGAACCTCGTTTTAAGGCGGCAGGTACTCGGCCTCATCCTTCCCTTTAACCATAGGATTTGCTGGTTGTGTAAACAGGTTGAAGCCTTTCAACTACACTGCAGCTAATGATTCTCCGGCCTTGACGTTTTCACGACAGTGTTGCGATATGGATATTCAGTGGGAGTGGTCGCTTTATGTATGCGGTTAGCAGACATACCGCTGACAACATCTCAGCAATTTCAAACCTTACTACCGCGCTAAAGCTGCGTCAAGAGTAGTGATTGGTTATGGCAAACGTTCACTCTCACTACAATCATTTCCTTATTGGCAGTAGAGGGCGAGTTCTCCCTTTACCCCTCGTACAACCTAAACGTCAGGGTCGGATAATCGGCGGCTCGGGTATAAGGCATTACTTGTTATTTAATAGATACATCTACTCGATATAGATGTATCCACCAAGATCAATAAGCCTGCCATTCGCCCTCATCTTTGATCCGGGCTTGGGATCGGCTATATGTAGGCCTGAGGCATTCAAATGAGGTCCCCATGTCCCTCCCATTGTCAGAGTTATTGAGAGTGTTGTAACCAAGCTTATTTAGTTATATTTAAAATTAATGTTGGGAAGTAAACATTATGAGGTAATATGATGATGGACGATATATCGTCTGAAACCATGGTGTCGTGAAAAGCATGAAATTTATGTGGTGATTTAAAAAACAATTCTCCGATAAATATTAAATAATTTGGTTATGCTTATTCACCCATAGATGTCAGCGAGTGATACTTGACCAGCATATCGCCTCAATGAGACACCTAGTGGACAACTTAAGTATTACATGGATGGATAAGGTCGATAATTTTTCGCCCAGAAGTCTCTTTATTCAGGTTTACGATTCTTTTATGAGCCTGAAAATCTTCATACTAGAGACCCATGGCTTAAAGTCTCTCCCAGAGGATGTGTCCCTTCGTTTTATTTTCAATCCTGAAAATCAGTCGATCCCGGCCGGGTTTGAATCCGCATTCCTCGAAACTAGAGGCCAGGAACATAACCAATAACCCACCGCGACTGACTTAAACATATATTTTATACTGATTTTGTTCAAGGATTGGAAAAATTTAGGCTTTTAGTAAAAAAGGTTTAGTTTATCTCTTTAATAGGAATGAGATGCACAAAGAAATCTGGAAATGCATGCTATTACAGGGACTCTTGTCGTCCCAACTCATTTAAAAAAATGTTAAAGTTTATAAAAGTGAATGCGAAACATGGACTCTTACTTTAAAAGAGGAAGGGAGATTACGAGTATTTGAGATTATAGTTGTTAGGAACATGTTTGAACCAAAGAGAGATGAACTGACAGGTGAATGGAGAAGATTACATAACTGTGAGCTTCATGGGTCTTTTTAGGAAGCCAGATACAATAAGTTAAGTCTCATAGACTGCGATCGGCAAAACATGTGGCACGAATGGGGAATGAAAAAGGTGCAAGGAAACTTCTTGTATTAAAACCAGAGGAAAACGTCCAGTTGGTAGTTGGTAGTCCAAAAATGAGGTGGAAGAATAGCATTATCAATAATTTGAGGGAAGATTTTAAAAATACATTACGAAACTCCGTACAGGTCACTAGGTTAATATTTTAAGAAATATAGAACAGTACCTTAGATTTCAATCGTCCTCAATAATCAGCAGTGTAGTTTTGTAGGAGGCCTTTCGGAAACTTAATGTTCATCT